>JASTUI010000020.1:0-207858 GCA_031125405.1 Saccharomycopsis oosterbeekiorum
ATCACTTCTGATCCTTCAAGTGATTTACTTTTATCCCAATTAGTCTCGAATTACCAATAAAGTAATTCCGATTATAATGCCTCACAGTATTACTCATAATACGACATACTTTTATCCCAATTAGTCTCGAATTACCAATAAAGTAATTCCGATTAGTAATTCCGATTTTATTTCCCAAAACGATATGTCCGATTTTGACAGATTTAGCCATAGAGCCATATTGTTACATTTTTTCAGATTGGTTTCGTGGTCTAGTCGGTTATGGCATCTGCTTAACACGCAGAAAGTCCCCAGTTCGATCCTGGGCGAAATCAATTTTTTTTGGTGCGTTTAAAGTTTGCCTATATGTTTTTTTTTTTTTTTTTTTTCCTCGAAATCCATGGAAAAAAAAATATGCTAATAAATACTAATCAATATTACATTTCCTAAACAATAGTTAGAGGAATATAACAGATATCTTATATTTTTATTAACACAATACTAGATTAATAACAATTAGAATTAGTATAAAATGTCACGTCAAGGAGGAAAAGCTAAACCATTGAAAGCGCCAAAGAAGAAGAAGCAAGAGTTTGATGACGAAGATCTTGCATTTAAGGACAAGCAAAGAGCAGATGCCGCTGCTAAAAAAGCTTTATTAGAAAAGGCTAAAAAAGGGGGCCCATTACTTGGTGGGGGTATTAGAAAGTATGTTGAATAGTTTTGTTAATTTTTTTTTCTGCATTTTAGGACGTTTGATATACTAACATTTTTTTATTATTAGATCTAAGAAGTAAAAGGCCGAGTAGGGTGACTCATCGGATTTGGTTTTTGGAACAGGACACAATGAAGAAAATTTTCTTTGACCGAAACGTTGTCAGTAACTTTAAACAAATCTCGGTTTTCTACCGGAGTTTTTATTATAACGGCTAATAGTTAATGTAATATTTATTATTAACCTGATTTTACATATTATACTAGAATACTATTTTTCAGACATAAAATTGAATCCACTGAAGACAATAGCACCAATGCATTATCAATAAGATGCTGCTAAGATAAAGATATGGAAAATCAGACGAATAGTAATTTCTACAACAAAGAAATATTTAGATAATAATAATAATAATAATAACTAACTCACTACATTGTAATTTACCTATATAAGTAATACTCTTGATGTAATATCATTAAAATTTGCACAATCTATAAAAACCTAGAAAAGCTACAGCGAAGAACTACTGTTTATATTAGATGGTCGATCCTATTAAAATAGTTCTTTAGTTTTTTTAATAGTAACATCAACTATTATAAATTTAATAGTATCGTTTCATCATTGTGCCTACAATAAAGCTTATAAATTCTAAATATAGTAAGAAAGCTGTTTTGACTTCAAAAATTAACCAACTTCCAACAGAAGCCTTAAAATAAAAATTTAAATTTCCGAACTTGAAATTTAATGCAAAGGGTGGCCTGGTTCAATGAATCAAATATGGAATAAGCGCTCTAAGCTCTGAAAGTCAAAAATGAATTCAAAAACAGTAGATATCCTTTTGTTACAAGAAATGCAGAAAGTCGGTGCTAATCAAAGGCTAATATTAATACTATTGATGATCGCACCAACCTTAGGAGAAGCCTGCTTTTTTCCTAGTATTTCCCAAAAAAGTGACATCAGCGTAGAATTATAGTTATATCAAGAAAAATTATACGTATTAAATTTAGCTGTCTATGATACAACTCTCCAAACTTGTGTAGCTTGGAAATACTATCAAAGTGCTGAATAGCTCGAAAATAAGATTAGGTATTTAATGTCAGAAAAACGAACAAAAGAAATATCCAGGGCGCGCAACCAGTAATATTTTTATCAATCCTTGAACCTTTGTGGGAAGGAACATGAATATGCCAATAAAAAAATAACAAAAGCTTATAGAAAACACACCTCAACTAACATCTACATGCAACACGATACTTAATTTCACAATATTGCAGAACATATGCCTTTAGAATAAAGAAAATCGAAGAGCTAGCTTAGAGTCAGAATTATTGGTCACAGATCATTATGAATCAGTTAACTTTATATCTACTAATAAGCAATGTCAGCATGGCCGGCTGTCTATACCATGCTTTAGATACACGACCATCATACTTATCTGCAGGAATTTTCTTATCAGGCGGCCTCAATGTGATAATAATTAGTAATTGGGTACTATCATGGCTTATTTTGATAACAAGAGTTGTCCAATCTGTGTTGTTTGGAAGATTACGGCTTATAGAGATTGAGCATATTCAAGAAAGATTTCTCCCAGCGCTTATTGCATATGTATTTTCTTTTACATATTTGAAAGGAAACAACTCTTTCATATTGGGGTATTTGGTGATAATAACAGTGATGCTAAGTTTGTGCCACTGGGTGCTATTTGATAGGCTTGATTCTTTATTCCAAGTAAATGATGAGAATCAATTACGCGATTTAAGCAGGTTTATATTCAACCGCACTATTTTTGCAGCCGCGGTGATGTCCTATATAGATTATAAATTTTTGATATACTGTTTGAGATCATATAATTATAGCCATAAAGATTTATATGCAATTTTTGGATTTGAAGTCGGTTTTTTGCTTTTGGAGAATATGTTCCATATTTCTAAAGAGGCTATCAATATTGCTGAAGTGATATATGTTAAAAGAAATGAAAGTGAAGAAGTTTTGGAAAATAAGGGTCTTTACATAAGAGCTTTAGAATTATTATTTTGCATTTCCAAGTTATTTATCTATGCATGCTTAATATTGACTTTCTATCAGAATTATCCTGTGCATTTTGTGAGAGGCTTTTTTTATGGTATTTTTGATCTTTATAAAAAGGCGAAAGAATTTATCCCATTTATAAGAAATGCAAAGAAATTGGATAAGTTTTTGGATAATGCAACAGAGGAAGATTTAGAAGGAGGTGATAGTTTATGTATCATTTGCCGAGAAGATATGTCAACTGAAGGAATTACCGCTGGCTGTAGACTAGCCCCTAAGAAGTTGAAGTGTGGTCATATTATTCATTTAGGATGTTTGAAATCTTGGATTGAAGTCTCTGAGAATTGCCCTACTTGTAGAGCAAAAGTTTTTTCTACTGAAAATATTCAATCTTCACGTACTAGGACTGCATTGATAAACAATGAACACCATAATGAATACAATACTGATAATGATGCTATTATAGAGAGTGAAAATTTTTTTGAAGAAAGAGAAGATATCAATGAAAGTTCTCCAAATGAAGGATTTAATGCTGCAACAGGGTGGACTGTTTTGCCAATTGAAAGAACACAGAATAACTTAGAGATCAGCTTCGAAAATGGACAAAAAGCTACGATTCAAGTAAGGGATAATGAAACAGGTTTATATGATACAAAAAGAAGGTGCAAAAAGAGTAAAGCTATTAAAAAAAAAACACATGAAGAAGCTATTACAAAGTTGAATGATCGCTTAGATAGTTTCGAGAAAAAAGTCGATGCGTTGTACAAAAAGTTTGATTCATTTAAAGGGACAGCTCAACCTTCAAGCTATGAATCAAATAATGAATCTGATGACGAGTATTCAGAATAAGTTTTACTTAAATTAATTACCGCTGTATACCAATACATACTACATGTAAACTAAATGATTTAACGATAATAGATGCGAGTAGTGAAGGCTGCTTTCAGACTACCAGATTGACTTCTGACAGCTATTGAATTCTTAAGTGATTTAAGTGTAAGTGTATGTGTAGATTTTTGTTTTTCATGTTTGATTAATAATGATTTCAAATGAAAAGATGTCAATTAATGGGCACCTCCTTTTTTTAAGTACTTTTTTAATTCCAATTAGTTTCTATATATCTCATTATATTTTTACATAGTTACTGATTTCTTCTTACTTATTTCGTATATTCAATTTTTTTTTAGCCTTTTAACATTTTTCCCATAATAAAACTTTAAACTGCTAATACCAATCCATACTTTTTTTGTCCTATTGTTCGACAGTGCATGTCTCTCTAATTTCGTACACATTATTTGAGCCTACTCAAATAGTCTTTCAAATTTTTGAATTAAACCATTTTTTCTAGTTTAATGGATTTTGTTTTTCAGACAAGAAGAATCGACTATTTCCAAATTTTTTTTCAATTATGGTTCTATTATTTTTCAATTCTTATAATTGAATGTGACTTGCTTCTTTAGATTATGTTCAATTTCCTTGAAACTTCTAGATCGAACTATGGCACAGAATCTCTGGAACTTAGAATATATTGATAGAACTCTATAAAAAAAAAAATATAGAAATATTTATTCAAGAATCGGTAAAAATTGTCCCACTATTAACATTGGAATATCAAACATATCTTTCTTAATAGTTAAAATACAAGAGCAGCTAATAAATCTTTGCTGCAGTTCAAGTTCTTCATTAATTTCATATGGAAAAATTGACTTCTTATCTGTTTTGTTCAACAGGATTTCTGTTTTCTTTGATATTATTTTGCTAGGATTATAATTATGGTTGATAAATCTACAATTAAATCTAATCATACCGCCATTCAAAACACAACCACCATTATTAACTCTTTCATCTGATAGCTCATTTTCTAAAGTATCAAAGCTTGAATGTGTTTGATGTAAATGATAATTTCCAGGATCTTTGTTCTTGAGAAAAATAGAATTGCACAACTTGAAATAATTTAAAATGCTTATTTCATCTATAATTTCACACAAAAATCTTCTTCTGCCTAGAAATTTGGATTTATTTTTTATACCAATCAAAGTACATAATTCATCACCTATAAAAACAATTTCGGTAGATTTCCTCCATATTATTGCCGGAGTGGACGTTAATGTGTTGATCATATTTTCGAAATTTAGTAGTTGTCTATGGAATATCAATTCATTCAATAAATTGTCGCTGAAGTTAGTTACACTATTAAAATCTGTTTGAATTAAGGCCGATTGAATTCGGAAATGATTATGCATCATCCAAATTTTTTCCAAAATTTTGAAAAAAAGCTTTTGTCTATAGCTCTTTCGTCTCTCGAGGTTCTGATCATCATAGTACTCAAAATTATCAGTACATTGCAAATATAATCTATCATAAAAGTATTTAATTAATTCTTGGTATGACTTCATGGAATTGAAACTCAATATTTCGAGGATATGTTTTAAGTCATTATACTGATTATCGTGGGTATTATCATTGATATTGTTAGGATAAAATCCAGAATTTGAAGGATTCCCACTATTTGTCACTGCACGATTTTTATAAAGCCTGTTCAAATCAAATATTGGGAATTTTGAATATAAATCACCAACCTCTTGAAACACCTTTTTACGAATGTATAAAGGCGATTTATATTCATTATTTCTTTTGAAGTTATCTATGAACTCTTTTGTGCTCTGAAAGTTATTTGTCATTCCATAAGAATTATTCATAATCTTACCGAACTGATTGTAAGCATAGCTTGTGTTCTTATTCTTATTCGAGTCAGAAAAATAGGTATCTGTATCGACTGCAGGAGCATTAACATTATTATGGATATGTGTATTGTTAGCTAGTTCTGGTGGAGCTGGGGTTCCAAAATTGCTATTCATAGATTGACTATCTGAAATACTCATAGCATGATCGTTCTCACTTAACTTGATGAATGGTCGTAGCAAAACTTGGTTATTTAATCCATCATAGAAAAAGTTGGAAAATTCGGTATCATCTTTGCCTCGAATATCAAAGTTATTATTTAAGGCACGAATATCATTGTTATTATTGCTACTTCCGTTAGTGTCACTATTAGTATCAAAAAAGTTGATTTCTGTATCAAAATTATTCACGATTTCAAAATCTGCGTCACCATCTTCCTTGTTTTTATCATGAGCAACTTGGTTATCTATATCTGGTTGTGCAATTTGTTCAAAATTCATACCATTTTGTAAACTCTCTGATACATTTGTGCTATGCGGCTGCAAACTATTCTGCAAATTAAGTTTAGTCATGGAACTCTTAGTTGATATCTCTGCTGGCGGAGTTCCGACAAAAAATTTAGCATTATTACTCGATAACGGATTTGGAGTTGGGGGACTAAAATTTTGATACGTATCATTGGTGTTAAGGATATTCTGCAACAGACCCTTAAATACGCTTAGATTAGAAGAGGTTATTGTCTGTAGTGATTCCTTGTTTGAAGAAGGTTGTTCTGTGGGCACATTATTTGTGCCAGTATCGCTGACTGAATGATCGTTTGTCTCATGAATATTTGGAATCAAGCTTTTGTCTTGTCCACCTGAGAAACTGTGTAACTTTTGAGGAACAGGATTAGCGTCCAAAGATGTTCCGGAGCCATCATCATTTTCTGGAAGTTCAGACTCTCCCTTTTTGGCAGAAGAACTCCTTTTTGTCTTCGCTTTTCTTGGCTTGGTGGCATTTTCTTTATTCTCCCTGCTCGATTGCGCGGTTTTTTCTTTTAACGGCGTAGCTGATTTTGAATCCGGCTGAACCTTCGACTTCTTGCGTCTGACATCTTCACAGGTGTCAGCAATGTTTCTTTTGATGCAGTTTTTGCAGGGTCTCGAAGGGTCACACTGCAAATGTTTTCGATGGCAGAAGACGCAGGCCCTGGAGGTTGGTTTTCTGGAAAGCTTTACTTCCAAGGGAAGCTTTTTTGTCATCTTAGATTATTTATCGACGCCCAATAAGAATATTTTCCCAGGAGGGCAGAAAATGCTGAATGCTAAGTTGGTCTATGGGCAAAAAAGACTTTGGGAAATGTGACAATGAGCAGAAGGAAGAGGAAAACCAGAAAAGGAAAAGGAAAAAAAAAAGAATAAAGAAACGATTTTCTTTCGGTATTTTCATTTTTTGTGCGCAGGCTTGTACACATCTTACATATAGCTCCAATCAAGTGGCTTTTTGTGGAGCACAGTTGGGTAGACAATTCCGCCAGGTCTATACAAGAATCGCTAAAGAGTGGATGGATATACAGGTGCTTCTACATGCTTTGTCAATATTGCAAATCAAACCACAATATACGCCCAAGTGATTACGATGTCCGTTAGTAATTTCCCCAGACGTTCGAATCGGTCAATATTGATTTACAATGAATTTCTCCAATTTAAACTCTCTGTTTTGCGGGGCACAGAAAAAAAAAAAAGAAAAAAAAAGAAAAAAAAAGCTGCTGCCAGTGCACGCAACCACATGACGAAATGCAAATGTCATATTGCTTTTCACTTTTTTGGACATCTCGATTGATGAAACACTACAAGACATAGACAAAGATAACATATATATTTGTGTTCTAGATATCAAAAAGCTTAGACCGAATAATTTAGCAGCTTAGAGACTAATTCCTGTGCAGGTAGTGGACATACGTGTACGCAGAGCACGCCTAGAACCCGCCCCGTCCGTTATAACCACCTCTACCTCTGTAGCCACCTCTTCCTCCATAATCACCTCTACCACCGTAGCCGCCTCTTCCTCTTCCTCTGCCTCGCCCAGTGAAGCCGTTGTGATTGCCGCGGTTGTTGTATCCACTATTGCCGAAGCTGCTGTTATAGCGGTTACCGTTGCCATTGTCGAATCCATTGTAACTGTTGTAACTGTTATTATTGAATCCTACATGGCTATGATTATTGTAGCTGTTATTGTTGAATCCTGCATTATTATTATAGTTGTTGAATCCGTTGCCGCTGTTATTGTACTTGTTAAAGTTGTTGGCGTTGTAACCATTATTCATGCCCATATTCACATTACCATTATTATTAGCAAGCCCACCTGTGTTTGAAAACGACTGCTGGGCTGAGCTGTCTCTCAAGAATGAAGAATAAGTTCCATGTATTGGTACGCCATATTGCTTTGTAGAGGACTTCAACTTTCCATCAGCAGCTCTCACGTTTGGCGGGCCCACAGTTAAAGCAAAGTTAATATTTTCATTCTGCTGGTGTGTGAAATTTTTCTTCTGGCGAACCGCGAATCCTTGTCCACCATACAATATAGCATTCTTGTCTTCAATATTCAAAACTACCATCGGATTGACAAATCGATTCAAAATCATCGATTTGTTTTCATATTGCTCAACCGCTTTCATGTAATCATATCCCACTGCCAAAAAAACATCACTGGATACATCGCTTGGGAAGGGATTAAACGCATCGTTTTCCTTAAGCGGAAAATATATGTCACAATCATTTTCATATTCAACAGCTTTATATGCTATTCCTGAAAGATTTGTAAGTTTGGCATTGAAGAAGATTTCGTTCATTGACTCCGAAACATGCTTTTTCAATTTTTTGAATAACTTGTTTTTCTTACTTATGTATAAATACTCAGTTTTATTCTGATTTCTTCTTTTCTCGTCACTAGTCAAATGCTTGTATTTAGCTTTAACATTCTCTAATAATTTTTGCTCATTGATAAATGGCAATAATGGAATACCATGCCAAGATAAATGGGAACCATTCATATCAATATCAAAATATTCAGGATAATATTCAATAATATCACTATATGGATCCTTCATTAACGTGTGAAAAACTTCTGGTAAATTATGAGACGAATCAGCTGGTAAGACACTCATTAATTGCTCAAAAGGCTTGAAAGGTACACCAATGTCAAATTCTACTTTCACATCTTTGGAAAAATCTAATACCTCAAAATCCCTAGCAAATGGTGCATAATGGTATGGATAATACCAATTCCAAGATGGACATCCTTGATAATAGTATAATAGAACCCAAGAAAGGCCTTCAAGATAATGCACTAAAAGCTTTTTTTTAAAAGGTAAGACATCTTCATCTGTAAGATTGAATTTGAGTTTATAATACCTGTCACTGTAACCTGGTTCCCAAATTCTTATTATCTCATTATTATTGATCAATTGTCCAGTTTGCGTATTGACAATCGCATTTTCCATCAACGATTGCATGTAATCTTCATCAGTCGCAGAAACATCTTCGGAACTAGCAAAACTATCTGGTGTTTCAGCTTCTTCCCCTAACTTAGCAATTTTCAGAGGCATTTCATCATTAGACCCAACATCTAAAGATCTCTTTTTTAATAACTGCGCTTTTATAGCTGCAGCAGCTGAAAAACTATTTTGGTTAGCTTCGTTCACTGTCCCACTTTCATTGACTAATACTGGATTAGAAATTATATCTTTTGAAGATTTATCAACATTATTAACAGGTTTTTTATTATCATCAAGAGAATAAAGGGGAACTGCAGCATTGATTGCATCTTGATTGTTTGCAAATATCTTATGTTCATTCAAGTTTGAACCTTTATAAAGTCTATCTTTGTTTTGCGTTCTCATTTCTTGTCTTTTTTTGTTCATTTCAGCTCTGCGAACTTCTTGAGAGTGCTTATTTTTTAAAATATAATCTTCTTTTGAGCCAATACTTTTTAAAAGAGACTCAACGGCAGATAAGTTAAGATGACCATCTTTTGTAAGATAATAATTATTATTGAATTTTTGTTTATTGTTGAAAAGGTACGGCAAATTTTTTTTCCACAATTGCACTAATATGTTAATGTTATCATCTTTAACATTTAAGGAAGGAATACTTGGTAAAAAATCATTACCAATGAAGAAACAAAGAAATACCCAATCATCAAGACATCTTTCAAAATCTAAATTTTTATGAAGTTGCGGAATGTCTACATTGCTCATCAATTCTACTTTCAAATATTCCCTTAAAATATGCGAATTTAACCATAAAAACTGTTTTTGAGAATCTTTTTCATTGAGGTCTTGTTTCTCTTGTTGGGTCATCTCAAACTGATCTCTAACGGATATTTTTCTGTTGAAACCGTTACTATTATCACCTGAAAATTTAGCAAATACGTCTTCTCTTAACACACGGAAATGTGGTTCATGTGTAGCTAAACTAAGGAAAATCAAGTCCGCATCCAAACCATATATTGCATGAGTTGTGTTTGGATTATACTCAGGGTTTAATCTTTGAGATCTCACAAAGTTCATAATTTTATGTTCACCTTCACCCGGAACAGAACTGTCAGATAAAACCACTTGCAAATCGGTCCAACCTTCATCATTACTTAATTTATATGCAACCCAGTATCTTAAAGATTGGGCTAATATGTCCATGAAAGGAGTTCCTGGAGTGATGGAATTTGAATCCCATTGCTTTGTACTACTGGCTGCTATCGAGTCATCTATGAGTTTCCCATTCAAGAGATCTTTCTGACGCTGGAGGTTTTGTTCGACTTCTATTTCACTTGTTTTCACTCTTGCATCTCTAGCAGATCTGAATCTTCTTGATCTTTGTTGATTCATTTTGGCTCTTGGGGCAACACCATCCACAGCTATCATCAAAATTTTTCTTGGCTTAGCCAATCTGATAACTCTGTCAGTGTATTTAAAGACCTCAAGCATCATTTGCGACTCATTCTCTGGAGGGGGCCTGTTTTCTGGATGGGAACAAGGATGCACAATACCATTCATATCCAAGTATAAATTATCTAGCTCACCATTTACATTGGGCGCTTCATAAGCAGAACCATCATCAACAACAGGAGAAATGATTTTAGGATACTTGTTGCTGATCCATCTGAAAAAAGCTGGGACACCCATATCTGCTTAGTACTGAATTCACTTGATACAATTAGATATAAGTATCAAAAATAAAGTAATATTGTTATTATCACTATGGTTTTTAAAAACAAATTGAAATGATGTATGTGTGGAATAGGTGTTATTGGAAAAAAACATTTGTTATCTCATCGTCAAGAGCTAAACGTAGAATTGAAAAAATATCCAAATATATTTTCAAATGCTGATTATTGACCGTAAGGCATTATAACCGGCCGTACCGGATAATTTAAGTGCAAGGATGCTTGCTAATTATATGTAAAGATGTAAAAATGTTATAAGTCAAACAGAAAAAGGTTATAAGCTGTACAGATGTGTTACAAAAGGGTGTAACAGATGATAGGATGTATATATATATATATTTTTTTTTTTCTTTTTTTTTGGTTTCTGTTTTGTTCAAATCTGGGTGGCTCTTTTGTTTTGTTGATTCGAATAATTATGTGCTTTTCATTATGGTTTAACACATAACATATAGATACAACAGAAGTATCGCCTAAATAACACATAAATATAGAGCCTACCAAGATATTTTAAGAGCAGACTGTATGGATAACTTGACGATAACTTTTATTGCCACCTTGGTGTTGGCATTCATATTTCTCAGGTGGATTATATCCACGGATGGAGAGTCTGTTGGCGGATCAGATTCATCATCTCTGAATAGGCCAAGAAGATCAGCAGCTTCACAGCGATCCTCAAATATTCTGAGACCTTCTGCTATCAGTTCAAGAAGACAAATCACCCCAGACATGATAGAGGTTGTTCAAGCCTTGGCTCCAAACCTAACTGTTGGTCAAATCAGAATGGACTTAGAAAGATCCGGATCTGTTGAAACAACAGTTGAGAGATATTTATCTCAAGGATCCTTGCCGTTCCCAGAAGGTGAAAATACAAATACATCGACCAGCAGTTTCTCAATCTCCACCACTGGTGTACAATCTGCTAGCGCAAAATCAGATGAAAAATCAGCTTATCAAAAATATGTTGTTGAGAATAGTTCATTAGATCAGAAATCATTACTTGGAAGCTCAGAATTTGCAGAAACCAAGCCAGGTCAATTACAGAAAACAGTCGTTGGATGGAAAGATACAAAGGAAAAAAGATCTATGAATTTGCAGCAGAAAAAGGCAGAAATGATTCTCAGAGCCAGAAAACGTATGCAAGATAAAATAGATAAAACCCAGAGTTAATATATATAAAATAAATAAAGATATATTTATTTAATAAATGAATAGAATCCTGTATACCAGCTTAAGTATTCATCTTTTGTATGTAATTAAATATTCTAAAAAGACAAATAGATAGAGAAGTGATGATCAAAAAATAACGTGCTTTCCTTTACTCTTAGCTTTTGAAATAGATTTTTAGAAATCAACATACAAAAAATTGCTCAAACTATCATTATATTAATAAAAATACAATACAAAGGGTAATTAAAACATATATATATATATATATATATATATATATATAAGGCGACTTTCACAAAAATCATCCTGTTACGTGCCGTTCTAACCGCATTTGTCTTTTCTTCAATCCGCTTGATCCCAGTTACCTGCTCTTGGTTGTTTTGGCATAACTGGTCCACCAGCTCTTTTGGCCATGATGATTTGATCAACAGACAATACGGAACATGCAGCTTCAGTAGCCAAGTTAATAGCAGATTTCTTAGCAATATGAAGATCGTAAATTCCCTCATTTCTAATATCAACCACACCATCACCCTGTTCATTATCAACGTCAATACCGTAATACAAACCTTCATTACCTTCAGAATTTGTGTGTGCTGCATATAAGTTAGGTATAATTTCGGTGGAATTCAAACCGGCTGTGTCAGCTAAAGTTCTAGGAACAACTTCAAAAGCTTCGGCAAAACTTTTAATAGCCAACAGTAATAAACCCGGAGTCTTTTCACCGTATTTGGTTATGGCATCTACTAATTCCGCCTCGGTGGAGCCAGCACCAGGACATAATCTGGTATCTTTGGTTAAACCCTTTATGGAACTGACAGCATCATCGATAGCTCTTTCAATATCATCTAATGAGTTTTGAGTAGCTCCTCTTAAAACAATTGTACACGTCTTAGTTTGTTCAACATCTTGCTTAAATATAGTAACTCTGTCACCACCAATCTCTTTGGTTTCAATCAAATCAATAATACCTGCTTCATCTGGAGTTGGTGCACCTAATCTTGGCATTGGTGTAGCGCCGCAGACACGACAAAGTCTTCTTAAGTCAAATTTGGATGGAACCTTTAATACTAGTATACCATATCTATCCATATAATGTAAAACCAAATCACCCACAGAGTTACCAGCAATTACAACTCTAACACCGGAAGCATGAAGTTCTTTCACAATTTGTTCTAATTGTTCTTCTTCACCTGTACTGAAATCTAACATTTCTTTAGCATTATGCAACAATACAGTACCTTTAGTTTCTGTAGTAGAAATATCAATAGGAGCGGTGAAAACTGCAACTTTGGATCTTTCTGTAATTTGTTTTATTTGACCCTCTGGTTCTCTTGGAAAAACCATACCTTTAACAACATATGAGCTATCTAAAGAAGCACCAAGAACTTTAACAATCCTAATACTGTCGACATTAAAATTTTTTAAAATTCCTCCGTTTTCATTACCAATCTTACTTGGTAAGACATTGGTGATAGCTTCTATTACTAAATCAGATAATAAATCTTCTTGTCCATATTGTTTAGATGCCAACACTGGTTTAATAATTTTCTTTAAACTATCAGCATTATAAAAATCGTCAATTTTATCAATAGTTAGGTTGTCTTCCAAATACTTTAAGGCATACGTATTAGCCATGTTATATCCTTGAATAATTTCAGTTGGACTTAGACCTAATATAACTAGTTTTTGAGCTTGAATTAAAAATTCACCCGCTAAAATGATAACTAAAGTAGTTTGATCACCCATTTCTAATTCTTGTTGTTCAGATGCCATGATTAATAACTTCACTGCAGGATGAATAACTTCTAATTCTCTTAACATAGTAGCGGCATCATTAGTAATGAATACCTTCTGTAAATGATTAACAATAATCTTGTTACGACCACAAGGTCCAATTGATGTTAAAAGCATTGATGAAATTTCTTTACATGCTTCAACATTTCTGTTGATTGCACCATCGGCATTGGAATATGTTTGATAGCCTTGCTTGAAAAGACCAGAAGTTGGTGCTCCCGGTAATTTTAATGACATTTTAAGTAAATTTTCTTTGGTAAAGGTCTAATTTAGTACTCTTTATATTGAGGAAAGCAAGTTGGTATTAGAATCATATAAACTGATATTTCTGATATTTTAATTTTTTTTTTTTTGCCTTAAAAATCAACAGACAAGCGAACGAAAATGAAGACGAAAAAAAGAAAACCAGAAAAAAAAAATCATGAACCTAGACCGGGTAATTTGTTTCTTGCAACTAATATTTTTGATTGAACTCTAATATTCAACATTTCAATGCTTGGTTCATTTTGACAAAATTAGGACATGATTAATTTTAATATAATAATTGATTATTTATTTTAGCGAATGCTATATGAAATAATAAGAAAAAAAATTAATGAAATAAATAAATAAAAAAAATCACAAAATAGATTGACATCTTCTATTGTATTGGTTGACAGCGATAGCAATTCTATTATACAAAAATTGCTTAGATGAATCGTCAGGAATTGCAACAAATGAGCTGGAGTTATTACCACTTAACTTAACCTTTATACCAGTTGGTTCTAATACAATAGCTCTAATTTCTTCAAAACCTATTCTCCATTTGACCTCTAACTTGACGATAGTAACTAACATAATACTATTAAATGTAATGATCAACACATATTCTCTCCCAGGCAATACCATATGTGCCAAATACTTTTCACTTTTACTATACTCACCACCATTAACAGTCTTCAACCAATATTGACCTTGTGCTTCACCTTCAGAATAACTTCTAATTATACCATCATAGCCAATGACTCTAGGTAATCTGACTTTTTCAATAGTATTGCTATCAAATGTAGTCGCTGTGTTTCTAATACCTTCACTGACATTAGATGCTAAATCAAAAATCCCAATCGCGGTTTTAGTTGGAAGACCTACTATGCCTTTGCCTATACCTTTAAAAAATCCTGCAGTTCCATCGGTTGATGCACCCTCAATCGGAGCTAGTGCAATACCACTAACACCGCTTGTGATTGAATCAAAGAATGAAGAAGCACCAGACTTGAAACCAACTAAAGCATGTTTTGGCTTATTTCTTCTTAAGTTATATAATCTTCTTTGTTGATAATCTTCATCCATAGTGGCCATTGATAATCCCTTAGCAACAGATCCTGTAAATCTAGAGAATGAATCGCTGAATCCAAAGACTGATTTCTTTAAAAAACTTAAACCACCTTTAGCAAGATCTATTCCTAACTCCTGTGGTCTGTCATTCATAATCAATCCCTGATAAGGCTCATAGAAAATATCCATAACACCAGAACTTATATTATTGAAAAGGCCTACCGGATTACCTAAAAAGTCTGCAGATCCTAAAATTTTATGAACTTGGAAAAGAAAGTCTTGACTATAATGTGTTTGTATAGAATTAAGAAGGATTGGTATTGGAACTCTAATATTTTCAATGAATAATGCATTTAATTTGATTGGAGCATCACTGACATTACCAACTGCCATTGTTAAGATATTAAAGAAGAACATCAATGCATTTTGTGAGTCAGTCTTATTTTCACTGGTGGCATTTACTCTATCTGTTCTCATGAATGAAAGATTCAACTGAGTAGGCTGTAAATGAAGAGCTTCAAAATATATATCCTGGCCAGTAGTTACATTTGTTGGCTCTGGTAATTCAATAACTTCTTCACATAAAACATCCTTCTTTTTATCTTCAATACCAAACGGAAACTTGGAGAATTCCAAGACAGTGAATAGAAAATCTTCATCAATATCAATTGTAAGCTCTTGAAGCAATAATGTCATATACTTAACATATAAGACTCCATGACTATCATCTTTAACACGGCTCACAGAAAAATGGAATGTTGGATGAGACTCAATTTCTCGGCCACTTTGTGGAACTATGGTTGGATACATAACAATTGGATATGTACCTCCAAATAATTGGTTATCAATTTGAATCCATTTCAAATTCCAGATTATTGTTTGATAGATATCTGATTCATTATATTTGAATTCTAAACCATTGAAAGTAATATAACATAGCTCTTGCATATCCGCTGTAATCAAAGAAATTCCCAAACCTTTAAAGTTGACTATAACACGTGTAGAGTATTTCTCATCATCCATAGAGGAGTCAGCAACTGTATCATTGTTGGTTTGGAATATATCTTTACTGGAAATATTGTCTGCTTCAGAATCACTGATAACTAAAGCCTGCGTTGGACCATCAGCTACAATATTAATATCAACAGCTGTTTTTTCTAAGTTTTTTGTTTCTGGTAATTGCATGGCTCCCAAATTACCGATTTCAGCAAGTTGAATACTTTTATCGACGCCATGAGATCTTAAAATAAGCTCCTTAATGGCACCAGCAGGATAATCCCATGTGTAGGGCATTACGCTTTTTGGAGGGATCTTATAAAAAATAGCTTTGAATGAATCTCTCTTTATAGGATCACCATTTTCATCAATATAAGGATTGCTTTGATAAAATACAAACTCAGAACTACTAAAATTTCTAATAGAAAATGGCCAATGGTTTGCGGCATCCTCAATGCGAACAAATAAAGTAGCGTTTTCCAACAAGACTACTATCTTCAACAAAACATGTCCAGAATTTTGTTTCAATAGCTTTAAGTGGACTTCCCCAATATCGTTAATGCTGAAAGGCGACGACCATTTAGATGTGTTTCCTAAAAACTTAAGTCTTAATTCTTTTTCATCGCCAAAACAAGTTTCATTTAATGGAACAGACTCTTTAGGCTTAATAAATAAGGACTTCACAGAACCTATTTCATTGAGATTAAGCTCTTCATTTAAGTCATTAGTAATAATAAATCTTGGAGATATTGTAACAACTTTAGTATTCAAATACTTTCCTTCACCTTCCTTAATATCAACCCCAACATTGATCTCAGATCCTTTATCATGTACATTCATAGATAAATCAAAGAATTGACCAATAGCATCTAAACTAAAAGCTCGACTCCAATCGGAATCTCCAACGCTCAAAAATGCCCGGTTCTTCCTATCACCATCATTTTCAAAGGAAAACATCTTAGGCTGTGATGATTTCATCTTAGATGGATCTTCCAAAGTTGAGCCGGATGTCGAGTTCAAAACATTATACTTTTCACCAAGAGTTAGATCCTGACCTGTTCTATTCAAAATAATATATGGAGAGTAAATAGAAATCTTCAACCCTGTATAGTTTTTATCTTTGATGTTACTATATTCGATCTTGAGACTCATTTTCTGATTATCAGTATGAACAAGGCTCAATTTAGAATCCGTAGGAAATACGCTATCATTTGGAGTATTAATAATAGAAAATTCCGATTTTTTGAATCCACAGTCCAAAGGCTCGATGCTCAATAACAAAAGATGCGTAGTATCAATAAAATGAACATTTGACGAGCTTCCTTTATTAAGATCAACTGTCCAGGATCTTTTGATATTTTTATCATAGATTTGATATTTGATATTGTACGGAAGCAAGTTTTCAATTTGCAAGGGAGCGGATATGACGATTTCAAGATGCGGATAAAGTTTTTTGATGATACCAGGACGTTTCTTAGCACTAACATGGAAATAAAATGAAGAGTTTTGACTAATATCAGTAGAAGTGCACTCCAACGTCGTTGAAGAATCATATAACTTTTTCCAGTATACCCTAGAAGATGACCATCTAAATACATTATTTCCTATCTTTGGTCTTACGGCAATCGCATCCGAGTAAACACGATCAATTGGAATAGCGAACAGCTCACCAGCATCAACATCGTGTGACTCATTAACATCATTTTGCAGTGAAAGACCAAAACCGACAGAAATGGCGACACCTGTTGTATTAACTACCGTAACGGTGGATTTCAAAACAATTTGTTTTACGTTTTCCTTTGTCAATTCGATGGAGCAAGCAAGTCTATTATGAACTCCTTGAATGGGTGGAACCATCATGAATAATTCCTCTCCTTCACCAATCAACGATATTGGTTCTATGTATTTATATGGCGAATCTATCAATTCAACACCAATCGAGCCTTTGTTATTGTCAACATCTAGATTCTCTCTGACAACTGTCCAATCTTCAAATTCCCAAGGGCTATTTTCATTTTGTTTGATGGTCTTCATTTTCACTCTTTTGTTTTTATTTCCTGTATCAATCCAAACATTTATGTCATAACCAGTCTGATTCAATATTGTGTAAGGACTCATGGCACCACGCGGAGCAATATTAGTATCAGATGAAACTAATAAATACATTTGTGATAATAATGTGATACTTCTTGATGATAGGGTAACTTCAGAAACATCTCTAGATATAATATCAACATTAAAAGTATCATCCTTAATTTTTTGGTTTTTAGAAACATGGAATGAAACTTTCCAAGGTTCAATAAGAGGCTCCCAAGAAGATCTTGCATAGTTGAATATATTGACAAACGATTCAATATCTGTATTAAGGTCAAAGTTAGTTGACCAGTTATCAGCTTCGACATCAAAAGGTTTGATATTCATATCCAAAACAGGCAATTCATGAACATCACCGAGGATGACAAGTCTAAAGCCTTTGAAGTCTGCATTAAGCTTCTCAACTTTGAAAACTGGATCAACTTCTTGTACTGACCTTTCAGAAATACCGGACAAATCTGAATGGAACGAAGCGCTTGAGATTTTGTTGGTAATCTTCTTTCGAAACTCCTTCGTGAAGACTGTATATCCAGAATTTTCCGATTCCTTAACATTACTATCAGATTTTTCGCTAACACCAGACAATTCATATGCTTTATTAATGATATTCAATACAAGTCTTATATCACTCAAAGATACTCTTAAAAGTAATGATTCAACAGAGATTTTTATTTTAGACACAACTTTTTTAGATGTGGAGTTTCTGTCGTCGTAAGAGAAATATCCAGAAAAATCATTAATAAGTCTTAGCCTGCTATTATCAAAATCATTCATTCGACACAAAAACATTCCAACTCGGTTTGCATTCATATCAATAATATTCTTACTAGATAAGGTAAGCTGTTCTAACTTAAATACAATAGCTTCCGAGTCTTTCTTAGTTGGATCCGCAATCAATATAACAGAAAAATCAACCACATTAATAGAGTATGAAAATTTTCTTTGTGATACCGGAATATCGTTTTTATTTTCAGACCCCATAATTGCATTTTCGGAAGCCGCCTCTGGCTGCTCCTCAATAACACTAAGCTTAGATCCTGAGGACAGTAGTTTTTTCTCATCATTGATACCAACCCCTTTGAATATATAGTTCTTCAAGGCAAATAAATAATCAAGAGCTAAGATCATCTTTGGACTATCTACTGTTAATAATAAGCTCAAATCTTTATCAGTATCCTTCCCTTCAGTAAATATTTTACACATAAACTGATACTTATCTTGATCAATAGGAGGAATAATTTCTGTGAATACATTATCTTTATTGATTCGGATATCTTCAACAGTAAAAGAGCGAACACATAAAATAGATTCATAATGCGTGTTTTCTTTCAATTTGAAATTAATGGATATTTCATTCAATGAAAATCTAGACAATCTAGATTTTGTGAGTTCAGAAAGTTGTTTCACAGCTTTGGTATCATTGTAAATAGACAAACTTAATTTACCAACATTAAATTTTAAATGAATCTTCAAATGATCATCTTCATATAAGCCACTTATATTCTTACTGTTTTGGAAAAGTTCAGCAGAGCTCTTTGCTAATTGACCATCCTTGGATACCTTTGGTAAAACCGTAATAGAGGCATCTATTGCTTCTTGTTCAGTTTTCTTCAAAAGCTCTGATTCTGGATTAAACTGAAAAACTGTTGGCACTGTTTGCATCAAGTTCACTAAGTACTCAAGCTGAAATTCTGTAAGTTTCATTTCTGTATCACTCATTGTCACATTGATTATATTAGATGATCTATTCTCATTTAGTTTCACATCTGAGTAACCATTATCAATATCAAATTTCATATCGATTCCATCAATAATTTTCAAAAACTGTTTTTCGCCGCCAAGATGGAATTCTGAGGTAAGCTGAGTAGAACTAAGACTTGCAGCAACTTTACTCAAAATAGCTCCATCAACATCGATAGATCTTTCAAAGCAATTTGATGCTTTAAATTCACCTAAGTACACAGTTATAGCATCGTAATTTACTAAGCTACCTTCCTGTAGTCTTGGAAACACAATGATTGGAGTTTTGACCAACACATCAAATTTCGTTTTATTATCATTCTTGAATGCAAGTTCAACATCACTTATTTTATTATAATTAGAATCCCTTGCAGAATCAAATAATCTTTTCATCGCCATAAAATTAGTTAAATATCCTAACACTTTGCGAATAGGTTCTTCAATTAAATTGATCCTCATTGAACCTGTTTTAAATTGAACCTTTGAACCATATACATTTTTATTTGTAATTGGATCATATGTTTCATATGTGACCTCTGCGGAATCGTTATCATCAATACTGACAAGTTTCCTAGTAATCGAATCTCTAGGAGATCCCTCATTAACTTCATCATGTAATGTCAAAGCACCTAATTTGAAATGAACTTTCATAGTCTCAGGAAGTATTAAAACATTCAAATCACCACTACTCAACTGCAATGTTGCAAGTTTAATCTGTTCATGAAGCAAAATGACAATAATACGTTCAAGCCCAATTGTAACGTTAATCATTTGAGGAGCATCTTCATTGTTATCTTCAGTGTTATGACGAAGAAGATCTGCGGGAGTTTCTTCCATATTTGGACTCGTGAATGTTGTCATTATATATGTATAGATTGTGAGTAAATTCTTTCGATTTATGATACCTTTAACGGCTGCAATATCAAGCTTAATATTTTGATCATAAAGCTCTATTGGCTCATTATTCATTTCCACAATTCTTTGTGTTCTTTTGTATTTAATTTTAACCAAATCCGTCTTCTTATTCTGCTCATCATTTTTAGTGAAGTTATTTGAGGAAACAATTTTCTTGAATTCAACAGAACCTCCTAAATCTATTCTATCAATAATATTGATATCAGATAAAATGATATCAACATCCATGTTATTCTTAGTTTTTGAGAAAACCATATCAAAATTTTCACAAATTAAGTCAACCACAGGTACAGGCGTATTAAAAGGAGAACCATTACACTTCAGTAACGTCAAACTAAGCCGAGAAATTTTGAAATCAAAGTCAAAAACATGTTGCTTGTCAGCAAGTTCACTATCAACACTTTGGGATTTCTTATCATTCGACATGGATTTAGTATTACTAGATACAGATCCAGGCAAGAGTTCTTTGTTTTCGCCCAATTTGTCTTTTGAACTATTAGTTTCATTGATATCAATACTACCTTCACTTGCACTTATGTAAGATAAAGCATCACTGAATTCTGCATTATCCTGTAGCATATCAATAAGAGAGTCATCATCTGAATCGATATCATTATCACTATTAACATTTGAAGCACCTAATTCATTTTCAAGTACAACAGATTCTGTAAAATCGGGTATAAGTTTTCCAAATAACTCCAAAATCACTTTATACTGATAATCAGACATCTTTGCTTTAATTGAAGGAACATTGCCCGAAACCTTGAACTTGGGTAAAGTATAAGCGCGCGGTAAGATGGAAACATGCAATAAAAAGTCCGTGTTGAAATGATTCATTATCAAAGCAGGAGAAAGCTCTGGATCTCCATTATAGTCATCAATATGCAATTGCTTAATCACAGATTTCATATTAGGACCTATCAAAATTTGAGCATCATGCAAGTGTAAGTTGAATTTATCGTACATCAACTCATTGAGTTTACTCCAATCACCTGCACTGAACTCAGAATTTGGTTTTTTCTTTAACTCATCGGCTTTTGCTTTGTCAATTAAATTACTGATAACACTAATATGACCCGCATCAATAATACCGCATGGAGATTGAACATCTTCGGGATCTAGTGGTAAGATAATTAAAGGAGCTTGTAAATCTAATTGGGTATTCAAAGTTTTGTGCTCCGCTAAAGCATATTCTAAACCCAACTTAGTTTGATTAGTAAAACCCTCCATAGTTGCTTCAGCAGCATTCATTATAGCACTTATGGTATCCTGGTGATGTTTTGGTGGGGTGAAAAATTTCACAATTTTTTCCACGTAACTTGCATGGTAAAAAATAGTCATACTCTTTAATTTGGCTATTAATTTTGAATCAGCACTCTCATCCAAGGGATTTGTCTCAAACGAAAACTGAAAAAATGGCTCTACCGGTAATAAATCAGTCTCAGATGATGATCCCAGGTCATTAAAATCATCATGAAAATTCTGCTTCATTGGTTTGATATTCACGATGTGTTTGTACAAAGATTTGCTCTCTTCGGAATCTTCAACTTTTAACTCTTTCATAGTGAATTTGGAAAGGATGGAATCTGGCCTCTCAAAAAACTGGAAATTACACCCTTCCCAAGCTATCTCGGAGATATTCTTAGTTTTATTTTTAATTTCGAAAGATCCCTTTTCTAAGGAAACCAACATCTTCATTTTGACTCGATCTTTAGGTATATCTATTGCATCTTTTAGGGCCTGATTCTCGTCGAATTCGATAGCTGCGAATAATTCATTCTTTTGATCGTCTGTCATTACTAAATCTTGATCATTATCTGAGCTTGAATGATCAACTTCGGAATTACTATTTTCAGGAGTTTCAGGAGATACGGTACCACTGCTTCCCCACCAACCACCAAGCCAGCCCTGATTTGCAGAGGATTGTTGAATATCTTTATTAGTTTTCTTGGTAGTTGTTTCGGCATCAATATTGTCAGAATTGGGATTTTCTTTAGATTCAACTGAATTTTTAGTGGTAGAAAACGTTGATACATTCTTAGATAAAATTCTCTCCTTACGAAATTGGGCTCTAGCAATAGATCTATAGAATTTAATATCTTCATATGATATTTCATCTTCCAAATAATCTAAATTAACCAAATTATCCTTATCAGTTACCACACCACTGTATTCATCCAGTAGCTTCAATCTAAAATATTTAATATAAGCTTTTCTTTGATCTCTTCTTGTCTTGAAATAATCCCATGACCACTTATAGTTTTTCTCATGTATTTCAGTTAGCACCACTGTTGCAGCATACTTGAACCATGCTCTTGGATTAGATTTCGGTGTCACATCTTTTGAAGGTCTAAACTTTTTGAACTTAAATGTCTTGGAATAAAATCGATAATTAGAAGCAGTATTTAAGATGTCTCTGTACTGTTCGGACTGTAAAATCATAGCAAACTCTTTGAAACTTAACTCAGATAAGATATGTGGATCTGACTCTGTACTTCCAAGTTTATTAACTGTGATCTTACCACAACCACTAACGGGCTTCAAAAGAAAGTTGTTATGTTTGAAAATAGAAGAAGTCTCAATGTTATCAGTTTCTTTGGCAATTAAAGACTTGAATTTTTCAATTAAAGCTTCTTCATCAAGTTCGCCATCCGCTTTTACAAATGATGTTGCAGAACTATTGAAATAGCAACTCAAAGACTTCAAAGTCAAAAGTTTTCTAGCAAAAGAGTCCGAAAGAGAGACAAAACTTTCAATCCAGTCACCATCAGCAGAAACTGCAGATAACTCATCCAAGGTAAACCCAAAAGAATAAGGAATATCCGTAAAAACAGAAGAATCTTCGTATCTCAAATGTATATTCTTGATCGTGATTTGCAAGTTATCCACAATTTTTGTAATCAAACTTTCAGTAAAGCTCTCTTGTTTTTTGGATTGATCTTCCGAGAGTTGATTTGGACCATTGTTCATGGCGCTCAATTTATGCTTGTTTTCCTCTATCAAATTAAGGTCTTGGATTCTTTGCCTTTTTAATGCCAATTCACGTTCTTTAATTTTTTCGTCATCATATTCATTCATGATTATTGGAGCAGCTAAAAGATACACGTCTTCGATTATCACTTTAACAGGCTTTGCTCTCAAATTTGCCCACGGGATCTGAAGCGTCAACTGTCCCAAAAATCCGTAACGGACATCAATTGGAAGCTCTAATTTATCCAAAGACTCTTTTTTTAACTTTAAATTTTTCAAAGTGACATCTCCAGACCATATACCAATATTCAATTGTTTCGGATCAAAATTTTCCACATAATTACCCTAAAATTGCACGTTAGTATTCGTAAACGCCCAGCATTAATCTGACAAAAAACATTTCAACTTACTAATGTCCTATTAAGCAAACCTGCAACTAAGGACTCAAGCATTTTTTGTTATTCTAACTACTAATAATATTCTTCTGATATACCAGTGAATTGAATCTATCTTTATTGCTATTGTGGCGTTTCAATAATATACAGTTATGATTGTAGGAAGATTTGATTCTATATTTTACAGTTTATTGCTATCGCAAGTGCGGATCTCCACCTATCAAGTCTACACTTTAAAAAGACACCCAAAAAAAAAGTATCCCAAAAGAAAATTTAGAAAACAGAAAAAAAAAAAACTACAAAAATCATATTGGTGCGCATAGAATGTAGATCTAAGCATGTAGCTTTCAACATGCAATAACCAAAAGAGGCAAAAAAAAAGAAAAGCGGATAATGAAGCTTTTAGTTTCGCACGGCTTTATAGCTTTCTATAAATATGACCATTTACATCATGGATAAGGTGTGAGTTACATAGTACAATTCACATATTTTGTCTCTATTTTCTAGAAACTATAGGGGTGCTTCAAAATATAAAATTCACGAAGCTTGCTGCAGCTATATATATAGCAATTATATTCCCCGACCAAATATCCATTTTTCTTTCTTATTTTTTCTTTCCTATGGTCATATAGTTCCCATACTTTTTAATCGTTAAACATCTTTATTTTGCGAAAAATATACACACATACGCACTATACCATGAAGATATATCACATTATTCTATCGATATTTATCGTCTGCAACACAGCTTTAGCTATTCCAGTAAAGGAGAAAAGAGCATACAATGGTATATTTGGACAGTTTTGCGAGGCAGCTGTAAAAAGGTTCTCCAAATTTGGTCAGTGTCTTGAAAAAATTCCAGAGTTTCAACAGTTTTCAGAAAACTTTTGGTATCAAGCAGCCAAAAAAGAACTCTGCGGCGAAGATGTGGAGTTTCAAATGAAGTTTTCTGAAAGAAAAAATTTCTTGATGAATACAAATAACAATTCAAGCGATGCAACTAGTGTTGATGCTTATGCATTGCTCCAAAGCCCGCAGAACGATACCACCTCTGAACTTGAGGCACAATATTTATTTGACATCAAACGTGAATTGAACGATCAAGTAATTTCAAACAAAACCCATTTACAAAAGTTAATGATACAAAATAGCGGTGTGTCTTACACTACCAAAACAGTTACCATAAATCAAGGCAATGCAACAGAGTCAACCACCAAAAATTCACAGAACGAACTTACTCTGATTACAACAGTTCCTCCATTCTCCCCAAAAGTGCTAACTATAACACTGGTTATTCCTGTTGAAGTTACAAAAACAATGGACACACTGGATCTTGGGGCAGAACCACTGTTGCAGGCAAACTTTGGAAAGATCCAATGCATGAATCTTTGTGATGTAATACAATCTGCGTCAGATGATGTCAAAGAATGTTGGGCTAACATTAGTTTAACCGTCTTATATGGTGTTTGTGAAGTTGGATGTCTTTATTATTTTACTGAATAAGTAACCATATTCTTTAACAACAGTTATTTTATTTTCTATTTATTTACATTATATTATTAATATCTCACAGTGAACAGTACTTTTTGTTACTTTATTTTCTTTTTTCTATTATATATCAATATTTCAATTCTTTCTTTTTATTGCTTAATACTAATTAAACAAAAACAGTCCACTTCAAGTTTATTTAATATTGTATTTATTATATTTATATATTTTTTGAAATCATGTCTACATGCCTGAAATTTCTTTTTGATTTTGTCGTTACATGGGTTAGCTATTTTTATATTCCGGATAAGAATTTCGCACAAGAAAAATGATCAGGTTTAAAGCCCCATGTTATGAGAAAAAATGTGTGCATGCGGCAATTTGGCATTTTCAACATGCAATCTCTGGAATTTTCGATATTCACAAAAAACGTATATAAAGGCCAATCCCAGAACCCTTTTTTGTAATATTTATAAATGTCAATAAATTTAAAACCTTTTTAGCATTATCTAGAAACCATTATATTTCTTCATAACAATAACACGCTAATCAATGTTGCTTCTTTCAAATTTTTTCCAATTCTTAATGCTTGTCGCATTAGCACAGACTGCCGCTGTTAATAATATCCTCTATCAACAGAACCTTTATTCAGCACCATCAGTTGAAACAAGTGACGTCTATGCTTCCGGTGAAATTATTCAACCTGACTTTAATGTTTCTTCAGAGGAATTACTTAGAAATTTAAGTCGTGGATTGACTCAAATTAAACAAATCGCACCATCACCGTCAGTCATTGCCGAAATTAGCAATTCTTCTATGGGAGGATTCGCCGAAGAAATTTTCAAAAGTTACGCAGGTGTCTTTGGTCAAATGTGCGATGTTACATTGCATAAATTTTCAAAATTGGGAGAGTGTCTTTCACAAACAGACCAATTCAAAAAGTTAAATGCTACATTCTGGTATCAAGCTGCTAAATATGAGCTCTGTGGTTATCCATTTCAATATGAAGAAAAGCCTAAATATTCTAATGGATCTGCAGTTGAAACCAAGAAGACACCTCAAGGAGAAGTTGGAATTGTTTCTGTCATAGGTGAAAATTCTACAAATACTACTGATGCAATTGCTGTCACCCCAAAAATTGTCACCTCCCTTATCCAATACCCACCAACTAAACTCCAAGATTCTTCAGTTATTGATCCTACTTTGGTTTCCAATTATTTATATTTTATCAATAAGCATGCTGACTCCGGAAAAAACTCTACCGAAATTAATAAAAAATACATTGCTGGTATTGGTAAAAGATACAACCTTCCTGAATTAGATAAGAGAGATTTGAGCTCTATCATTGGTGTGATTGGTAGCGGTCTCGGTCAAATTGGCCAAGGTCTCGGTAGTGTTATTCAAATTCCTTCTGCAACATGTTTTGCACTTTGCGATACTTTAAGAATGGGTTCTAACTATGTTGAAAAATGTTGGGAAAATGCTGGTCTTACTGTTGCTTTCGCAGTTTGTGAGGCTGGATGTTATTACGGACTTATTTAAACGAAGTTCAATAATTTGTGTTGCATCTTTTTTTTCTTCTTCTTATCTTAGTATTCTGCTTATTTCTTTCCAATGTTTTGAACATAATTTTACAGATTGTATTATAGCTACTCGTCATATTTTTTTAACTATTTCCTTTTGGTTTCCGTTTTATTTTTAGTCATTTCTTCTTTAACATTCAATATTATTATTTTTTCAATGAAGCTTTTCAGTACTCCTATAGTTCTAGAGTAAGTCATATTTTGTAGCAAAAATTAGAGTAGACGCCGCTTACGGGGAACAGAAGTCTTATTTTTATTAGTGTTACTCCTATTTATATATAACCGATTTTCAATCGTTAGAATAGATTACACTTTACTGATTTTCAACATAATTATTTAAAACTCGAAACTTGAAGCTTCTAAAATTTATATGATAATATAAGTACCTGCTAGTTCACATTAAAATATCTTAATTATCATTTTGCTTCCATTTGAAATAAAATAGATTAGTAAGAGTTCAACAACAAGATGTGAAATTTTTATTGTGTGGCTTATTCCAAAAGTATGTCATAATTGCTCATATTGCATTGACTTAGATTAGATGCATTTACTAAGATGGGCCAACTAAATGTCAATAGCGACCATTTACCATCATTTTTTTCTCTTCTTTTTTGCAGCATTTTTTCTCTAAACAGCGTTGACTCTAACTTGGTTACAAGATATGATATTCAATATCTCATCCAGATTAACTAATCATTTTTGTTTCTGTATCTATAGAATAATTGAATCACTATTCACTTTGTAATGCAGAAAATTTTGACTAATTTTCCTGAGGATACTGCTAATCTCCAACATTGTCTTTCTACAGCTAAGCAACAATGAATTTTTTATTTCATTAATTTATATAAATGTAGATTCAACATTTTCATATCCAACGAACTATGGATTCAGACCAAATTAGCTCACTACGATTCTTATGTTCAAATCCAAGGCTGTATGAATAGGAACTCACGTTTTTGAATAAATGAGCTTTTATTCCTGAAAACTATCAACTAACGAACAAAACTAGCGCGTTACTATATTATACAGTATCGTATCATTTTTTGAAAAGCTTACTTGACCCAATTTCATCCCTTCTTAATTGGTATCTCAAGTTTTCCGCCAACTCTTCATCAATGATGCCATCTACACTATACCAAAGATAATAGTTTGGAACTTTATGGCCATTCAGAATAATAAGTTCCATTTTCTTATAAACTTCTTTTTGATCACTAAAACTGTTTTTAATCAACTGAGTATACCTGTTTGGAATATCTTGAATGTTTATCGTTATGGTAGTGTATTTAATTATAGGTTCCCCTAACAGCTCCGTTTCTTCTAGCTCTCTGTCTGATTCGTTCTCCAAATCTAATACCTCTTGAGTGGTATCGTTCAATTTTCTACTTTTTCGTGGATTAAACCTCCTTACTTTTTTTTTCTTTCTGATAGGTTTCGTAGCCAGTTGGGTACCTGCATTTTCTTCCACACTAACCTTATCTGCATCCATCATTTGCACATCTTCTGAACCTTTCACTTGAGAATTAGAAATATCATTTAAACGTGCAATTGGATTCTCAACCTCATCCACCTTGATATCAAGGGTTTGTTCTTGCTTGATTTTATCTTCTTGCAATTTAAGTTTTTCTTTTTCTTCCCGAATTCTTGACTGTTCCGCTTTGAAGGAGGCCCACATTTCATCAAAAAGCCTTTCAGACTGAGAATCAGCAATTTTAATATAGGATACAAGTAATCTATTTGACTCTTGGATGTATTCAAAAATGGAGTCTTTAGGCAATCGAAATCTTTCAGCAGGATTTTCATTAAATTCAAAAACCAAATCAGCATCATACAAGTATTTTTCTTGGAATGCCGTCAACTTCTCAACTTTAGGTTTTAATTCCTTCTTACCAATATTACTAGTACCTTTCTTACGTTTCACACCGACCGTATTTGATTTAACATATACTGAATCCCTTAGAATCCCCACATTTTTATCATTTAATGCTGCGCTTATATTGTCGGCCCTGTCATCTTTAGAGTCTACATTAATTTCATTTGGTTGGGAATCATTATTAGAATTTTTAAGCTTTGACTTCTTTGGCTTCTTTGGCTCCTTCGGTTCTTTTACCTTTTTAGGCTCTTTTGGTTTCTTTGGTTTCTTTGGCTCTCTGGGTTCTTTGGGTTTCTTTGGCTTCTTTGGCTCTTTGGGTTCTTTAGGTTTTTTTGGCTCCTTAAGTTTTTTAGGTTCTTTGGGCTTGGCTGGGTCTTTAGATTTCTTTGAATCTTTTTGTTCTTGGAACTCTTTTATTTCGCTTAACTCTTTTGAATTGCTATTGTCTTTTAAACCGCTTGAATCTTTTGCGTTGACCGAATCTTGAATTATTTTGCGATCTTTTTGAGCTTTGAGTTGTTTGTCAGCTTTTTTTTTGATTCTTTTCATTTTAGCTTCATGTTTAAAGTACATCTTAGGATCGTCTATTTCCAATTTTCCCATGTCTCTAGCTCTTCGAATATATTCCTGAAACTCTTTTATTTGAGTTGCAGAAGATTTTCCCAGGGCGACAATTTTCATCAAACCATCTAAATGTTTATCTACCCTAGCAATAGAATTTAAATTACGGATCATAATGGTATTTTCTGGACTCAGCATCAAATTGCTATTATTCGTTGGATTTTGTGATTTAGGAAGCTTATTCGTGGTAATGGTGGCAGAAATAGTAGTAGTGTTGCTGCTAGTTAATTCTTGATTTTTAACTCTGTCAGATTCAGCTACAGTGTTGGGGAATTTGATAGATGACGGGACGCTATTATTAGAACTATCCTTCTGATTAGATATTAGTGTATCGGTATCCTTATCTATTAATTTCGAATCACTACATCCTGAAATTTTCGGAAAACTTTTTGATTCTATGCTGTCCTCCTTTGTTGAAGTGGATTCATTATTTGAAGTATTTGTATCCACTTCATTAAGATGTTTATTGGATTTTTTATTTACCATCTCGTCAACAACAACTTTTTTTCTTAAATTTGAAGCATCTTCTGATTTATCAAAATTATCATTGATATACTCAGTTTTATTCTTTTGCTTGGTCTCTAAGGATTGTAATTTCTTAGATTCTTCCATAATTTCATCATTTTTATCAAGCTCATTCTCCTTATTTCTGACTTTGCTATTTAACTTCTCCGCCATGTGAGTAGAATTCAAAGCAGTGTCATTATTTTTGGTAATATAACTCTTTGGGAACGGTTCAGTTGGATCGGCTTTATCTTCAAATACAGAATTCATTGTAGGGCATTGAAGATCAGCCGATACTTGGTTTTCAGATTTAGTATCTACCGAATCCGATTTATTTGTGTCTGTGATTGCAGTTGTTAAATGTGAACATTCCCTAGGTATAAAATTATCTGATCTAATCTCTGAGAGGGCTTCTTTGTTTGTTTGTATACCCTTGTGGAAGGCGGCTACTTTGTCGATTTCTGTTGTCGATTTTGTGATAAGTTCTCCAATTTTTTTATCATTCAAATCTATTTCAATATTAGTATTTTTGGCATTTCTTTTAAGGCTGATAGAGCTCTTCATATTTGAAGTGATATTCTTTGAAGTAGTATTACTCGAAGTTAAAGGATATTTCAAAAGCTTCGATGCACGCAATTGTCCATCTAAGCCATCATTCGCCCTTTTATCCTCGGAAACTTTGTCATCATCACCAACCAGTGGCACTATGGATTTATCTTCACTATTATCTTGTGGAACCCCAATGCAGCCATTTTCATAAATCGTTTTTTCGCCACTTGGGACAGCATTTTTGTCATCTGCAGCAAAAGTCAAGTTCTTTTTATTTGCTACCATATTATTTGCTTCTGAACTGTCATTTTGAGTACCTTCATTAGAGTATGTATTTTCATTACTTACGGCTTTCTTCAGCTGTTCTTTTGTGTGTGCATAGTCATCAGATATAGTTTCTTTTTGGGGTTTCAATATGTCATCCTTCCTTACGGCGCTGATTTCACTATCAGCCTTGCTAAAGGATAAAGACCTTGATGCTTCAACAAATTTGTTAGAATCATTATGTAGAATTGAAGATTTAATTGTATCGACCTTTTCAATATTTTCTTCAATCGTCGACTTTTGTTGGATTTGTTGATTTCCAACCAAAATCCCGTTTGCACTTTTATCTTCCAATTCCTTTAGTTTTTCTTTCTTAATCTTCTCTTCATCCTCCTTTTGGAGTTTTTTCTGTTCTCTTAACTTCTTTTTCTGTCGTACCATTTCTTCGTGTTTCTTTTCAATTTCATCATTTTTCAAAATGAATAGCTTGATGCTAAATGTATGTGGACCTGCAGACATTGTACACTCACAGAGTTTGTTCATTTTGTCACGTATATTTGATACTCTCTTGCCCTCATTTTTAACTACTGGGGCCATAGAATCATCAATTTTGTTATTTTGCGCTTGTCTTTCTTGCTGCTTCGACCAGTACAATTCAAAAAATGAATATCCATTAATCCAGTTCTTTCGCGATAACTTTAAACTGGTATATAAAATTGCACTGTCTTTTATCAGAAGGGGTCTCTTGATACGATTGTATATAGGACGAGATTCTGACATTGGTATCTGTATTTGCTCATTATTAACATTAAAAACCTGGAATGGTCTGGTAGGTCTACCAGAAACATGCTCAGTTAAAGGAGGAGCTACATCTTTAACAACTATATTGGAATAGGGCTGTATAACATCATCAGTCTCTTCATGATTTTCTTGAACTTCCTGTTTAACAATATCAACGGAATTCTCTTGTTGAGTATGTGATCTCAATCTTCGGCTGCGTCTAACTCCTGACAGAGACATTGTTTTAGTTTAAATATATAATTGTAAGAATTAGTAATATTTGAACCAATATGGTAGGTTCGTCGTTACAATCGGAACTGTTTCAGAGCATTGGCGTTAGCGTCTGTTATTAATTCTACTTTTTTTTTTTTTTTTTTTTTTTTTTTTTTTTTCATGCTGCAAGATTCAAGCATTGATTTTCAAGCAATCAAGGTTGCCATCGTAATATTTCAGTGATTACGCAGAATCATCTGAAGCAAAGAGTCGATATGATTATTAGAATACTACAGAATGATAGATAAATATTTGATTAAAAATAAATGAAAGAAAATACTGGAATTTTTATAGTAAAGATATCTACAAAATTTAGCTGATTGCAAACATCTTCCCACAGCAGAATTCATTTTCATAAATAATACTCTAAATCTGTATGAATAAATTTCAGGAATTGAGGCGTTAATTTTTCTATGATTTCACCTAGTAATTTGACGACATCATAGCAAATTCTATTAATTTGATGTGGGGTTTATTAATTGGAATCAATTTGACTGCCCACGGCGAAATAAATTCTAGTGTCAGTTTCATTATTAATGTCATGTTTCGCATCACTTCAAAGCATCAGCAGCCCAGTTTCATTCCATTTTAAAATCCTATATAAGCCATTGCTGTGCTTCTCTTATTTCTTCTTTTTCTAGAACGTTGATTTTTTTTTTAATTTTTAATAGCATGATCAACGTTTACTATTGCACTATGGTTTAAGAGTCTGCTCCGTAAAATTGAAAATTTCAAAACTCACTAGGCAAATGAGAATCCCCGCAAGATTTGTGAAGTTTGACAATTGAAGACATCGATGAATAGGTTTTGAATTTCTAAATCCAATGATCTGACAGAAATAGTAATAAGCTACGCAGGTGTTCTTTAGCCAATTCAAGCAGAAATCAAACAACCAGCAAACACATAAGCTCTCTTTGGATGATATACTGTTCGCCCATTACATTTATCAGATCTGGCTTTTGTGTACGGTGTCTTCTTCCTGGACGCTACTTCCCAGCTGACCAGAAACAGTAATGGATGTTGAAAGTGGTTTGTGAATCTAGTCACGAGGCTCCCAACTACTCTCTGTATTTTATGCATGGCAACTTGTATTACCCAAATAGGTAAAACTTAGCAAAAAAGAAAACAAAGAAAAATTTTCGCAGCGTGTTTTTTTTTGTTTTGCAAAGTGGAAAACCAAAATGAAAACAAAAAACAAAAAAACAGACAAAAAACAAATTTGTGCGTTTAGTAAAACAAATTGGTTTGAAGCCCATGGTTTTAGCAGTATTTTGCATATTTTTCTTTTTTGAAAGTAGAATAATAAAGAAGCGCGTTTCAGAAAACACACAGAAAAAAAAGACATTGATTGATTATAATCGATACTCTCTTTTGAAATAGTGGGTCCGCCGAATATCCATTGAATTCTACCGTTCTGATACGTATAATAGTATCAATAACTATATTCATATTCATATACACATACACATACATAATTTTCCGTAACTAGTACCAGACTGGCTTTTGTTGCGAGAATGTTTGGCGCTAATAATAGTAGTTTCAGCAATAAGAACAGCGCGGGTTCTGCTGCGATGAACAACGATGATAACAACAACAACAGCAACAACAACAACAATAACAACAGCATCGAGCAGCTGGTCCAGAATTGGTCTCCGTTCAAAAACAACGCCGTAGCCCATGGCTCGTACGAGTCGAGAAAAAATAGTGTTTCCACAATAAGGAATGTCACAAACGAAAATATACATAATGGGCCACTGCAACACAATATCGACTGCACTATCAGTAGCAACAGCAGCGCTTTCCGTTCTCTTTCAACCGCAGCATCTACAAACAATGCCCTTCCCAATTCTCACGACCTGTCTTCAAACGAACTGTTGTCATATCAAGCAAGAAAGTCTCAAAAGGTGGCTTCCAATCAAGCGTCATCTGATGACACTGCCAATGACAATAGCACCTCCCAAAAGCAAAGCGCTATATCAAACTCTTCCTCGTGTTATAAATTGGTTCGTCCCTTTCAAGATGCTTTTAATTCAAACAAACTTAAATTCAAGTCTTCGTCACTAAGTAACAACACAATAAGGAAAACTACAAGTTCTACAAATCTACATCTCCCCAGAAAGCCATCCTCCTCGACTTCTACTCATTTGTTGAACTCATCCACTTCTTCGTCAAGATTTAAAAAGCTTTCCACTATTCGTCCGTCCATGTCCATGTCCGGAGCTTCTAATACTAATTCTTTGTCTTTTAATTTCAATCCAAATATTACTGCCAATAAAAATAGCAATTCTTTACTGAAAACCAAAAGCGCGACATCTACGAATTTAATTAATAATGGAGACGCAAATATTAAAAATGATTCGATATTCTCGTTCAACAATAATAGCAAGCAACAATCGGTATTCAGCCTTTCGAACAATAATAAACAGCAAACATCCATATTCAATTTTTCAAATAATAACAGTAACCATAACAATAGCAACAATTCACAAAATATTAACAACAATCATGCTCAAAACTTCCTTCATAAGAGTAACATCTTTCAAAAAAATCCGTATTTTGCCAATAACACCGCGACATCAATCTTTTCACAAGAGTACACTAATGTCAGCAATGGTGACGTGGATAATAGTCATAATACCAGTCGTGTTTTAGGCAATAATCCTCCTAACAATAACCCATTAGTACCCGATACTCCTTGTAAACAACTACCTTCACGATTTACATTCTGTTTTAACCCGTCTTCCACAGTATCATCCAAGTCAACAATATTTAATAGTAACAATATTCCTAGCTCAATAGAAAATTCAAGAAGACTTTTTTCAACAAACGGCAATATGTCTCCGTCTCCATTGAGCACTCACCCCATCAAAAATGTGCATTCCACATTAAAGAAGTCTTCAAGGTTTTTAAGTTTTGATGATAATGTGATTGATCCTAAGAATAGCAATGACGGGAATATTGATACTACTCCTGAAACGGTTGTAACAGAAGATCCTGAAAGACGGTCCACCAATGTTGAAATCAATAATAAATATGGTGCAACATCACCAATTGTGTCACCGAGCTCAAGTAATAGACAAATTAGGGACTACCTTACGAAACAACAGCAGCAAACTTCTAATTCTACATCAGCCGCATTTAATGATAAGCAAAGTACCGAAAATAATGATTTGGAAACTAATAGTGATGATAGCATTACTAACCTGCGCAGCATCAGTACGAGCGATAGTATGTCTTTGAGTAACAGTAATGGTAACATCATCAATAAAAGAAAAAGAAGACAACAACATATGGATGTTGATCAGGAGATGGGTTTCGATGATGTCGATGAACCTTATCCGCAATCACACACACAGGATATTCCAATAATTACAAGAAGCATTTTCCATTCAAAATCCAGTGGATATGCAAACTCTTTTTTTTCCATCGATACGGATGACGTTGACGTTGAGGATGATGATTTTGAATTTGATGATGATGTTCTTGAAGCCGAACATCTTGATGCGGATATTGAAGACGAATCAAGAAAGCATTACATTGCTCGTGTCAACACAATGCCTAATTTTGGTAATAAAATTAGTAGTGATAATAATATAATTAAACTGCTCAGGTCGTCATCTTCCATAGGTGGTGAAGATGCTGCTGCTAATAGAAGAAAACGCCACGCTGTACCGGGTATAAATAATGGATTTGCAAGATCACAGTCTCGCGTCTTTGCCAGACCCTCCTCATATGTGGATAACAATAACAATATGAAGAATAGAATGAGTATATTCTCCACTAGTAGTAACGGCACTGCTATCCAGAGCCTTGGTTTGAATGATGAGAATAACTCCGCCTTGGTTAATATTGACATTGATGACGATTTTGATGATAATGATGATATGATAAGATACTATGAAACACCAACTAAACTTTTAGATAAAGGTCAGGAAGGGGGAATCTCTCCTTCTCGTGTCAGTTCTTTCAATGACAATCACAGTAGTTCAAAAGCTGATGAGTATGCCTCTTTTCTTCACCATCAAAAATTACAGGAAATAGATTCTTCATTGGTGCCTAGTAATAGTTCGAATTCTATGACTATGATTGACGAATTCCTATTTACAAAATTCAATAATAGCGGAAATGATATGGGCGATGTAAAATTTACTAACGAAGGTGAGTTTTCGTTAGTTTTCGAAGTTGATTTTGCAAATGGGAAGTATGCAATTAAAAGAGATAAGAAGCAATTCAAAGTCAATTCTAAGAGAATTTCAATGTTTCAAAAAGATAAAGAAGCACTGCTTCAATTTGATAATGAAAGAGATGCGAAACTTCTTGAATATTTAACAGATGGTAATGAAGCTTTAGTGAATTACTGTCCAAGTGAAGAAATTGAGATTTTAAATCATTTGAAGAAAAACTCTAAAAAGAACTGTGGTTCAGAATATATTGTTAATTACATTTCGAACATCACAATGAATAATTATAATTATTTGATCATGGAATTTTGTGAAAATGGCTCATTAAATCAATTTTTGATCAAGAGTAGTAATTCTAAAATGGATGAATTCAGAATTTGGAAAATATTAACAGAGATCCTATTAGGTTTGAACTTTCTTCACGAAAATAATGTTTTGCATTTAGATTTGAAACCTGCTAACATTTTTATCAATTTTGAAGGCTCTTTGAAATTGGGAGATTTTGGTCTTTCTGCAAAATTAAATGCTCTGCCAGTAACTGAACAATCGAATAATTCATTTAACTTGCAATATTCTACTGTATCTTCCGCTGCTTCATTATTTCTCTCAGAGAAAGAGGGTGATAGAGAATATATAGCTCCAGAAATTTTTCAGTCACAATATTCTCAAGCTGCTGATATTTTCTCCTTAGGTTTGATAATTTTGGAAATCGCAACCAATATTTATTTACCTGATAATGGTGTTATTTGGCACAAATTGAGAAGCGGTGATTTATCAGACGTCGGCAAATTATCTTTCAGAGATCCGCAACAATTGTTTCTTCAAGAACAATCATTTAATCCAAATAATACCAATAACTCGAATGATATTCATAATCACCACCATCTGCAACATCATATTAATGTCTCTGTGATGGATGCCACTCCTACAAGTAACAATACTGCACATATGCTAGTTGTGCACACGCCAGGTATGCTTCATACTCAGGCGAGCGGTGATGAAGATGAAGATATTGATGATCATCATAAAATGAAATCTGTATTGAGTGGTTATAGTACTACAACGACGAGTGTTACATCTTCGACAAATACGACTGTTGTAGAACCACCGATGATTCCAAAGAACTATTCTACGTTAACAAGCGAGTTTAATATGTCATACCTTGATTTGATTAACACTACAGGGGTTCACGGAAAACCGATGAATATCAGCATTTCAAATGCTATTGCAGAAAATACAGCAAATTCCAAGAGTATTACACCACCATTATTAGAGACTCCTACTGGTCCAAATATGACTATTTCACTTCATCCTAAAAATTACCAGAAGAATAGCAATAATGTCCGCGCGTTTATCAAAGATGGTGAAACATTAGATTTATTTGTACATTGGATGGTGGAGCCATCACCTGCTAACAGACCTACTGCGGCACAATTACTCGATCTATACGAGATACAGTACATTGAACTTAAGAGAAGAGCAGGCGCTACCATTTATGAGGGCGAAATAGGACCATATTTGGATCTTGAAAGTGTCGAATATGATGACGATGATGACGTTGTTGTTCAGCATGATAGCCATCATCAATTGGGCCATAAGAGCAGCAGTTTTCATCAAGGATTTGACAAGGCTGAAGGGTTGACTATAAGGGAATATTTGAATGGATTCAAGTCAGTAAAAGATCTTTACAACTTGAACAAGTTTGAACACAACCATATCAGCAATGATGATATTTAGTTAACAATCGCTAGGCTCTGCAAACCTTTTTACCATGTTTTAATTTTTACGTATTCTTTTTTTCTTTTTTTTTTTTTTTAACTATCAGCGTTGATTTTCATTATATATACAACATAATTCAAATATAATTCAAACTTTTGATTAATAGACGCTGTTTATAGATATGAACGTTGTCATAATTCAGCTAAATCTTTTTTGGCAGTGAAAAAGCCATTGCATATATCCAACTATAATATAAGTGAATAATAAAATATCACATTCTGAAAAATTCGTCTTTCATTTTTTTTGTCTCTTTTTTGGTTGGCGCATCAAAAGCAATGCCACAGAAAAAAAAATTAGTACGAAAGCAAAGCAAAGCAAAACTAAAAACAAAGAAAACACTGCCAAATAAGAATTTCGCTTCTTTAATTGATTTACCAACAACTGAAATCTAATAAGGTAAACAAGATAATTCTTTTTTTATTTTGTTTTTTCATCTTCATTATTCGGTAAAAATTGATTGATTGGCTATTTGTATATATGGATCAGTCTGGAAAGAAATATGAATGTGAATCAATCTACACCTGAAGACAACAATGGGATTATTAAAAGCAGCGCAATCAAATTTGATACTAAACATGATATAACTTCGATACCGGAAAATAGTACTATCAAAGAGAAAAAGGATGATTCGTTTAGTTTTAGCCAGTCTAATAAATCAAGTAGGAATCATAGACACAGCATGCAGTTCATAGAAGGTAATAAAAATGCTAATAAGAAGAATAATCATAAAAAACGCTCTAGTATTATATTTGCCCACAAAAGTACTCCATCCGTTTCATCTTTACTATCCTCACTGCTGCAAAATCAGAGTCAGCAGCAAGTGAAACTGCCCAAGCATTTGTTTCCTAGTCCTGTCTTACCAGCCAATTCAAATATGGGAGATCCATTCAGTAATTATAATAGCACTCTTGGCGATCAATTTTCCCCGGAGGATATTGACATATTATATGAAAATTATCATAAACATAATAATAATATACTAAATGGATCATCGATTCCTACATCGCCTACTTTCTTTCTGTCTGAAACTTTTGATGATCACTTAGAGTACTTGACCAATGAAGCACCGCCCGAAAAATCTAAAATAACAAACAGGGTCAGAAGATCTATTTTAATCGATTACAAGAGTGAAAGATTAGATGACTACGAAAATATCTCATCACTAAAACTATTATTGTTAGGTTCTACCGGTGTCGGTAAAAGCGCCCTTCTTCTTCGTTATGCTAATGGGTACTTTGATGAAACTGACAGTAAAACAACAATTGGTATTGATTTAAAAGTGAAATTGGTTGATATCGATAACAAAACTTATAAAGTAGTTCTTTGGGATACGGCGGGCCAAGAAAGATATAAAACATTAACACCATCGTTGTATAAAGATACAAATGGAATATTATTAGTCTATGATATCAATAACAAGCAATCATTGAATGATATTGAATATTGGATGGATGAATGCATTGAAAATGTTGACACGGAATCATTAAATAAAATTGTTTTTTTTGTTGTTGGTAATAAGAGAGACAAATTAATGAGCGAAAGAAAGGTTTTTATTGATGATTTGCAACGATTCTCACAAATGTTAAAGGCTAAGAAATACGATAAGAAAGGTATTAATATTTGTGGATACTATGAGGTCAGTGCTAAATATTTCGATGATGTGAAGTTTTTGTTTAGAACTTTTATTACGCAGTGTGTTAATCATTCACCATCGTCATCAGCAAGAAATAGTATGGTCAATGATCTCTCTGATAATGAAAGTAAGATCATTGATTTATCAGGAAAAAAAAATAATTCTAGAAGGAGAATGAACTCTTGCTGTAGTCTGTGAATTGTAGATATTATCCAGACTATTTAGTGTATCATCTTTGATTCTCATCAGGTATTCGTTTTATAAGATGAGGCGTGTTCTTCTTTCTCATCTTGTCAAAAAGAAATGTTTTGATTTAAAAAAAATGAATTGTTTTTTTGCTCGTTGATTTTTTGGTATTTGATGCTTTTATATTTGTTATTTTTATTTCCTACCATTTTGTTTTTCTTTCTTTTATTTTCTTCATTTTTTTATTATTAGACTACATTACAATACAATTACCCTATAGACGTTTATGAAAACAATTATTTTTTTGTTCTCATTATCCAATATAAACCTTTAATTCTTATTTTTTTTTTACTATTACTTGTTGTCAATTACCAATGCTATATTCAACTTAAGCAAATACAGTTTATGGGCTACGTAAGAGACTAAATATGTGTTAAGATTTACAAGATTTGTTTGAATGTTAATTTCCCTGCTGCATGATCTATATTGTACTATGTCAATATTACAATTTAATTAATTCTTAGTATGAGGTGGCAATAATTGGGTAGCAAAGAAAAAAATTAAAAAAAAATAGAAATAAGAAAAAGGCCCAAAAAAAGTAGTTAATTTATTCTCCTATAAGACATAATAAAATCCTGTGTGGTCTTTTAGTATTATAGTATTCTGTATTTTTTAAAAGCTTTTTAAATTATTCTTTGAAATATCTCAAGTATTTCTACTCTTGCTCTTCAAAAAGGTATTTTTTTGCTACTACTTCAACCATTTTGCTTTCTTTTTCTTTATTTGAATAAAATAACCAACCTATATCATATCATAAAATCATATTTGACTCGAAGTGTATTGTAATTTCCTCATAATAAAAAAAAGTAGAGTTGCAACCAACTCAATATTTGTAATTTATCAACGAATCAGTCATGGACAGATTCATACCTACTTCTAACTCTTCTAGAAACTACCATAGTTTACAAGCAGAAACAAAAATTGTCGAATTGCAATCTAGAAGATCCTTACCCAATTTACATTCCTTTGAGCTCCAAATAATTCCAGAAGATAACGCTTCAAATCAGAGATTAATATCTACTTCACTGGCTATTTCAACTGATTATTTAAAAAAGGATTTAACTAACAAAAAAAATATTGAATATTCAGGGATTATTGCACAGGCGCTTGGTTTTAACAAAAACCAAAGAGTTTTGACTTTTAAAAATGATAGATATTCAACTCCGAGAAAACATAATAAAAAACTAAATGGGAAATTCAAAAATCTTCCTTCTTCCTCACCTTCTCTAATAAATTCAGATATTAACGTAGAATCTTTATCATCTTCTGCATCACATGTATCCAATAAACGTGTTTGCTTCTCGGCAAATTCTAAAAATAATAATAAATTACTCGATACAGTGGGACCATTAATGTCAAATATATCACCACATTCCATTTTGCAGTATTTAGCAAATGATCAAGATATCTATGAATATTTAAGTAACTTCCCATCCTTTAATTTAATCCCAAATAGCGGTATTGGCACTTATTCTTCAACACAAAATATTACAAACTTTCATAATGGAAGTAATCTATCTTCTTCAAGAACACTGGTGACTGGTTATGCTTCTGTTTCACCTAATAAACAGAAAAAAATTAAGACTCAAATACCTTTCAAAGTTTTGGATGCTCCCGGTTTGAGAAATGATTTCTATTCGAATTTGATATCATGGTGTCCAGGAAATAATAAAGTTGCAGTAGCTTTGAGTACAATAACATATATTTGGAGTGAAGAACTTGGTGCAGTGGCCTTGCCACATAGTCAAGAGATTATTACTTCTATTTTATTTTCTCCCGTAGAAGAATTCCTACTTGTAGGTACTAAGAATGGAAAGATAAAATTGTATAAGAATGAATCATTTCTTGCAGAGTTTAATCTTTTAAACAGTGACTTCCATTTTTTTTGCAATAATCAAACAAATAACATGGGTATTTACTCTGTTTGCTGGCTTCCTGGTTCGTGCACTGATTTCTTCGTAGGTACAGAAATTGGCTACGTATGCTTCTTTAGGATTGTAAACATTACCAGTGATACACATGATATTAATAACGAAATTGGAAACCAAACAGAGATATATTCGTTGGAATTGATTATATCATTCAAAACAAATAACCAACAAGTATGTGGACTTGCCATTCCTGGAAACAAACGTCAAATTGCTTGCGGTGGTAATGATAATACTTGTACCATATGGGATATCACTGACATATTGCATCCTGAATTAAAATATGAATTGCCTCATAAGGCTGCAGTTAAAGCTATTGCATATTGTCCGTGGTCAAATTCATTATTAGCTACAGGCGCTGGAAGCAAAGATAGAGCAATCAGATTTTGGCACACTAACTCGGGGACATTATTAGACTCTATGAATACCAAAGGTCAAATAACCTCTCTGGTGTGGTCCAGAAGTAAGAAACAAATATTAGCTACATTCGGTTTTAGCGACATCAAGTCTCCGTTATTATTAACAGTTTACGCATATCCTTCGCTTCAACCAGTCTTGCAAGTTCCAGCAACATCAAATTTGAGGGTTCTAACATCTGCATTATCACCAGATTTTAAATCAATTTGTATAGCTACAAATGATGAAACAATACGATTTTATGAGGTTTGGTCAACCAGAGCTGGTCTTGTAACCAGTATGAGCCATGAAAGTGGCGTCTTTGGTAGTGACTTGATTGATTTAAGTGAGGGCATTAATAAAATATGTGAATATATACGATAATAAAATTCCCGATCCACCTCCATCGTAATCCTTATCATTGCTGGTCTTATCATATTTTGTCTTTCCTTTTTTTATCTTTTAACCAGAAATATAAATTGACTTTTTTGATTTATTTTATGAATTTTTTTATTAAAAATCTATAACTTTCGAAAAGCTGTGAAATTTTAAATGTTCAATCTATTTATATAATAATTTTAGAATTAATAATATTATGTATTCTACTATGAATTCCTGGCGAAAATTCACTTGACTGCACATTTACAGTAAATTCGAAGTATGAAGTCCCAAGCTGTTTTATCTTCCCGAAAATCTATTTCTTTTTCTTTTTCTTATTCTTGGCCTTTTTTTTGTTGCTACCAATAGTCCAATCGTTGTCATCATCAGAATTTAAATTAACTCCTTTTTCTAAAGCCTCTGATAGTTTCGCTAATTCTTCATCTTTAACTCCAAATATGGCTGAATTATCATTACTTGCCAATTCAAAAACTGAAGAATTTTTATTATTCTGCAGCAGCAGTTTCTTCTTCTTCTTTTTATTTGAGATAGATACCTTAACATAATCTTCACTCTCAAAATCTTCACCCTCTTCTATCACATCATCAATTGGTATATTTATTACTTGTTCATCCAATGAATTGGTTTCAATATCTATAGGTGAACTTATATAAGCCCCGTCATTAGTAGCACTGCCCTCTAAATCATCCAATTCACTTTCATTTGCAGTCAAATATGCATCTTCCTGGTCCATTTGTTCATCCTCGCTGCTTTCATCTGAATCTATTCCTAGCTGCAATCCTTCTTTTTTCATTTGCCATCTCAACCTTTTTAGCTCCTTCTTGTGTTTGTTTGTTAACTCATGCGCAAACAATTGCTTTTCACTTTTGAACAATTTATCACAGACGACACATTCAAAAACTTCTACTTCTATCTCTTCATCATCATCGTCATAACTGTTAACTTTATTATCAAAATTCATAGTTTCATCCTTATTAGCAATATTAAAATCAGTTTCTTCAAAATCATACTTCTGCCAGTCTTGAACTTTGAAATCTTCTTTCAACTTTTCTTTTTCTCTAAGTTTTCTACTGTTCTCTTCTTGCTGTTGTTTCTTCTGAAGTTTCTTCTTTTGTTCTAATTTCTCAACACCTGATTTTACTCTAGGGTCACGCTTTTTAAGAAACAGTACTAAATTGCGAACTGTTTCATTATAATTCTTTTTAGCGGAGTCTCTGAACTTCTTATTAGTTTTCTCAACATGTCTCCTATTTCTTCTATCCATCCTTGAGCTAATACTGTACTGATCAAACCATGTAAATGTCTTAGAGGATTGGAAATTTGACCACGCAGAATAGAATTTTCTTACTACTGTTTCATAATCACTTTTAGAATCTCCAAATGTAGGAAATGAATCATGGTCAGGCTTTGACAAATCAGTCAACTCATCCTGCTTTAATGTACTAAATAAGCTGGTAATAATATTATAAAACCCGGCTGGAGAATCATCAAACCTTGTGTACAATATCGGATCAAAAAATCTTAAGAGGTCATCCACAGTTATGCCCACGTCTATGTCATTATCATAGGAAACAGAATCTTCATTGTCATAGCTCTCACGCAATATCTGGCTTTTATGATTATCATACCATGATCGTTCCTGAGGATCAGATAAAACTTCGTAAGCAGCTTTAACCTCGGCAAAAATTTCAGTGGCTTCCTCGATTCTATGTGGGTTTTTATCAGGATGGTGTTTCAAGGCTGCTTTTCTATAAGCTTTTTTGATTTCTATATCTGTTGCATCTGTAGAAATCTCCAAAAGTTCATAATAATCTGTTTTCATTTTACTTCGATACTTTGGTGTGTTGGAGATCAAGAGAATCAATTAAAATAATTAAAAAAAAAAATAAAAAAAATAAACACAGATTAAAAACAGATACTTTTTTAGATAAATTTCAACTGAGATTGTTCTTTTTTTTTTTCTTTTTTTTTTTCGTGCTTTTCTATTGATTTAAGTTGTTTGTATTTTATTTATTATCTCTATTTCTGAATTCTAAATTGATTTATAATCAAAAAATAATATTACTATACCTATAAGTAATAGCCATCTTTGATATAAATATGAATTCAGTATTTGACAATATCACACAATTGGAAAATGAGCTCAGCAAATACATTGAATCAATCCAAAGATTCGATCCAAAATTGAATTCCATGACAAGGATTCTTGAATTGAACGATAAAATAAGTAACTTCAATAAAGATTTGGACTCAATATTACAATTTAATGAGACCTATGCCTATAAGAAGAATGTTGACAATGAGTTAAATGTTAAATTGATGATTGCATTAGGTGAAATAAATTCTTTTAAGCAAAAGTTATTACAGCTACCGTATTTATATGAAGAAGAAACTGAATTAATGAAACATAAATATAATGAGCATAAGGAAGATGGACTCAAAATAGATGAATTATTAAAGTATTCAAGTAAATTGTCTAAATTTTCTACGATACCCACACAAAATGCAGATTTCTATCTAAATATTGGTCCTCAAAATTATATTTGGCCAGCAGCAGACAGTCTACGAAAGGGAATGTTGGCATTGGCATCTATCAAAAAATCTGAATTAATAAAAGTGAACAAGAATCTTAATGATGTTAGTATGAGCGTAAAGGGTGATGATGATAGCACCCAGGATAAACCACAAAATGAAACGCAACATATAGAGGAAGAAGATGACCATCATGAATCCCACAGTAATAGATTCACATCTGAAGAAATAAATGACGACAACGAGAAACATGATGTTGGCCTTGACTTGTTTGATTCGGAAGATGAAGATGATTAGTGTACAAAGTTTATATATAAATAAATACATCGAATAATTAAATTTCTTTGAGACTCAATTTGTTAAAGCCACTGAAATATCTGTCTCTGAATTCATTTTTCAATATATCACCCGCCTTAATTGTTTCACCATTATAATTTAAATCTCTTTTAATGTAGCATAACAAGCGTCTACTCCATTTGCTAAATTTCTGAACACAATTGTACTTTAATTCCAAGCCATGATGCGATGGCACTCTCGCATCTTTGTAATCTTCATCATTAGCTACTGGCATCCAAAACACTAATCTGCCATTGATTTCTAAACTCTCATATGCAAAGTTTAACAAGTCATCCAATATTGAAGCTAATTGATAATTTTTTTTAGTTGGTACGTATTCTTTTCTTAAGAATGCTTTCATGCCATCGATTTCTACGTATTCCTTCCCTTTGAAATGTTCTACTCTATCAGTACCTAAAACTTTTAAACCTTCTCGTACACCGTATGGTGGATCGCATACAATTGTATCTATTTTGAAATCTTTTCTTAAACATGAATGAGTGAAATCCATGTTTAAAACATCCAAGTAATTCAGTTCTGTGTTGTATTGCTTAAAGTTAGCTTTAAGATTCATACGGATACCTTTTTTTGTAGTTTTTCCTAATAAAGGTTTAAATTCTATGTCACTACCAAAGGTCAAGGCACCAAACTGTGCACCGGTTACAAGAAAACTGCCAGTGCCGACAAATGGATCATACATTATTTTACCAGATTCAACTTGCGCTATGTTCACTGACACCAAACTTAGTTCAGCATCAAAAGAAGTAGTACCCACGTATTTTCGTTTCTTTAAATCATATTTGTCCAAAACGCCTAGATCTCTTGCGGATGACGCTATTTTTCTAGTAAAATATCTATGTAACAGAATTTGCGTGAGGTTTTGAGCATACGAGGTATCATTGAACTGCTCAAATATTATAAATTGTACTTCAGGTTTTTTCAAATTGATCTTGCCGCGTATAGGCAAGTACGCAAATTGATTAATAAAATGCATTTTTGAATTATAACTTCTCGAACCTTGAAAAGTTTCAATATCAAATTTAAACGATTTACTGGAATGTTGTTCGAAGCTGGACAAACAAGCTGGCTTCTTTACTTGGTCGTGTAAGGTCCTGTTATTACTTGTATTATAATCTTCCATCATTGCATCATCTTCAGCATACAATTCATAAATGCCTCTCGACAACATGGTTCTTTCTATAAGCTTTTTGGCGATTGCATCGCTTCCGTTTTTTATGTCAATGACTAGAAATGGAGTATCTGGATTATGGTTATCCAAGCCCTCAACTTCAATATTATGTAAATTCGCCAAAGACTCTAACTCAGCAACACGGAATTCTGGATGCGCCTGGGCCAAATAAATAAGGTATTTCATTATTGCTATTGTTTACCTTTTCAATATAAATCTGCTCTCCCAAAACAGGATGGAGTATTCTTTTTGATTTGGATCAGAAAAAAATAGAGTCTGCATATATATATGTATATACACGAATCAAACACAAATTTTTTTTTCATAAATTTTTTTTTTTTTTTTGTGAGCATCATCGGGCTCTTTCAGTAGTAAACTTGCATGAGTTCAGCAAGTTCTCAGTTGGATAGAATCGACAATATCAGATATCAGTAGCAACGAAGGAGATCAATGGTTAACTAAGTGAACAGGTATAACAATGAAATTGTTTAAATCTAAAATCAAAAGGGGAAAACGAATCTGAGGCTGCATAAGTTGTGATCATTTCCTTGTTCGACGCTGGTGCTATTTGTCCCCAGAATTAATCAACGTATTCAGCATCGAAAATATGCGTTTAACAATAATAGTACTAATAATTAGGCAGGTAAGTAGTTATTACGCTAAACATGTGCCTTATACCAAAGAACGTTGGTTGCGGCAATTTCATCATCTCCTGTCCCAGGTATGTTAGTGTACAATTATGCATTATTCATGTGACTCCTGCGTTGTCAAACCTTACCACCCATACATCCTTTACAGGTGTGTGTGCCTTTAGAATATCATTCCCCTCGTTTTTTTTGTTGTTCGTAAAATAAACAAATAAAAAGTGACTTTATTGAGACTGGTACAAAGAAATGGCAATCTCTGGTGAAATCCGCATTTCTTTTTTTTTCTTTTTTTTTTTTTTTTTTTATGAGCACTGAATACGACGGTAAGATGGGTAAATAACAATTCTGAAAACACATACAAAAAAAATGGAAAAAGAAAAGAAAATATTTTACCTAGAGCTTTAGATTCAGTGAAAACAACTGTATATTCAACTTCTATTATAGAACCAAGAATATATACATATATATTCGTGTGTTGAAAAATATTAAATAAATATTTAAAGGGAAAAAGAATCCATAAGACGTAATTTTTAGGTATATACAAAGACTTAAATATATAATCTAGTATAGTAAAATAATAATACGATAGCAAAAAAAAAAAGCAAAAATGTCCTCTTTAGATGATGATGAAGCTCTTTTCCAAGATATCTATGCTGATAATGATAACGAAGAAGAAGCACATGGGGATGGCAAAGAGCCAACAGAAGTTGCTGCTGCTCCAATAGACGATGGCAAAAAAGAAAGTTCTGATAATAACAATGGAAGTAACCAAGATGAGGGTGCTGCTGACAACGCCACCAGCACCGCAGCTGCTAACAATTTAGGAAATCAAGCTGAAAACAACAGTGCCGAGCAGCAACAACATCCTGCTGTTATTCCAGAGGTTGCGCTTCAACAAATCCAACCAGGGCAAGCTGAGCAGCAACAGTTCCAGCCAAATAACACTATTATCAACAATATTGCTGCTATACCAGCCACCTTACCCCCAATCCAAGGTTTGACATCCATTGCTATTGGTGACCAACTTAAGCAAAAATCACAGTACTTCAATAGAGACCAAGGCAAGATGTTTGTTGGTGGATTGAATTGGGAAACAAGTGAGGAAAAGTTGGTTGAATATTTTGGTAAGTACGGTGAGATCATCAGTTATAAGATCATGAGAGATAACCATACTGGTGTCTCTAGAGGTTTTGGATTTTTAACATTCAAGGATGGTAGCTCAGTGGATGAGGTCTTGAAGACACGTCATGTGTTGGATGGGAAAGTTATTGACCCAAAGAGAGCTATTCCAAAGGAAGAGCAGAGTAACACAGGAAAAATCTTTGTCGGTGGGATCTCTTTGGATGTCACTGAAAAAGACTTTGATGAGTTTTTCAGTAAGTTTGGTAATGTTATTGATGCCCAATTAATGATTGACAAGGATACAAAGAAGTCTAGAGGCTTTGGATTTGTCACATATGATTCTCCAGAAGCTGTTGATCGAGTGTGTCAAAATAAGTACATTGAATTGAAAGGTAAACAAATGGAAATCAAGAGAGCTGAGCCAAGAGGTCAACAGCAACAGAGATTGGGTGGTATCAAGGGATTCAATGCACAAACTGCATACCAATTGAACCGTCAAAACGTGTATAACGGCAGTGGAAGTGGTAATCAAATGATGGGCAATTTTGGTCAACAACAACAACAACCGATGTTTGGCGTTCCAGGTGCTGTTGATTCATCTTCGCAACAACAGCAAATGATGGTTCAACAATATTGGCAATACTGTGTTCAGCAAATGACTCCTCAACAATTGCAACAATTACAGCAATTGAGTCCTCAACAAATGATGGAGTACCAATCTGCAGTTTATGCTCAAGCCATGCAAGCCGCCTCTGCCATGAATGGTGCGGATGCTAATAGTGCCGCTGCCACTATCGATACTAACAATGTTGATGCCAACGCACAAGCTACAGCTAGTGGTGCCGATACGTCTAACAGTAATGAAAGACCTATTGTATTGCATTCTGCATCCGAGATGTCGTCCGACTCATCGTCTGGTCAGAGCACTTCAGAAAACAATCACGGACACCATAGTAATTACAACAGTAAGAAGTTTGACTTCCCTAGCGGACCTAAGAATTCCAGAGGAGCATACAATGGCGGATACAATGGCAGAGGAGGCAGAGGAGGATATAACAGAAAGTACAATTATCATCCATACCGTTAACAAATATAGACATGATATAGATTTTATTATTAGCTTTGATTTCTTTTTAACTTTATATGATAGACATAGACATAGATATAGATATTATTATACACTACAATAATACTAATTAATGAATGAATGAAATAACTAACTCGTTTATTGTTTGTTTTGTTTTGTCTAGCCTAGATCAGTGGTTGTTGTCAGAAGCAGATTTATCATCTATATTTGTTTTACTCTTGAGTGTTTCTTTGCAAAACATGCGCATCCTCGTATGCTGTGTTGTGTGTACGATGTTGCACTGTCTTACCTCCAATCGTGAATTGCTTTCAAACTGCTGCAGTTTGAAAATTTTTAGGGAAGTCGATTTATTGGTGTACTTTCAACTTATTGGCTTATCTTTTTGTTGCAAAGTTGATTTTCAAAAGGGTATTATTTTTTACGCCTTACGTACACCTTTTTTTTTTGCAACAATTATAATTTTTTTTTAGTATCAAATGTCACTATATATAACCAATAAAAATAACCTACGGAATGTATCCTATTAGTGTTATTTAAAAATAATAGTAATGACAATAATAATGTAAATAACAATCATAATGGGTATTATTGCAACAAAGGAAATCTAGTCAATCCTTATACCAAAGCCGTAATTGCTCATCAGCAGGCCCCATGTTCAACTTTTTCAAGTAGATGCCGAAATGAAGTATGCAGAAAAAATACAAAGCAGTATGTTAGTGCCCTTATATTATGCACGTGCTGTCACATGACCTGTTTTTGAAATAAAAGCAGAAATATGTATTAAGCACATTTTTTTGAAACTGCGTATAATTGTTATTTTTCCCAGACTTCCGCATTACAAATATTTTGCCGACTTCTGCAAGTGCGACCTCACAAATAATTTATTTTTTTCAATTCTTTTCCTTTCTTTTTGATCTTCTCATACATTAGTCGCTTTATATTTATGAACCTGGACACCATCTATTTTTGATCACTTTTTCCGCTGAGATGCTTCATTTATTATATTTTTGCTTACACTTTTAGGCGGCATCTCTCCGGTTATGGCCCAAGAGATGATCAAGGAGCAGCCTAGAATATTATGCTTTGGGGGATAAGGTCCCCAGGGCCTCATTTATGGGGCTTTTTTGGCTTCAACCTGCGCGCTATTGTAATTGTGGGCCACGAAAAAAAAAAAAAACTTCTCTCTCTAATGATTCTACGCATTTCCCAAGACGAAGACGAAGAAAAAAATAAAAAAAAAAATTTACAAGATACTCTTGAAAATTGGGTATTCACTTACCTATCTTCCAATCATCTTGTGAAAAGTTAGTTCAGGAAATTTATCACCATCATAACGAATAATTGAATAAAAATGCCATCTGTTTCCGTTAGGTATGTTTTAATATATTGTTGGGAGATTTAAGGAAGAGGAGATTGCTGGGACTAGGACTGAAGATCGTCGAGACGGACCTTCAGACAAAGCAAGGGGAAATGTTGTTCGGAAAATGGGGTATCGGAATGACCAACTGCAACAGCTGTAGCATATTTGGGCGACTATTGGTTTGCTGGGCGTTCCCAATGAACTTGGACCGATCAGTCAGGTTGCAGCACCAGTAATGATAATGGGATGTGTACGCTCGTGCTGTTTTATTTCGGCATACGAAGCAAGTAATATAACAGCTTGATGTGGCATCAGAAGAGAATTATCGTGATTAGTTGATACATTTATGGGCAAAAACAAGTGCCAGCCAATATGTGCTGGCTTGATTTAGTTTAATATTGGCTTTAGGATTTTTCCATGAAATTTGGCATTTGCATTTCTGTGAAATATGTACTGGGGGAATATGAATCTTTGGATATGCCAGTAGAGCGGTACTCATTAGAGGACAGCACGTACTAGGCAGTACTATATTATGATTTTTATTATGAGAAAAGCCATCAATTGCATTTTGCACTAGTAAACAGACATCTTGCTTCCGTCCCCTCGTCTCAACTTTTTTTTTACAATAGATTCACTTTACTAACTTCAATTAATTTAGAGACGTTCCAGCTCAAGATTTCATCAACGCTTATGCTTTATTCTTGCAAAGACAAGGTAAATTGGAAGTTCCAAGTTACATTGACTTAGTCAAGACCAGCTCTGGTTGCGAAATGCCACCACAAGAATCCGAATTATGGTTCTACAAGAGATCCGCCTCTATTGCTAGACACATCTACTTGAGAAAGCACGTTGGTATCGGTAAATTGAACAAATTATACGGTGGTTCTAAGAACAGAGGTTTCAGACCACACAGACACGTTGATTCTTCTGGTTCCATCAACAGAAGATCCGTCCAAGCTTTGGAAAAATTGGGAGTCTTGGAGATTTCTGAAAAAGGTGGTAGAAGAATCTCTGAAAACGGTCAAAGAGATTTGGACCGTATTGCTGCTCAAACTTTGGAAGAAGCTGAAGAAGATGACGAATAAATGCTTCGTATCTTTTAAATAAAAACTTCTACTTCAAAATAATAACGAACTTTTTTTTGTATTCTTTACACTCAACTTTCACAAACCCCTCCCCCATCATCCAAGCAACTACTTAAATAAACTAAAACTGTCCAAAAAGTAATAACTCCTTTGCAAGTTTTTTTTATATATATAGCTTAATATAATAATTGTTTTATATGTCAAAAAAAGATAAAGCAGGAGCCTCTCGTGAATCGATTCGTCCATCAACACATTTGGTCCTATAATATTGAACTAATATGTCTACAATTTTGAGGCAGTAAATGTAATGACTTCCAATTTAGATCACGTGTACCACGTGATTGTATTTTTTCTAGTTTTTCTTTACTATATTTATGTTGTTAATTTCATGCAACAAAAAAATTTTCGGTGTTCACATTATGTAAAATCAGAAAATAGAAAGAGTGAATGGAAATAGAAATGAAGTTTGAAATTGAAATACGGGTATATCTTGTATAATTACGGTTCAATATAGACAAGCACGAAAGGAAATCAAGGTGTACATAAATATACAGATTGTTTTTGGTAATAGATTTCAGTTGAACAATAGCTTACATAGGGAAAAATGGTGTCTGCAGACAAACAGGAGCAACAAAGCACAGGTGTGTCATATAAAGAAAAGTGCAAGGACTTGGAGGCACGTATCGATGAAATCAGCACATACAACGAATCGGTAACGCTTGCGATTTCGAAAAAGAAAACTGCTATCAAAAGACTCAAAATTGAATATGCTGTTCTATTGGAAAGATTGGAGATCAAAACTTTGTCCAAGAAGACCTCGCTTTCTACAATTGCGGCTCTTTATTCGACGCCTCCTGCGGCCAGCTACGCTGATGCTGAAAAGGTGCAAGAAGATCAGTATTCAATTCCTAAATCTCCATCGCTTCCTCCGTTGAATATGCTTGAGCTCAACTCGAGACTCGCGCCGTTGATCAGGCTCGACGACACATTGGTCAGTAAACAACCAACATCCGTTACCGGAAGATCCAGAGGCGGCAGAGCTCCGGCAGCTAATAGCAGCAATACACATTACACAATATTGCCAAACTCTGGTGCTCCCGTGAAGCGTCGTGGTAATTACAAGCATGGGAAACACACTCTTGCTAAGAAAAAAGAAAGAGATCCAAACCTTCCTAAGAGACCTACCAACTCATACTTAATTTTCTGTGAATTAGAAAAGGAGAAATTAAAAGAGAAATTAGATAAAGAAAGTCCTCCGGGCTATATGTATGATATGTCAAAAGCTTTGACTGAGGCTTGGAAGAATTTAAACGAAGAACAAAAGAAGCCATATTATAAATTGTATGAAGAAGACAGAAAGAGATACACTGAAGAATTGAGACGTTATAATGAGAAAAAAGTTGCTGAAGCTGCTATGGCCGAAGCTGCTTCTTTGGGCGTTGCAGGAGGTAAAGGTTCTGCTACTACATCATCATCGGCTACAGATGCGAATGCTGTTCCTAAAATTAAGTCTGATGGAGTTTCGAAAATGACTAATGGAGAATCAGGTGTGCATAGCAAGTTAGAAGATATCCCCGAAGTAAAAAAAGAAGGTGAAAGTGTTTATGGTGGCAGCAAAAAAGAAATCACGATGATTGATGTTGACGCAGATAGTGATGACGGTGCAGAAGAAGATGACAAACAAAATGAAGCGGAGGATGCTGCTCCTGGTGATGAGGAGGATGGTGTTGCTCCTGGTGACGATGATGAAGATGATGAAGATGACGATGAAGGTGAGAGTAGTGTTTTAAATACAGATATTCATGAGGAGGACGAGGAAGATGACGAGGAAGAGCCCGACAGTGTGTTGAATACAGATGGAAATGATGACGACGAAGACGAAGAATTGGCTACTGAAAATGGCGTCGAAGATGAGGATGAGGAAATAGATGTAGATCTAGATGATGCTGGGGAAGATGAAGATGACAACGAGGATATAGATGTAGACGCTGAGGAGGAAGATGAAAATGAAGAGGATCACGATCACGATCACGATAACGATCACGATAACGATGATGACGAGGAGGAAGAGCTGCATGACGGTAAGAAGCGCTCGTATATAGATGTTGATGATGAAGATGAGCATGAATCAAAGAAATCTGCGCTCTGAAGAGCAACGGTCATTGAACATGAGTAGATTATTCAATACATGTTTCGTTTAGGGCTTACTTGGAAATCTATGAATCCAGCGGTTGTTAAAAGTAGTCTTTTTTTTTCTAATTTCAGTATAAAACATTGTCTGTAATACTCTTCTGAGAGCAACTGCAAAATTCAAACTCACCAAGTTTGTTTAGCTAGATAATATTAGGCATATTTATCTGAACAATAATAAGCTTTTCACAATTTGTTGAAAACATGATTCGTTTTGTATTTTTCACTTCATGTGACTAAATACAATTTTTGTTGAAAAACTTGGGAGTTTAAAGGCACACGTGAAAATATAAAAAAAAAATTAGATTTTCAAGAATGACTCTGTTAATCTCGAAGGTGTTTTTTTTTTTTTGTAAATGTGAGGCCGAGAATATTGGATATTTAGATTCCTTTTTTACTATTTCTCATTTTTAAGTGGATTCTATTGGAATATAATCTCATCATATCCTCTAAATATCAGCCAATAATTGAATAGATAGAGAGTGTAATATGTCTGCCAAAACCGCTGAGTTAATCAACGGTAAAGAAGTTGCTGCTTCTATCCGTCAATCTACTAAAGAGAAAATTGCTGAATTACAACAATCAGACTCTGCTTTTTTGCCCCAATTAGCCGTTATTCAGATTGGTGCCAGAGATGATTCCTCCGTTTATGTTAGAATGAAGGCTAAGGCTGCTGCTGAAGTAGGTATCAAGTTCATTCACAAGGTTTTCCCTGCCGAAATTACGCAATTTGAACTTCTTCAGGAAATTCAAGATTTGAACAACGATGTCTCCGTCAACGGCATTATTGTCCAACTACCCTTGCCAGCACACTTGAACCCGGACGTTGTTTGCAACACCGTTGACCCAAAGAAAGACGTTGACGGTTTTACTACCTACAACATTGGCGAATTAAATAAGAAAAACGGACATCCTTATTTATTGCCATGTACTCCAAATGGTATCGTTGATTTATTGAAAAACTATAACATTGATATTAATGGTAAAAACGCTGTTGTCTTGGGAAGATCGGATATCGTCGGTGGACCTATAAGTGCTTTATTAAGAAAGTTGAATGCGTCTGTTACCGTTTTGCACTCTCATTCTAGCAACATTGAGGAGCATCTTAAGAAAGCAGACATTGTCATTGCTGCTATTGGAAAAGCTAAATTTGTTAAAGCTGACTGGTTAAATGAAAGTGCTGTTGTCATTGATGTGGGCACAAATTACATCGATGATGCAACTAAAAAATCAGGCAAACGTATGGTGGGTGATGTTGACTTTGAAAATGTTGTTCACAAAGTCGCTAAGATTACTCCTGTTCCAGGTGGAGTTGGGCCAATGACTGTTGCTGAATTATTATCTAATGTTGTCACTGCTACTGAATTGCAACACTCCTCCACTTCTCGTCCTGCATTCACTCCTTTGAAATTAGAATTGTTGAAGCCAGTCCCAAATGATTACGAAATCTCTAAAAGCCAAAAGCCAAAACCGATTACTCAAGTTGCTAAAGAAGCTGATATTCCGTTGGCCGATCTTGAACCTTATGGTGACGTCAAAGCTAAAGTTAAGCTTTCTGTTTTACAAAAATATGCTAACAGACAAAATGGTAAATACATACTTGTCACAGGTATTACACCAACCCCATTAGGTGAAGGTAAATCTACTACTACAGTGGGTTTAGCTCAAGCTTTAGGTGCTCATTTGAAAAAGCCAGTTTTTGCGAATGTCAGACAGCCATCGATGGGACCAACATTTGGTATTAAAGGTGGTGCTGCTGGTGGTGGTTACTCTCAAGTAATTCCTATGGATGAATTTAACATGCATTTAACCGGTGATATTCATGCTATATCCATGGCTAACAACTTGTTAGCTGCTGCTATCGATACTAGAATCTTCCATGAAACAACTCAAAAAGATGCTCCATTATATCGTCGTTTAGTGCCAACTAAGAAGAACGGTAGCAGAGAATTTTCTCCATCCATGTTTACCAGATTAACGAAATTAGGTATTGAAAAGACAAATCCTAATGATTTAACTGAGGATGAAATTCACAAATTTGCCAGATTAGATATTGACCCGGCTACCATCACTTGGAGACGTGTTGTTGATTGTAATGATAGATTCTTGAGAGGCATTACTATTGGTCAAGCCCCAACTGAACGTGGTATGACTAGAGAAACTGGTTTTGATATATCTGTTGCTAGTGAATGTATGGCCATTTTAGCTTTATCTACATCTTTGAAGGATATGCGTGAAAGACTTGGTCGTATTGTTGTCGCTACTTCCAATTCCGGTGAACCTGTCACTTGTGATGATATTGGCTGTGGTGGTGCATTAACTGCATTATTAAAGGATGCCATCAAGCCAACCTTGATGCAAACTTTGGAAGGTACTCCTGTAATGATCCATGCTGGTCCATTTGCCAACATTTCCATTGGTGCTAACTCCATTCTTGCTGATAAAATTAGTTTGAAGTTAACTGGTGGCAAAGAACCAGGTTACGTTATTACAGAAGCTGGTTTTGATTTTACAATGGGTGGTGAAAGATTTTTGAATATCAAGACTAGAAACTCTGGACTTATTCCTGATTTGGTTATCATTGTCGCCACCGTACGTGCTTTGAAGGTTCATGGTGGTGGTGCTGACGTCAAGGCTGGTGTTCCTTTGGCTCCAGAATACACCTCTGAAAACTTGCCAATGTTGCGTGACGGTTGTTCGAACTTGATTAAGCATATCAGCAATGCAAAACTGTTTGGTTTGCCTGTTTTGGTTGCAATTAACGCAATGACTAATGATACCCCATCTGAACATGCCTTGATTAAGGAGTTGGCTATTGAAGCTGGTGCCGTTGATGCTGTTGTCTCGAACCACTGGGAGCTCGGTGGTGCTGGTGCCGTTGACTTAGCTTCACGTGTTGTTGACGTCACATCAGGTGAAAACAAATCGGATTTCAAATTCACCTATGACTTGGAAGACTCCATTGATGAAAAGATCCGTAAGATCGCCACTAAGCTTTACGGTGCTGGTGACGTGTCCTTCAGTGAAGAAGCCAAGGCTAAATTGGAACTATACGCAAAGCAAGGTTTTGACAAGTTGCCGATTTGTATTGCTAAAACACAATATTCTTTGTCTCATGATGCTGCTTTGAAGGGTGTTCCAACGGGCTTCACTTTCCCAATTAGAGACATTAGAGCAAGTATTGGTGCTGGTTACTTGTATGCCTTGGCTGCTGAAATACAAACAATTCCAGGTTTACCAACTCACTGTGGCTTCATGGATGTTGAAGTGAACGAAGATGGTGAAATTGAGGGTTTATTCTAGAGTTGTTACTGGGGGGTTTCTGCTGGAACTCTTGGCTAATATGCTCAATCTGCTTGGCCTGATAAGTTATAATTGCAATAAATAAACTATTATATATAATAAGTCAAAAATTAGATAATTTGTAAAGTATCTACATTCAGCTTCCTATTTTAAACAGAAATGTTGAAATCCAAATGGAGCGCGATTAGTATGTTTTGTTTGTAATTTTTGATGTTTTGTTTTACAAGGAGAAATTTCACCAGAATAATTTTTCTGTTTGTTTTTTTTTCTTGTTTTTTTCCTCTCAATATTCAATTGGCTTCATGAATACAAGCGTTTAATTAATGTATGCAATATTACATCTAATATCAATTTGAAATTGGCCATTATTATTCAGCAAAGTAAATAGTATAGAATAATCTAAACGTATTCCCAAAAATTAATAATTAATTTTATTCAAAAAATAATCAGCATCGGAGAAACTAATATAAATATTGACATAAATTTGAAATGAAGTTTGGTAATTTGCTCAACGAAAGCAGCGATATACGAGGAAGTTCACAACGTGAGTCAGACATCAGAAGTCAGCAAAATAGTGTAATCCAACCTCCAAACCTGGCTGCAGCTCATGTACCGTCTCTGAACACGTCTCTGAATCCAGCGTCGCCTGTTGAGTCTAATAAATCAGCGCGTTTCAGCATTGGCTCTCTAATGAACAACGACAAACATGCCATAAATATACTAAATCCGTCGCCAAGCCGTATTTCTCATCCTCCTCCTGCTCCCCTTCAAACACCGTATAGAGAGCATTCGGTACTACACCTGCCTGGTGATATACCAATCGGTGGTAGTGGCATACATGCTCCGCCATCTACAGGCTATTTTCAAAATCAGCAGCAGCAGCCGCTACAACATGCAATGGTTCCACAAATGTTACCACCACAGCTGCTGCCTCCTAGCAGACCTGCCATTCCAAAGCGTTCCTCTATTCTGGCATTATTGAACAACGAAACTGTGCACTCAAACCCTGTTTCTGAAAGTCTTCCTTCATCATCGTCTTCCTCTTCACCGCGTCAGCAACATGCGCAAATGCTTAATCCGGCTTCACAGCATCTAAATCAAGGCCAATCCAACTATCCTGATCAAGAATTTAAGCTACATAGTATGCAGTCCCCAAATTTATCTGACCAAAGTCAAATTCCACAACAGCTGCACCCTCAGACTCACAAATTACAACAGCAGCAAAAGCTAGATCAAATTCAAGTACAACAACAGCCTCTAGTCGTGCCTTTCATTGAATCTACAATAGAAAAAACACTGGATGTTAAATCTGGAGCAATATCTGGTAATGCTACTACCGAGCATGCAGAAATTATTGAATCCAAGCAACAATACGTTGATCCATTTACAGTTGAAGAGGCTGAAACAAAAGAAAAAGAACCAGCAATATCTGAGAATTTTAAAACGGAAACGGTACGGGCGGATACCGATAAGATGGATATTGATGAAGAAAATACCGCTGATGATATCAAGGCTAAGGAAGCTGATAATACTGCTAAGAAGCCAAAACCTAGAGGAAGGAGACCTAAAAAGATGTCAAATGTTATAAGACCTCATAAATATGAAAATCCTCCAATTTGGGCGCAAGATTATGTTCAGCTTACCAAAATAAAAGCAAGCATGCATAATAGCACTGGACAGACTGCAGCAGGTGTGGTCAAAGATGGATCCCTGTTGCTGACAGCATACAGTGCCGAATTAGATGTCTCAATTACAAAAGCCATTCCTTATGAAGATTTGACAAGACGTGTAACAGAATGGCTTTACGCTCATTTAAATAGATTAGATAATTACCAAAGTGATCCATCGTTACCTCAAGATAGAGGTGAATTACTCAAATACCTTGAACTCGAAGTCAAATTTGGTCGTATCTGGTCCAAAGAACGTGACTCGCGTATTAATTTACCGATTTCGACAGAAAGTATTATTATTAATCAAGTCGATTATAACTTCAAGCCTGGTGTGGAACCTGTTATGTTTGACAAATTGAGAACATTCCTTATGGGTATTCAAGGAAAGGATATGGCAGCTTTTAAGGTTTTGGATACTAATAATATTGACTATTTTTATCATGGGGTTCGTGTAAATGAAAAACCATATGATTTGCGTTTAACTAAAGATGCAACTACAAACAGAACTATTGCCACCATTGAGAAAAGAAGAATCGCAGATTTATTCATCAACAACCCCAGCAATATATTAGATTTTCGTATTTCCTTATCATTAGAACTTCCAATTGAGAATATCCCTAAAGAAATCAAAGGTAAAAAGCCTAACATGATTAGAAATAAAGCACGTAAAAGTTATATTTCTGAGAAAACTAAAACCAGAATGGATTTAACTGATACGACTACTGAAATGAGTAGTGGGAGACAACACTCTTTTGAAGTTGAAGTCGAATCTAAGATACCATGGTTGATGGATTCATATAGATCATTGAATAAAGGTGACTCATTTACTTATCAAGATACTATAAAGGTTCTTTTAGACAATTGTCGTATTTTAAATAGATCATTGGATAATTAATAAGTACGATATACATATATATTACCTACAAATAATATATAACAATGAATACCTTCTGTTCTCTCACAGAATAGTAATTTGTTATGTACAGATCAATAAATGTTCACTTGATTATTTTTACTGCATCTACAACTTTATTTATTTTCTTTAAGATAAGTTTACTACTTATTTGTTTATTGAAGGTCCGTTTTTCTCAAGCAAATAAAAGTATTGTTTTTTACGGAAATAATAATAAGGTTAATATCATGATAACAATTTCCCATTTAATCAACTAAAGATGTTCAACTTGAGTTTCAACCTTCAAGATATTTTCTGGGTGCTGCTTAAGGTATTTCTCGGCAATATCAGCATCAATCAAGTTACCATTTTCGTCTTGATATTTCCTTATAATCTTCTGACCGTCTTTCATTTCAACCTTAGCCCCTTTGATTTCTGGAGCATCTGAAACTGCTTCTGGAGCTTTCTTGACGGCGTTACCTGCTGCTGGAGCTGCTCCTATGGGAGATGCAGTTGCTGCTGAGGCCTCAGTTGTGGTGAATGTGGCGTATTCAGCCAAGCTTTCTGGGAATTGATTACAGTCAAAATCCCAGGTATTCAATAATTTCACTTTGTTACATTGCAGCTTTGTCCATTCACCACCATAAATCAATGGAGAGTAAGTGTAGTAACAAATAGAGGAAAGTCCTAAAAATGCAGCAAAGATGCTGTATGAAATAACTGGCTTCTTTTCCAAAACAAAAGTCAAAATTAAATCAAATGCTTGACCTAAAGCTAAGATTTGGAAGTATAAAGACGGCATATAGTGGTGTAAGAATAATTGTCTACCCATTAAATAAAATGGAACCAAATGTAAAGCCCAACCACCGACGTAAATCAAAGTTTGAACATTAAAATGGATAAAGTGACGATCAGTGATTAACGGTTTCCCCCTCTGCCAATTGATAAATAATGCAACAATACTGCATAAGTACAAGAAAACGACAGCACTGGAAGCGTACCATGTAATAAAGTTACCAATCAAGTAAACTTGACGATGATTCTGTTGCCAGTAATTGATACCTCTTTGTAAAGTAGGCCAACTCAGAGGTCTACTTTCAAAAGAATGGGAAGAAGTTAATTTGTTGTTTATGTGCCACATTCTTTTATGGGATTCAACAAACTTATCCCAGAAATTTAGTTTCTTGTAAGAGACTCTTTCTGCTGTGGAGTTTAAGAATTGGTTTTTGTTGGTTTCAATGTACCATGAAGTCAATGGTCTAACACCTTGGCCAGCACAACTAACTTCTTGTTGTTCAAAAGCGTATTTCGGTAATTTGACTTCATGGGAGAATAAGTAACAACCAGTCATGGCGTGTCTTAATCTGAAAATGGTATCTATTGCCCTTAATTCTTTTCTGGCGGAACCTTTCTTAGATTCACCCTTGACAATTTCAACAGTAAAATCATCATTGGCATCACCACCAAAACCTTCGAAACCGTAACAAGAAGCTTCATTTTGCCAGTCTTGTTCACTGACTGGTGGTCTGTGATTGTGAGAATGTAATCTTCTGTGCGTCAACTTATGTCTTAAACGAATCTTAGTACCGTCAGTGATTTGTTCAAAAGATGTTGGAGGAGCACTCGCATTATATAATTCAATGACCCAAACATTATTTTCATCTAAATGAGGGTAAAGAGTGATTTGCTGCTGTTTAGAACCAGTCTCATATAAGTGATCATGAGAATGCAAGTAACCACCCTGAGTATTGACATGACGAAGAGTAATTTCAGAACTAACACCCACTTGAGAAAGTGTGTTTTGAGGAATCATATTACCATTTAAAGTAGATCTAAAAGCAGATGACATGAACGCAGAGCCTTCATCGTCGTTACATAAAATATTGAAATGGATTGCAAAAAACAAGCAATATAAGGCAAATGGAACAGCTAATAAGATAGAGGCTCTTGAAATGAAATGAGCAGCAATAGTTTTTGGTTTAACTGATAAATCACCCAAGATAAACCACATTTGCCAAACCATATAGCAGCCAGCCCAAGCGATAGTAAAAAGACCAACCCATTTACTACTCAAGGCACAACCTAAGGCTACACCAGCGACAAATAAAGATTTGTACCATTTGACCCCGAATGGAATTTCATTTTCAAATCTTTTCAAAGAGTAAACTGCGGCTGCAATAAAAAAAAGTAACGGAGAATCCAAAAGAATGTATCTGGATAAAGTGTCATTAAAATTTTCTAAAGTCAACAAGACACTTGTCAACAAGGCTATAATGATTCTGCATCCGCTGGCTCTAAGAGTCAAGTAACAGAATAAAACAGTACCCACACTCAAAATTGCAGGGAAAGATCTCATGGCAACATAAGGAACGGATGAGGGAAATACATCACCGATAGCTTTGAATTGGAAGGATCCGTTGTAACCAAACAAAAAGCCGACACAGGCATAAAGCATTTTGATCAACGGAGGATGGACATCCATGAAATATTTACCCAAGATGTATTTTCTGGCAAAACCGCCAAAATGGACTTCGTCGAACACGACCGAGTTAGGAAACGATAAGGCATGGAAACGGACAGCCGTTGCAAACACACCGAGAGCAGCAACAAGAAGTTTTTCCTTCGTTGAGGTGACAGATCTAATGGAGCTAAGATCCAAATCAGGAGCAGTGACCACAAAAGGTCTGTCTACGCCCTGCTCTAGCTTATATCCGGGAACAGGGTCCGCCTCCTTCTTGAGAGAAGCAACAGAAGCCTTCTTATTCAATTTACTCATTCGTTATCTGCGGGTTGTTGTTGTTATTGTTGTGAACGACCGTATGTAAGCAAAACAAAAAAGACAGTCAATTATATAGCAGCGTTCTTTTTTCTTTATTATCTGTTTTCTTATCTAGAAACACCCTCTTCCAGTAATGTTTGCTGCTGATGTGATGTGATTCTGTAGAGTACGCTTTTTTGTATACAATAATATATGGTTAGCCCAGCTGGATCAAACAAATTCAATCAGCATGTAATCCATTATTCAATATTATACGTTTTTCCACCAGATTATTCTTTTTTCATAACTTCCACCTAATGTTTCCGCAAGTAACAAAAAAAAAAATGCAAAAAAAAATTTTATTTTAGTCGTTTTTTTAGTGCGTTTTCTTAGCATGCAAACGTTACCTGTTACCCTACTCAGGTATGCGGTGTCAATTTCACTGAATCAAGTCCAAGTGTAATTTCAACATGCGAGGTTTCTTTGCAAGATATGATAGTTGGAGATGATTTAGTATGTCCTTATCTCTGAAAAGCCTTTGCGGAGCCCGTAATTAGATAAGCTCCTAGATAAGCTCCTACAAGAACGTTTAATTTTATATCGTCGGCTACCTACTGATGGTATTCCTGATATCAGTAGGAAAAATAGAATGAATACGTTCAATGGTGATCTTAACTTCAAATGCAATATTGGAAGCATTGACGCGTGTATAGAAAAAAAAAAGGAAAATACGCGTCAACATATAGTTATTGCTTACTTAAGGATTTTAGTATATTTGCTAAATTATGATTTTGCCGTAATACATTGTATTAAATGAGTGCTGCAAGCACTACGTCTGTCATTGTCAAAGACTTTCAATATATTTCTATTTTAATTATACTAATAATGAATTACAAAGTTTAAACGGGGAGGAAAAAAAAAGGGGGATCCAAAGGAAAGAAGAAAAATGAAGAAAAAAGAAAGACAGAAAACACACAAGCTCAGTCACGCTTCCATCTAACATCCTCTTGTTTTCTAGCATAATAAATACCACCGACAGCGATATTGGTATTCCATTGGTCAATCACGGATGAAAGTGCAGTAGTGATTGCCAATTCTCTAGATATTTTGCTTTCGTCAACTTTGATGTTCCAGCCACCTGGGCCAGCTGGAATGACTTGACCAACTCTTTCTCTAACTTCAGATTCTTTTTCACCTGGATTGTGAACAATCTCTAAAAATTTGCCCTTCGTGGTCCAATGGTATTGTTTGCCGTTTGCCAAAGTGAAAATTCTGTAGGTATCAATTGCGTCGACTCTGTGGTTAATGATGTGCCAGCCCAACTCAGCAACAGGAATTTGTTCTGGGGATCTAATCATCAAGACGTTAGATCTCAAACCGGCTCTAGTAGTTGCCATTGGTTCGTCCTCACCATTTGGACCAGTACCCAACAATTTTGGGGAGTACATTTTGTAAGCCCCCTTAACGGCTCTGGATCTAACAAACCAGTACAATCTTTCTTCAGAATCTTTAGGACCATTTGGTCCTTCGGTGGTGTCGTAGACGTCGTAGATCTTGGAGCCTGTACCAAATCTTTTTCTAATAGCATATTCTTTCAACTTGGATTCATCAAATTCAATAATTTTTGGAACGTATCTGGAAGCTCTTCTGTGAGGATGAAATAAAACAGCTTTGGCAACAACCAATGGTCTCATAATTGGAGACATAATAAGTTCTACTGGCATTTTTGAATATTTTACGGCGCTTAAAGAGGTTCACTTGTTTTCTAATATATTTTGTTTATATTTTGTAATTTATACTTTTTTGAAGTTGATATTATAATCTAATTATTGTTATGTTTTTTGTTTTTTTTTACTTTTATTCTGATACAGAAGGCTTACTGAATTTCAGTTGAAAGTAAAAATAAATAAACAAAAGTAGTGTAAAGATAATATTAAAAAAAAGTATTGGATATTTTTACGAGAAATGTATGTGTATAAAAAAATCAGCAACAAAAAAACACAAAACAAAAAAAAATTCTGTCAAAACTGTTCTTTTCTTAATAGTATTATTATACTTTCTAATTAACATTTTATTATATTTTCTTTTATCTCGTGGTTCTAATTGTTTAATTTTATTTAAAGGTGTACGTCCAAATAAGGCAGGATTTGAATCACGAGTCATCATCACAGAATCGATTTTTAAACTGAATTTTAAAAGGGCGCGTTTCGCTTGATACCACTTATACTAATATTCAGCCATGCACTTCATTTGATAAAAAATTATTTCACAAGACTGTTATTAAATATATGTATATATATTCTATTTAAATTATAAGGTGAAAGTTTCGAACTAAATGTAGAGTGTAAACAAAAAAAATAAAAGAACAATCGTGAAATTATTTTTAAGAAACACCCATCAAATACTAGCATTATGAGAACTTAATTACAAATAAAGCGTAGAATTGAAGAAGACATATACACGTATATATAATAAATGCAACTGTTGACAATCAAGTATCTAAACAATACTGAAATTATCACTAACAATATTACAAACCAAGTTGTATGGCAATGTATCATCTTCAGCACTTTCTTCTTCCGAAGCAGCGGTAGAAACAACCTCTGTGACCTTCACATCTGAGAAGTTGAAACTTTCACCTTGAGTTTGTGATACAAATGTGACGTACATTGGGAATAAGTAATCTTCTTCACTTACTTCAACAGAAAAATCAATAGATCCGGAGGCATTTTCTGAATTGATTTCTTTGATGGTAAACTGTAAAGTATCCTCGTCAACAGTATTAAATTCAATATTTCCGTCATTGTCGTCTTGTAAAACGGCGGTACTAGCGACGCCGGACAAATCAGGGATAGTAATGTTGACATCTTTTAAGACAACTCCATTGTCAACCATTTTTTCCAGCAATTCGTATTCAACAGTAACGTTAGTAGTATCACCACTTTGAGTGGTCCAAACAGTAAAGACAACCGGCAAGAATTTATTATCATCGGCTTCTTTCTTCGTGGCACCTCTCCATCTTAGTACACCCAATGCGGAATCGTTGGATGGGAATGCTTTGGAAGCGTCTTTCAAGGCCAAGACGTTACCATTAAATTGAGCCTTATCAATGTTGGGATGAGTCTTGTATTGTAAGCCGTTATTTTTAGGTAATGGCAGCAAAGATAATTTACAATGAGCGTAATCTGGATTAATGATACGTAATTGGAGATCACCTTTCAATTCACTAGATTTCACAGTACCATCCCTGCTTAACTCTGCAGTAATCTTTTCATTGATCACAATCAATATACCATCATTAACAATTTCTGGAATGGTAGGTTTCTTGTGTACTTGGCTAGATGCACCATCTTGTGATTTGTTCTGTAATTTGAATTGTTTATTGTTATTACCTGATTCCACAACATGGTTGTTGGAACGCTGGGCTGTGTTGTTATTGTTACTACTAGCTAACAGCATGCCATGATCGGTGTATCTATTTCTGTAGTCATCTTGAGGAACGTTAGAATACTGTTGTTGCTGTTGGTAAGGGTTTGAAGATTGGAAGCCAGCTTCGAGGAATCTTTTTTCCACTTCTTTTCTAGCGAGTTCAATAGCTTTCAATTTTCTCTGTTCGACAGCTTCTCTTTCTTTGTTCTTGTCAATGATTTCTTGCAATCTTTCTTCATGAGAGTCCATTTCCAAATACGTTTTGATTTGCTGAGCAGTGAGGTCCTCTTTGTAACCTTCGGTGACGATTTCATCAAAGGCGTCCAAGATTTCAAAACTGTTCAAGAAAATATCATTGGCATCAATAGCGCCACTGCTGATATAACTGGAGCTTCTTAAAAGAGAAGAGATAGTATTGGTGAAAAGTTTCAAAGTGTCAATGTCTTGAATAATGTTAGAATTCAAATTAGTAATGATCAACACAATAAAGTTCTCCACAGGCTGATACAAGTATCTGATCAAGCCGGAATCAATTGTGGTATGCTGCGAAGAGTTCTCTGCTAACAAAGTGCTGAAATTGGATAAATAAAGCGCAATGGAATCTTTATTCAATTCTTTGAATTGGCGAGCGAGTAATGGTTTCCCAGAATTGGAACAAATAGCTGCAGATAAAACAGTCATTTTTTTTTCTCTGCAATCTAATAATCTTGGTTATTATTATAATTTTATAAACGATTAGAGATGATATGATAACACAATATAATAATCAATATTTTCGTAATTATATGGAGGTGATCTGAATCTACGGTTAATATTAAAGGATAAATTGTTGAATAACTTTACTCCAAAAAGAAAATTTTTAACTGCTGTTCAATTTCAATCAGAATTTCCGTACAGTTTTTATTCGTTCACTGAAAAAAAACAAGAGAGCTAGAATACAGGCAAAAAAAAACGGAAAAAATCGTTTTTGTTTCGCTGTTGTTTTGATTCTGCGAAAAAAAAAAAGCCCCCGTGACTAAATCCTTCTCATTGCCGTACTGGTTGACCATTTCAACATGTGAAAAAGAAGCTTCAAATTGTTACAATTGCATATAAATATAAAACAAACGTCTATTATTATTGTGATTGTGTGCATTATAAGTATTTCCGTTGTATACATGCATTGTATAGAGATCAAATTAATGAATTAAAAAAAAAAAGAGAGGGAGGGAATGAGTTGAAAAAGTGATGTCAACATTAACATTCTTAAAAGTCAATAGCTTCGTCAACTGCTGGAGCAGAATTAATAGATTCAATGACTTGATCAAGAACACCCGCAGCAGTGGCAACCAAGCCCAAGAAAGGTCTGCTTGGATCCAAAACCTTACTCAAATATTCAGGGTGGTATTGAGCACCAACATAATATGGATGGCTATCATCTTTTAATTCAAAGATCTCCATTCTAACATTATTTTCATCTTTACCCACAAACTCCAAGCCATGTTCTTCGATTTTACCAACCAATTTAGGATTCACTTCGTATCTATGACGATGTCTTTCCATGACATGATCAACATTTCCATACAATTGTCTAATCTTACTCCAGCCACCATCACTACTTGGTTGGAATTTAGTCTCTCTTAAACCTAATCTCATGGTACCACCCAACTTGTTTTTATCGATTTCTGGCATATAAACAATAGCAAAATTTTCCTCGTTACTATCAGTGTTGAATTCTTGGGAAGTAGCATGTTCCATGTGCAACACGTTACGAACAAATTCAATGACGGCAATCTGTAAGCCGAGACATACACCCAAATATGGAACCTTATTGACTCTAGCATACTTGGCAGCCTTAATCATACCTTCAATACCACGAGATCCAAACCCACCAGGGACCAAAATACCATCTGCAGACATGATTTTTGACCACGCTTCTTTAAATTGATCACTGCCTGAGTTTTCATCTTCAAGATCTGTTGATTCAACCCACAAGATTTGTAATTTTCTACTAATTTTCATGGACGCATGTTCCAAAGCCTTAATAACTGACAAGTAACTGTCGTGTAAATTGGTGTATTTACCAACAATGGCAATGGTGACGGTTTCAAAAGACTTATCGACACGGTTACATAATGCGGTCCATCTGTTCAATAACTTTTCACCATTTTTGATTTGATCGGTGGTCAACTTGATTTCAGATAAACTCAAATGAGCAGTCAAGATACGATCCAATTGTTGGTACTTCAACAAGAGAGGAACATGATAAGTGGAATTCAAATCGTGGATTCCAAGCACCTTTTCAGGAGCCACATGGCAAAACATGGAAATCTTTGACATGGTTGCTTCCTCCAAAGGTTTAGAACAACGGCAAGCAATCAAATTTGGCGTCAAACCCAAAGATCTCAAATCCTTAATAGCTGCTTGAGTAGGCTTAGTTTTCTGTTCACCATTTATGACTGGAACCAAAGAAACATGGATTAAAGCAAAGTTTCCAGAACCAACGCGAAATTGGAACTGTCTAAGAGCTTCAATGAAAGGAGCACTTTCAATGTCCCCAACAGTACCACCCAACTCAATGATGCAAATATCCGGAGGCAAGCCTGAGTCGTCGACAGGGATTTGCGCAGTGGTTTCTATCCAATCCTGAATCTCGTTGGTGAGATGAGGAACAACTTGGACAGTCTTGCCCAAATAGTCACCCCTTCTTTCTTTTTCAAGCACTTTTTGGTAGACCTTACCGGTGGTGATATTGTGGTTTTTGCTCAAGGAGATATTCAAGTATCTTTCATAATTACCCAAATCCAAATCGCATTCAGCACCGTCATCCAAGGTGAAGACTTCACCGTGCTCCAATGGAGACATGGTACCTGCGTCAATGTTCATGTAAGGATCGATCTTGATGGATGTGACACGATACCCCAAAGTTTTCAAAAGTAGCCCTGTCGAAGAAGCCAAGATACCCTTACCGATACCGCTGATGACACCACCGGACACAACAACGTATTTCATGATCAATGATAGATATAATTTTTAATTAGATAAAAAAACAAAAGATAGCAACAACAACTAATATTTCAACACTATTGACTTCCTTTTCTTACTAGAAAGTAATCGAAAGAGTAACCACAAAAAGAAAGCAATTTCCAAAGGATTGAGAGAGAGAAGTGATGATGGTGATGATGATGATGATGCCTATCGATTTATTTTACTATAAAACGGTAGGAGTAAAAAAAAAAGTAACAAAAAATTTTTTTTCTAAAAATTTTTTTTTCTCAGGCAAAGGTGACTTATGAATCAGAACGGAAACAGAAACCAAAAGAAAAAGAAAGAAAAAAGCAAAAAAATTTACGCGTCTTCACAGAGCTCAAAACCGCATTAAAAGCATCCGGATATGCCGTATCGGTAAATATATCGTCGTAAAGCATGTCTGCTGTTGATGTTGTAAGTTCTCTATTATTTCCTATTTTTGATCAAAAAGAATAGACTCCTAGGTTTCCTTTTTTGATATATACCCAAAGAGGCCAGTAGTGACTTTTTCCCAGAATTTGGAGAGTTGCTTTGCTACGTGCCGGTCGATGACCGTTGTGACAGGAGCCACCAGATCCCTCCACACTAGCGGTACGGTCCGCTGGTCTTGCTACGGCCGATAAGTTGATGAATCTCACCCAAAGAATCCATAGCCAGAGTTCTGTCATGATCTTCGTCAAAATGTACTGCAACCGAACCGATCTGATTCTGATTCCAAGAGGGGCGTTTGGGTGCTATCGATACTTACTCGTTTTTCGAATTATTATTAATTTTTTAATTTATTAGTTGGCGGGATACGCAAGTATTATTAGTCAGTATATTATAAAAGAAAGTAAATAGCAGCGTCAAAATCAGCTTGCTTCCCGAGTTTTGGCTAGCGTTCGATGCTCCAGGGACACTCAAAGCACTCAAACATCGATCTTTTGCGGATTCTCTCTTTTCTCGAAAGACAAAATACAATCGTCTTGTGGGAAAATAGTAGCGAACACCCTGATCTTTTCACTCAAAGGAGTGACTCTATGCTTAATATGATAATTCATGACAGATTTTCCAATCAAACCAGTAAACAATAACATCACATACTGTTGGCCAAGACAAACATGAGGACCAGTACCGAAAACCAACCAGTTTTTCTTAGCTTGGTTAGCAACTGAACCTTCCACCCATCTTTCAGGAACGAATTCTTCTGGGTTTTCGTAAACTTCAGGGTCATGTAACGATGGATGCAAAGTTGGAATCACCATTGAACCCTTTGGAGCAGAATAGTTAGCAGTAATTGGGAAAGTCTGTTTAACAACATATGGAACCATCGATACAGGAGGATGGAGTCTCAAGGATTCTTTGACCACCATATGTGTGTATGTCATTTTTTCAATCATTTCCAAAGATAAAGGAACGTTGGGGTCACCGTTTCTGACAGCCAACTGTTCTTCGTGGATTTTCTTAACAACGTCAGGTCTGTCAGCAACGGTTTGGTACAACCAACAAGTGGCACTACTACTAGCATCTTGGGATGCAAACAAGAAGGTGAAAATAGCTTCGGAGATTTCCCTATTAGAAAATTCACGAATGAGCCCCTTCAAATCATCATCTAACTCAGCACCTGCGGCTTTCTTGTTACGAGCTTCCATCATTAATTCGATCCATTTGTCCATAACACAATTTGGTGCACCTCCATTTTTAATATGTTCTTTAGACATACCTGCACATTTTTCAAAGATTTTCATAGTCATATCAGCAGTCAGTCTACCGTACCAAGTCTTGGTGTACGGGATAATGATTGGGAAGTTCACCAACTCAAGAGCTGCAGTTATCAAGTAATAATCATCTGCGATCTTGCGGACTTGGTCATCGGTGATGTAGTCGCCGCAAAACGTTTTCAACGAGACAGCACACATGATTTCTCTGAAATCATTGAAAAACGGAACTGGGCCATCCTTGGACAACTCAACGAAATGGTCGAGATACTTGTTGTAAATTTTTTCTTGCTGAGGGATGTACATTTCAAGCGCCTTTTTGCTGAAAAGACCATTCAACCCCTTTCTGTATTCGGAGTGGACCTTACCGTCAAGGAAAACCCAGTTGGTAGGTCTGAGAATCTTGACAGCGACATCAACAACACAGGGCTTAACGTATTTTGGTGCAGATAGAATTCTTCTGGCCAAGTCTCTGTCGGATGCAATAACCACGAACTTGTGGAAGATCGAAACACAGGACAATGGACCAGACTCCCACTTGGCCTGATATTCCTCGAATTTTGGGTCCAAGGACTCGAGGAACGGGCCAATGAATGGCCACATCTTCAATTTAGGGCCAGCGATGCTGCCCTTGTTTAATTGGTACATCACCTGGTCATAGACTAAAGCAACACATAATAAGGTAAGAACGATTTTTAACCAGCCAATCTCCTCGACAGTGGACGAGATTGTGGATTTTGCGAACGCAGAAGTACTGTTTGCCACAAAGGAGGACATGAGCGATAAATGAACTACTGAATACTGGCTTGTTGTTACACGATATGGTATGTTATGATAAGAGAAATCTGAATGAATTAGTAATCTGAATATTCAAATATTTACATCTTCTATCGTAGGTAACCTAAAATTTTTATTTTATTTTTCTTGTTTTTGCGTTTCTTCTGCAATAATTTTTTTTTTCCCTTCAAATTGCTCGTATGCGGTATCGTATAATGCTTATTGTGTTATATACGACAGAATAAAATTTTCAATTTCCTTCTTTGTTTACAGAAAAAAAAAAAAAAAAAAAAAAAAAAACATCTCCGAAAAGCATGAAAAAAAATTGTGGAAATATATGTATATTAACGCAAATTAACGCACATCTCTCGTGCGTTAATCTGGCATCTTACAAGATGTATGAATACAATAATATTGTGTGTCAAGTTATCATATTGTCATTTAGTACTGATTTAATCGTGTTACCAACAAAAACTTACAACTCATCGTGACTCCATGCGGCAGCAGCTGCAGTGTCCTTCTCGACCTCAAGAGATTCCTTTGTATCGTCTTCTTTTTGTTCGCCCGCAACTTCTCTGATCAACTTTTCTTCATCTTCTTGCACTCTTTCTTCGATGACTTCAGCCTTTGCTGCAGCCTCTTCTTCAGTTCCTTCTACGGTCTTTTCTTCTGCTTCCTTCAACCTCTTCAACTCGTCGGCAAAGCACGCGACCGGAGAAGTAACATCGATGAAGTACTTGCAGATCTCTGGCTCTGTAACCTTCAAAACTTCAACTGTTTCGCCACACAAAACATTCACTCTAGCCTCTCTAATTGGTCCGGACCAGCATTTGGCACCATTTTTGAAGAGCATTTGCAACATTTTACCATTCTTTGGGGTATCGACATCATAAACGGTACCATCATACTGGCCAATTACAACATGTTGATTGTTTCCCAGTTGTGTGATCTTTCCCAAGAAATCAATTTCGTATTCATATTCGCCAATGCTTGCTTTGAAAGTTTCGTTTTCCACGGCTTTGAGAATTTTTCCAGGCCCATATTTGTTACTTTTGTCGGTGAGTTCATCCATCTTATCTGCGACTTCTTTATTCATTTCCATAATAAGTTGTTGTTTTCCGGAGATGGCATCTGTTAATTTGGACATTCTGGATTTATATTCTGTATTGTTATCATTAGATAAATCATTGATGATATGTATCTTGTTAGAGATGATATCAAAGGCAGTCAACTCGTGCTGAGTTTCAGAGGTTGGTAAATTGTCATACATTCCAATGAAATCTTCAAATGCATAAACCATTTTCCCGTACACATCTTTGAAAAGATTGTAATTTCTCAAGTCTTCCAATTCTTTTTCTCTAGCCAATTTCAATTTTTCTTCTTTAATGACGTCCAATTCAGGTTCTGTATGTTCATCATCAATGTAAATCCTAGAACCTTCGTATGGGTCGGTTCTGTTAAGTTTTTGTTCCAAATCTTTAACAAATGTATTCAAGGATTTAATAGCAGCTTCATAATTATTAGCATAATCTATCTTCGATAAGATAGTCTCTTGAACATAATCTTTAAATTCGTTATATTCATTAATTTGTTTCAAACTTGTCTTAACCACATCATTGTTGAAATTAGGATTATGATCCAGCTCCAAGGTTTTAAACAATTCTTCATATTTCTTGTTCAATTCATCTTGCAATAACAAAAGCTTCAACAATGCTGAATGTAAATCTGATTTTCTAGTCATGATAAAATTTTGCCAATCATGTAAATGCTTTCTATTTTGATCTAAAAGGAAATTCATGTTGAAAATCTGGAAATCTTGAACTGTCAAATCATATAATTTGAAATACGGAGTTTCTAATTCTTCAAATTTTTGCACAGAATATTGGCCATCATCCTCAATCTTTTGGAAGTCAGTGATAACTTTTTTGACAGCTACATCATTAATGTTGGAATCGAATTCATCAGATAAGAACTGTAAAATATCGTGAGCTTTCTCAATTTTCTTCCTGTTATAGACAGCGCCATCTTTAATTAGGTCAATGGCACCAATAATGTCATGGATTTTGATTTCAATTTCGCCCGCATTGTAAGTCTCATTTGTTTTCAAATCGCTCAAGAACTCAACGGCATCGGTGTTAAATTCGAGATTTAAAGCTTTCAATTGTTTCTGCAAGGAATAAACATCGTCATTCAACGCAGAGATTTTCAAAGATTCGGAATCAATGTCAGATTGCAACTGTTTGTCAAACTGATCGACCTTTGCCAATAATTCGTTCTTGAGAGCTAGCCCATTGGTCAATTTGTGGATCTTTTGGTCCTTCAAGAACTGGTACTTGTAGGACATTTCAAGACATCTGTCTTCACAGTTAGCGGTGGTGTTCCATTCGTCAGAACCGTCACAACACAAGTCGTAGTCGCAGACACCGTCATTGACCCTGCTAGACGGAATATAGCTCGGCTTGAAGCCTGAGTTCGCACAGTAGAACTTGGTGTCGCCCCTGCCGGTGCATGCAGCAGTGCCGGGCTCGTCAGAGCCGTCAGGACAGTCGCAGTAGCCGTCGTTGATCTTGGACGGATCGATTTCAATCGACGGGTCCGACAAGCATTTGAAGAGCTGGCCCTCAGGCACTTGGTACAAGTGGTGCTTTCTTGGCGGAACCCCAATGATTCTCGTGTCTTGTTGTTTCTCAGCAGCGACAGGACCAAGCAAGGCCTGGGCCACCAATAAAATCGCAGCGTATTTCATGTTTGTTGCGGTGTTTGCACTATTCTGTTAGTATCTGTCTGTTTGCAGTAACGGCTGGTGCAATATTCGGATATCTGTCTGTTCGTTGCAAATGCTCTTTTTGCAATATGGGGCAGGATCAACGGTTCAAAATACTGGCAAATTCCAAGATCTTTTTGCTATGAGGACAGGATTCTGGCGGTGAAAATAAAAATTTTAACACCGTAAAGAAATTGGTTATTTTCAAGCTCACAGTACCAGGATCCCATCTCCACGCACGCACGTTTTTTATCAGTCTTTTTCTTTGGTTTTACTTTTTCTCTCATCAAAACTTCTTGTTTCGTGCAGCAAAACAAAAAAAAAAGCTGAAAATTTGTGTCGACGTGTTTAGATTTGCCAGAGAAGAAGAAGAAGAAGAAAAAAAAAAAAAAAAAAAATGCACCAGGGCTGCAGATATTCTGGAACGGGGCTTCGAATACTAGGGTACAGGGCTACAAATACGTGTTAGCCGGGCTCAAACGCTAATTACCAGGGCTGCAAACCTTGTAATATCAGGGCTGCAACTACGTTGGGAGACCGGGCACATAATTCACAGTTCCGCTGTTCTCCTCACAAGGCAATAGGGCTGCCGTGCAGCATTAAAGGACATATTGTATCGATACGGTATATCATATTTGTATATTATAGTTGTATATTATTAGAAGATTACTAATGCATGAGTAATATGCCACTAATATAGTGTCAACACGGCACACACACACACACCTACTCCACTGCCTCGATCTTTGGCTCGTCCTCCTCCTGGATCTCGACAATCTTGCGCTCGCCCACCACCGCAGCAGGCTGCGCCCCAACGGCCCCGTCTCTTTCCACACTGGCGGGCTTGACTTCCTGCGCAAATACCATCGTCTTCACTATGAATCCAACGCCGTTCAACACGCTGTTGACGACAAACACCCAGCCTCCCAAGCTGACAAACCCCCGGGCCACCGACGGAAACGACAAGTAAAGCTCCATGGCCCATGGAAACATTCCCTTGGGCAAGACGAGCATCTCCAGCTTTCTGTACCACACCCGGATAAACAACAACGGCGCGTAGTTCGCAAACTTCAATGCAAAACTGCAGCTTTTCAAAAACTGCGACTCGCCGTCGACCACCACCTGCTGCAATTCGCCCATTTCCTTCTTCAATTTGTCGCATTTTCTATTCAACTTCGTCCACTTGGCAAACTGGTCCTGCGCACTGATGCTGAGCTTCTCCTTGTGTGTGTGTTGAAACTCCGTTCTCTTGCTCTGGTATTTCGCCAAGTCCTCGTTCTTGCTTATTTTAAGGTAAACCTTGTAGTATATCAATTTGCTAATCGCGTCATCACCGGCTAGGCTGAGCAAGTATTTGAAAACACAGAGAAAAGTAACTACTGCGATAAGAGTGCACATGCTGTCTATCACTATTATCTGTCACTTTCGGTATAATCTATCTGTCTATTTATATTATCGCCAAAACTTTGTCTTGTGTACTACCAAGCGACTATAATCTACAGATTTTCCTTTTAATTTCTTGACTGATTTTGAAATCTTTTTTTTCAACCCACCACCTATTTTTTTTCCTCTCTTCGCGCGCATTTTTTTGTTGCAGGGAAAGGCGCCAAAAAACAAGACAAAAAAGAAGCTTTTTTTCACTGCAAAAAAGAGGTTAGAATTTAATATTGTATTTGACTGAATAACAAAACTGTAATAGAACGCAGAAACTAAGTCATCAGGCCTGCCTGTTCCGGTTTTTCTAATTCCTAGCAGACCTATTGAAGCCGACTGACGGTCGTCTGCCATTTGCATGCTCTAGTCTGGAAGTGCTTTCGCCATCATTGCCCGGTTACCATCACAGGTTTCAATTGGGGTAAAATTCTATCAAAGTCCGCAGTCGTCGTAATCTCATCAATGTCGACAGTGGTTCCTACCGCGGTTTTTTTTGTGTCCACACTGCTGGAGATTTGGAGAGTGTTATTTGTGTTATTGTAGTTATTATCAGCCTTTCCAAAAAAAAATCCGTTGAGGAACTTATTCTGCAATTCTGCCAATTCTTCATTATTGTACTCGTAATTGTCATAATCACCAGCGTAGGAAATTTCTGCTGTGCTTGTGGGATTGGCAACTTGTGTCTGTTTAAATTCAATATTTGTGCCCACATCAATACCGCGAGTAGAATTGTAGCTGCTGCTACTCATTGTGAGATAACTTGAAGATACGATAGCTGCTGCGGTTGAAGCTGGAATCGATATTGGAATAGCAGATGCCACGTTAATTAAGAAAGATAGCAGTAGTATTAATAGCAATAAAAACGTTGGAAAGGCGCTATAATTACGGGACATTTTCTCTTTTTCTTTTTGCTGTTTTGTTTTTACTATGGTTATTTCTTTATTCTTGAAACCTTTTGTGATCAAGTGACAAAAATGCTTCAGCAATAAAAAAATAAAAACGAGCTTAACCATAAATTTGGATGGGCATATATATGTATTTATTTATACATAATTTTGACAGATCTTTTACCGTTCACACGTTGAATTTTGTAGATAAAGGCTATATTTGGTGTCTGTAACTCATGTGCCCAAAAAAGTCATACATGTTGAAAGGGCGTTTTGTCTTTCTCTGCCAGAAATGGACACCACTTATATGCGCACACATCGGATAAAAATGTCCTCAACATGTAGATGGAACCTTTATAGTTAATTATTATTAGATATATTACAGTGAACAGAATAGACAATAATACGACAAAAAATATATATTAACTAGATAATATACCTAAGAAAGGCTGGGGTTTTTTTTTTGGTTTTTTCTGGTTTTTTTTTTTTGAAAGTAAACAAATCATAACCTAGTAATTGATTTCCTTTGGAATTGGCTCGTTGACATCGAAATCTTGAGTTTCTGTATACAACTTTCTGCCAGCTTCAGAGGTCCACCAAGTACCGTTAGGAAACTCAAACTCAGCGATAGATTCTTCCTTGAATTCTACAGAATAACCTGGTGCAGTTGGTGTTTGATAGTAGCCTTGTTTCACCACAGATGGATACTTTATATGTTCATGCAAATGGTCGACGAATTCTAAGATGGACTTCTCGCCACTGACACTCAAGTAGTTAATATTGGACAAATGTTGCGTGTATTCAGGTAAGCCAACTCCACCAGAATGTGGCACGACTTGAACATTGAATTTCTTAGCCATAAGCAAAATTGCCAATACTTCATTGACACCACCGACTCTGCACGCATCAATTTGTGCATAATCAATGGCTTGTGATTGAAACATTTGCTTAAACACAATTCTATTTTGACACATTTCACCAGTAGCAACACCGATTCCTGTGCCTTTCAAACCATCTCTAACGGCTTTATGGCCTAACACATCATCTGGAGATGTGGGCTCCTCAATAAACCAAGGTCTGTATTCCTTCAACTGGTTCATCCAATCAATAGCAACAGGAACTGACCAAGCTTGGTTAGCATCAACCATCAATGTGTTTCCCTTGTCATATCCCAAAACTTTTCTAGCCAATTTCAATCTTCTTTTATCGTCGGCAATGTTAGAGCCAACTTTGAATTTGAAATAAGTGTAGCCTTGCTTCAAGGTTTCGTGTAGCAATTTTTCGGCTTTCTCGTCTGGGTAATGTAGCCAACCTGCCGAGGTGGTATATGCAGGAACAGCGCTGCTGTTCATCACATTTTTCAATCTTTCCTGTTTACCAATTTCAGCATTTCTCAAAATCTTTAAAGCTTCTTCTGGGGTCAATGCGTCAGTAATATATCTAAAATCAATCAATTTGATTATCTCTTCTGGGGTAAAGTCAGTGATCAATTTCCAAAGTGGTTTTTTTTCATATCTAGCCCAGATGTCAAACAAAGCATTGACTAAAGCACCAAGAGCCATGTGTGTCAAACCTCTTTCTGGTCCTAACCATCTAAATTGGTGGTCTGAAATTAAGTGTCTCCAAGTTGCTCCAAAATTAGAAAAGATCTCCTTAAACGATCTGTTATTGATTCTCTCGCCCAAGATTTCTATGGCGCGACAAACCAAATTGGTGCCTTTACCATCAGTAAACGTCATGCCAAAACCGGTTAAGTTTGTATCTGAGGTAGAGACGACAACATAAGCAGCAGAGTAGTCACCGACATTCAAGGCGTCTGACCCGATCTTTTCCAAGGTGGTAGGGAACCTGATATCATGGGTCTTGATACCGGTGATTTTAAGCTTGTAGAAGTCGGATTTTGTCATAGTGATTGTTCTTGAGTACTGGGTAAAACTTGGTGGTATATTGCAAGAATATTAATGGTAGAAGCTAATAAAAAAGGTGAGGTGAGGTAAGGTATAATAATATAAAAAAAAAAGTGAAACCAACCAAAACAATTTTTACTAGAATCATCGAGCTATTTATATAGATAAATTTTCTGGGGTTTCTCTTTTGGAAATAGCCATAATCTCCGCTGGATAAGCGATATAGCACAGGAGCTGGTTTTCTTTTTTAGCCTATGTCAGGAATTTCAGCCAGTCTATTGTATCCTGGCTTCTTCGCAGCCCGTCCCAACGGAGACATCTAATGTCCGAGGGCAGCCAGAACCTAGTCAGGCTACTTAAGCCGAAAGGTTGAGAATTCACCCCAAAATTTGCCGAGAAATTACAAATATGACAATAATGATGAATCGTGGGGTAACACTTATTATTTGTCAAATGAATTCGCGAAATAAAGGATTTCCAAAAGCGTCATCCATTTTACCTAATCGATAGGCTATTTAAACGTTTCTTTCTTTTCTTTTTCTCCCACAATTATCGCGTATATAGCTGTCGAGAATGCACGCATTTTGGAGATAATTAAAGAAATAGTAGGCTACCGCACTTCTGGCATATTTGGATTGCTTTTTTTAAAAAAATCCTAAATAGCAAAAAACTGTCACGTGATATTTACGTTAAAATACTCATAATCACGTGATAGTCGTGTGAATAATCTGTTTTTCATATCATATCTCATTTTATCACATGTTAAGCCAACCAATTATACTGCATTTCGTTCATTTCGTTCAAAATAATGAATAGCGATAAATAGATCAAAAAAAAAACTATAAAAATGCTTGGATGATCTACTACTTCCAGAAACATATTATATTATTCATGTGTATTCAAAGTGCTGACTAGCTAGCTGTGTGTGTGCAATTGATAGATTGTCCAGTTCACCTTAACAAGGACTGCATAGTACTCTGTGTATTGACGCCCAGAGGTAGCGAAATGTGCATCCTTATCTCACATATTACACGCTAGTTGACAGAAAGATACATTTATATACACTCATTAATGATACCCGGCATCCCCGATGATGTAACAGCGTTTGCTATTTTCCGCAAAGCATACAGATAGAATGGCAGCAATGGCAGCGACTAATAATTCATCCCTCCAAGTAAGCGTCATACCCAATGGTTTCAAGTTTTTCAGCCTTATCTGTAACAATCCTTTCCAATTCCAAGGCGTACTCTTGCGTCATGGTGTAAAACTTACTATCATATGCACCCAACATACGGATAGCCAATAATCCGGCATTGGTACTGTTGTTGATCGCAACAGTAGCAACAGGGATTCCTCGAGGCATCTGCACAATACTGTACAAGGAATCTACACCATCCAATCTCGATCCCTTGACAGGAACACCAACAACAGGCAATGGAGTCATTGAGGCAACCATACCTGGAAGATGTGCAGCACCTCCGGCACCTGCAATAATCACTTTCAAGCCACGTTCATGAGCTTCCATGGCATATCTAGTCAATCTTTGCGGAGTACGATGTGCCGAAACAATAGTGACTTCAAATGGAACCCCGAATTTCTTCAAGATATCACAGCCATCTTTCATCACTGGTAAATCAGAATCAGACCCCATAATAACACCAACTAATGGTTTAGTGGATTTCGCTGGCGCAGTTTCACTACTAGTGATTTTATTATTCAAAATAATATCCAATTTACGCTCGCATTCATCCATGGAGCTTCCCACGATGTTAATATGGCCCACCTTTCGCTTTGGTTTAGAAGTCTTGTTATACAAATAGACATTACATCCAGGGGTTTGTACTGCTCTTTCGCAGAGTTCTAATTCACCATCTGGCTTCTCTTTACTACCCAACACATTCAACATGATACAATTGGTGCTTGTCGTGGAAAACTCGCTGAATCTGTCTGGTAATGGTAATCCAGTGACGGCTCTGATAATAGCTTCAAACTGAGAAGTCACACATGCATCAATAGTATAATGACCAGAATTGTGTGGACGGGGTGCAATTTCATTAATCAACAATTGTCCATCTTGTTCAAGTAAAAACATTTCGACACCATATATCCCAACACTGTTCTTTGGGAAATTCTCAATAGCTTTCAATGCCAAGTTACGTGCTCTAACCCTAATAGATTCTTCAACTCTGGCTGGGGCATACACAATATGACAAATATTATCTTCATGAACAGTTTCCACAGTAGGATATGCATGAACTTTACCATCAAGAGTCTTCACAACCATGACAGCCAACTCCTTAGCAAAAGGAACAAATCTTTCAGCATACAATGCAGTTTCTTCGCCAAGTGTAGATCTAGCTGTTTCAATCTGATCTGCCGATCTAACAACAAAATTCCCACGGCCATCGTATGCATTATTTCTAGCTTTTAGTAAAAATGGGTAGTTCAATTTTTTCCCGATTCCCGCAATGGCTTGAACACTATTTTCCACCGCGTACGATTCGGCAACTGAGACCCCATGTTTCATCAAATATGTTTTTTGAACAAACTTATCTTGAATCATTTTAATGGTTTCAGGAGAAGGATAAATTGGGGTATTCAACTCGCTGGACATCACGTCGGTGTTGATATGTTCGATCTCAATAGTCATAACATCGCATTTCTTAGCTAATCTAGCAACATCTTCTGCATTTTTAAAAGATCCATCAACATGCTCATTCCAGGAATTGATTTTTTTGGCTGGACTGTCACCCTTTTCAAGAATTATAGTCTTGATGTTCAATCGATTGGCAGCTTCGACCATCATAAGCCCTAGTTGGCCTCCTCCAAGGATACCCACAGTTTTGCTATCCATTTTTATTTTTCGCTACTATAAAATTTCTTCTTAAATTACTATTATTCTCGATATATTGAAAACGCAGATCCTTTTTCAAGTTGATATTTTGAATGCTCATTGCAGTTTCCTTATGACTCCTTTTTCTTCTGATTTTCAATCATCGTCATTTTTTTATACACTGTGAAACAAGGGAAAAACAAAGAAAAAAAAATATTCTTTTTTCATTATTCCGGTACGGCATTTTGGATAATATATTACTTCTTGAAATATTCAAATTTTGGAATTGGAAGGAAGCCAAGAGGGATTAAAGCATAAGAACTGTTGTACGACAATACTGTTAACTGACATTCACAATACGGTTATATAACGCTATTGAAACAAATGAGAGAATTGTTAGGTCGTTATTTTTTTACAATTGTACTTTGTTAGAGATTATGTGGTTATATCTATGTCTATTAATAGCGTGAGTAAAGTGTAGTGATAAAAAATATAAAAAAAGGAAATACAAAAACATTCTATCAAAAAAAAAATAACAGTAAGAATATCACGAACTAAATGAAAAGCAAATAGTTGACTTAGGTAGCGCCAGCAGCATTAGACCATAAATCCAACAATCTTGAAGACAGTTCATATGTTATTTGTACTTCTCTGATCAAATCAGTAGTCAAAGCACTACTGTCAACCTTTTTATTGTATGCGGAAACTGCGCTATCCAAAGACGTGTAGTCGCTGCTACTGGTAAACATGACATATTTGGATGTGGCGTTGTATTTGATGCCAAAAGTGTTCAAGTCATCAATATGGTTTTGCACTTTCAAGAAGAAGTCAATGAATTTCATGTTGTTGATTTGACTATTGATACTATATAACTGCTTAATCCATGGGATTCTACCAGATTGGGAAGTTGCTCTAATAAGATTTGGAAACTCTGCGTTGAAAGTCTCGTAGGTTTCAACATAATTGGAAAGCCCTGTATATACAACCGATGGTTCCCAAGATGCTTGAAATCCTCCAGAAACGTTATAAATGGCGCTTTGAAGAGCGGAGCCATCAGTGGTATCCTTGTCAGTAAGTTTGTCAACGAGAGATTTTTGTGTAGCAGTAGGGCTTTTATGACTTCCCAAAATTAAGGCTTTCAAAAGATCAGTAGAAAATGCTGTGTTTTTCAGCAATGTGTCATACTGGTCTTTTAGAAGGAGTGACTGTAAATTGCCCTTTTGTGTAGTCAATATTTGGGAGTAAACTTCCCAAAGCAATAGAGTTTCGTACCCTTCAGAACCACAAAGTGTGGTGTTGGATGATCCAGAAGTATCGATTTCAGTGCTGTTCGAAGTACTGTTCGACGAAGTACTGTTCGAAGAAGACGTTTTGGTAGACGCAATGGAAGTAGATGATTTTGAGGCGGTGGCTTTTCCGGTAGCAGAAACTGGCAGAACAGCAGAATTTGTCACATTAGCTCTGATTTCGTCTTTGTTCACTGGATCACCTGTAAGAAAGAAAAATGGGAATATGGTGGACTTAGTGCTTTGTGCAGAAGTGTGAGATATAATAGAAGAAATTACAGCACTTGTTGAGGAAGGTGCTGCGGAGGTAGAAACTTTGGAGGCAGAAGCAGGTTCGGGAACCGGAGAACCTTGTGAAAAATCGAGAACCTGGAGAATTAGACAAAGCAATTGTATTGAGAGAAACATGCTAGCGTGGTTATTATTTATGATTTCAGTTGATTATAACAAAACCTATTCAATTTTTTTGTAGGTTTTTTTTTCATCTTGAAGCAAATGTGCAAGTTGGTTTCCATTTATACTTCTTCAATCCATGTTGAATCCCCATTTGACTATTTCAAGGTACCGAAAACCAGGACCCAGCTTTTATTACTTTTTACGCATATTCTCCTTTCTTCTTTATGTGAAGCGCGCACCGCTTACATTTTCAACATGCATAAATCCACAAAATTCATATAAATTCGTGTTTGAACTTGAAATTAGGATTGCATGACACCAAAATGCATACCGATCTTTTTTACACGATAACTAATGGCTTCATGAAATGTGTAAGCATTTCGCTGAAAAACAACAAATGAATGGGAAACATCAAATTCAGCTTTAGTTAATTATCATTGAGGGTGCAATATGTTTTTGTGGGTCCGAAATTCACAGGTGAACCCTGTTCGTACCACCGGTATTAATTTTTCTTTCAAGCGGAGACAGACAAATGCAGCTTCTCGCTAACATTTAATCTGAAGGAGAAGATGTTTTCTCCAAGATACAGCTGCACATGGTTATATAACAGGTTTTAAGACACAAAACATGCTACATTTGTGTGGGAACAGTTGTTGTTTGGAAATATGAAAACTATTATTGAATTGAAATTAAATGTGAAACCAGAGAGAATATGAAAACATTTGATGATGAAAAGATAATACTAAAAAGCACAAAGGAAAAAAGAAATACGAAAACAAAAAATAAAAAAAAAAACATTAATATTGGTACTCAAAATAAGGGTTCTTATCACCCATGATAATCTTGTCCTCCTTTGTAAAAGTATCCCATTTTTGTTTGTATTCATTGGTTCTCTTTTTCTTGTTGATCCAATACAAGTAAATAGTATAGCCGATCATTAGGACCATACTAAAATACAAAAATCCGAATGCAATTCTCATTGCTCTTCTAAACCATGAGTTTGTGAAATCAACATTTTTCTTATAAAAAGTCCACCAACAAGCCACGGCACCTAATGATCCAAAAGAAATTTCAAGTGTGATACAAATGCTTTTTCTTAAATGGCCAAGGACGTTCATGGTGGTCCAACAAATCATTAATGGGACAGCAGCGTAACTAGAAATGAAAATGAATAGCGATTGAACGTATGCCTTTTCACTGTAAAGCAAGCCGATAGGAACGTAACCTTGTGCAAAACAAGTAGTAGCAATGGCACAGATCATAAGGTTGATGATAATGAAAGGAGATCTGACATTGAAATAATCGGAAATGAATGAGTTGAGGAGTGTCCATACAAAAGATGCAATCCAGACCCATGCATTTCTTCTTTCACCTTCAATACCTGTAAATCCAAGTGCAAGATCGTTGATGAATGGATCATATACGGTCATACCGTAAAGTGCAAAGCATGTGAAAAAGTTGGCTAACGCGGGAATGATGATCAACGGATCAAAAATTGTAGCAACGATTTGTTTGAAACTCAGTCTTATATTATAACCTGATTTACCGCCAAAAAGTTCTAACTTTTTAATCAAAAAGAATGCTTCATTATCACTAAAAAAACGTGCACCTTCTGGGAAATCTGGAAATGTGAAAAACAAAATTACTGCAGCGAACATTGTGATCGCACCCTCAATGATACTAAGCCATCTCCATGTCTCAAGTCCATGTTTACCATTAAGATGGATTTGAGCTCCGTAATTGATGAAGGAAGCTAAAATACCGCCAACAGATGCCATTGAATAAATTAGCCCGAATCTCTTTTGTGCCTGGGATCTTTCGTAATAGTGAGCCAACAAGTAATAAATGGCTGTTTCTGTACCGGCTTGCAATAATCCATGTAACACTTCGCAGAAAACCAAAACAGGGAACGACTTTGCAAAAGCAGAACCTACACCTACGGAACCATATAATAGAACAGTGATAGATATCCAGAAATGCGGTCTAATAAAACTGAGGAAGAAATTACTGAAAATTTGTAAAACTGCATAAGGCACGAAGAAAGCAGTGTACATTTTCCCAATATTACCCATGGAGGTGACCCCGACTAAGCCATCAACCAAAATAAAGCCGAAAAATGTTTTGTTCATAAAGGAGATAAAGAAAAGCAAGCAAAATGGGGGCAAAAGAAACAAATCAATTTTTCTAGTTAATTTTTTGCTGTTCACGTCAAACTGAGTCTCGAGAGCCTTGAGTCTCTCATTTTTGACATCTTCGTTAAAATAGTGGGATTCTAAGTCGAAGACGTTGTCACTTTCTTTCTCGATTCCTATCTGGTGTTCGTTGGTTAAGGCATCCAAGTTGTGCTTTATTTGCGAATCCAAATCTGCTAGTTCATTGATATTCTGATTGCTGTTATTATTGTTTTGTGTATCCATCTTGCAAAATATCAGGTTTGTGAAAGACGTGGGCTTGATTTTATTCAACGAACTGGTAGAAGGAGAAAGAAAAGAAAAAGAAAATGCTCTATATATAAGGGATGGCCAATTCAAGGAGATAAGTCGATTATATATAACAAATGATACCTACATATTTCACAAAGTATGCATAAACAAGTGGATAGGTCTTGGTCCCCTTTAATATGAATGCTAGCAACTCCTCCTCTGCTTTATCTTAGTATATGTGGTTTTGCAACAAATTCCATATAAGGTGGCAGAACAATAGAACAGAAAAAGAAGAGCTTTAGATAAAAGAATGTTGCATATGCTTTGCATTATGCAGAAACTGTAATTTTGGTGACAATTTGGCTGCCAGGAGACTCTGCCCACGTGAATTTTTACTATTTCCACCGAGCGAGTCCTGCTGCCGCCGGCAACTACAGCTGTTAATGGGTTGATATATCACATAATCAACAATATAACTGATAATTTGCAGCTCACCTCCACAGGTAGTATTACTTCGCAGAAAATTATCAGTATTTTGCAAACACAAGCTGCTGAAAATGGGGAGCTTAGGTTTAAATTAAGCAAAACGTGCAAAATGCTACATTGGAAAACTGGAAAAGAGTCTGTAGAAGAACATCTGAATCCTCTATTTTTTTCCTTTTCTGCTGGACAAATTTGACTGCATTTATGCATTCTGCACTGCCAGAATTCAATTTTTGTGTACAGCTGGTGCAAATATTGAGCAAACGAAGACCGTTATTGAGATATAAAATATAGACTAGTGGTGAACTTGTGGTTATACATTGCAAGGCTGCGAATGTAGTTGCTGAAATAGCTTGTTGAGGAAACATTTGAATGAGGACGAGACGAGCAATTAATCAAAGGGTACTGCTTTGCTATTTATCTTGTTCTGGTCCTCTTAATCAAGCTTTAAAATTCCCCACTTTATGCGCTACTGGGGGAGGCTCAGACTTACACAATCTTGTACTAGCAGCTAGATAGATATAGTACCAACGGTTTGGTTTGCACAAGATTGTCCTGCGGATGCAGCCTCTTTCAAAGAAGAAAACAGGAAACTTTACTACTTCTCCATATGTGGCGCCGAGATATGCCAAGGCAGCAGGTGACTTGCAAGACGTAATATTGTACAAGTGTTCTGCTTAAGAATAATACGGTCCATAATAAGGGAAAACGCCAGCTACAGGCATATATAAGAAGGCTGAATCTCCAGTTTTTCGGGGCTATATTCGATAACCCGCGAAGTATTTCTGAATCATGTTTGATGATACACAAAGAACTAAAAAAATAATGACGTACATTTATCATATCATATGTATTCAAATTCGTGATGATTCGTAAAGTAGAAAATAATAAGGGCTGGCATGAAGCAGAGAAAGTCAAACAATATTGACATTTTGCAAAAAAAAAAAAAAAGAAAGAAACCAATCTGCAAATACAGGTGTAAAAAATAATTGAATAAAAAAAAAAGTAACGTCAACTTGAAATAAACCTCGGTTTATCTACTAGATTAAAATTGGTAAGCAAAATATGGACTCTTGTCACCCATGATAACTTTTTCATTTGGAGATAATGTCTCCCATTTTTGCTTGTATTCAGCGGTCTTCTTTTTCTTGTTGAGGTAATATAAATAAGCAGCGTACAACAATACCAAAATTAAACTGAAATACAAGAATGCAAATGCAATTCTTAACCCTCTTCTGAAATGGTCGCTGGTGAAGTCCGCATGGTCTTTGTAAAACAACCACCAGAAAGCAATACCACCTATAGACCCTGCTGAAATTTCAAGAGTGATACAGATGCTTTTTCTCAAATGACCAAGAACGTTCATGGTAGTCCAGCAAATAATTAACGGAACAGCAGAATAAATGGATATAAACATCAACAAAGTCTCCGCATAATCCCTCTCATTTTGATACAAACCCAGAGATACGAAAGCCTGTGAGAAAAAAGTACAGCAAATAGCACAGATGATAAGATTTATGATAATGAAAGGAGATCTGACATTGAAAAAATCAGAGGCATAACTGATAAGAAGAGTCCAAACAAATGATGCAATCCAAACCCATGCATTTCTTCTTTCAGCTTCAATACCTGTGAAACCAAGCGTGAGACTAATAAGGAAAGGTTCGACCATTGTCAAGCCATAAAGGGCAAAACATGTAAAGAAACTAATCAATGTAGGAAATATAATCAATGGATCAATTATAGTCATCAATATTTGCTTGAAACTCAGTCTTATATTATAACCTGATTTACCGCCAAAAAGTTCCAATTTTTTAATCATATAGAAAGCTTCATTATCACTAAAAAAACGTGCACCTTCTGGGAAATCTGGAAATGTGAAAAACAAAATTACTGCAGTGAACATTGTGATCGCACCCTCAATGATACTAAGCCATCTCCATGTCTCAAGTCCATGTTTACCATTAAGATGGATTTGAGCTCCGTAATTGATGAAGGAAGCTAAAATACCGCCAACAGATGCCATTGAATAAATTAGCCCGAATCTCTTTTGTGCCTGGGATCTTTCATAATAGTGAGCCAACAAGTAATAAATGGCTGTTTCTGTACCGGCTTGCAATAATCCATGTAACACTTCACAAAAAACGAGCACTCCAAATGAATGGGAAAACCCGCAACCGATACCAACAGCACCATAAAGTAAAACGATACTAGAGATCCAGAAGTGTGGTCTCACGAAACTTAAAAAGAAGTTACTGAAGATCTGTAAAACTGCATATGGAATAAAGAAAGCAGTATATATCCAACCAACATTGTCCATAACGGTGAGACCGACTAAACCATCGATTAACATAAATCCAAAGACATTTTTATTCATCCAAGACACAAAAAAAAGGAGACAGAATGGAGGTAGAAGAAACAAGTCGATTTTTCTGGTCAATTTCTTATCATTCACCTTGAAACGATCTTCAAGTCCTATTATCGCTTCCCTTCTAGCTTGTTCATTGAATGAATGAGTTTCACCGTCATAAATGTCGTCAATAATTGTATTTTCCAAGTCATTTTTCTCGAAATCACTTGCAGTTATCACCAAGTTTCTATTAGTTTCCTCTGACATACTGCAGCTGGATTCGGATAATTTTTTTACTGTCCAGATCTTAATTTATCAAAAATTTTATTGTAGTTATGCAAACACAAGACTAAATAAATAAGTAAGATAAATTTACAAGGTAATCGCAGAACCAAACTTCTTAAAGTTTGAAAGAAAGATGGCAGATACTTTTTCGTTTATATAGCTTTTACGTTAGAGATACTTTTAATCAGACCTTAAACATATCAACGCCACTTATAATACGGAAATCTATTTTATTTCAAAATGTATCTGGTACTAAAAAGCAAATGTGTACACATTTTGATCTATGGACAAATTTTCGATATATGGTAAACAATAAAAACATGTTTCTAACACATTATACAATCATCAACATGCTTAAGATAAAAGCTTTCCTGAGTCAACTTTGTTTAGCAAAATCTATTTTCTTTTTGAAGGGAAAAAAAAATCATGAACATGCAGCGTTGACGCATATCTTTGCAGAACGCGAATACGGATCAATTTTTGAAAATCAAAAAAAAAGAAAGATTGAGATATGAAAAGTAATTTTAAGGTAAAAAAAGAATAATGTTCAAGTTAAAAAAAATAACGTTCAAGTTTAACAAAAGTATTGGCCAAGTTCAAAAAAACAAAGTTCGATTCAATGAAACAGAATGTTAAAGATAGTTAAAAGAAGCATGCTAATGATACCATTCGTGTTGGATTCATGGATAAATAATGTATGAAAGCTAAAAAGAAAATACAAAAAACAGCCGAATTGAAGAAAAATTAACTCCGAGACATATCAGTCCTGAACAAAACTGTGGGACAAGTGCCTTATTTTCAGGAAATCTCCCCAGTATGGTCACTTTGTTGTTTGTTCACAGGTCTGCATTTTGTTTCACATGATTGCATCAATTATAGTTATGCAAAGGCATGCCCGTAATATTAGTGTCTTCTTTTTTGGGACACAAAGAGCCACGCGGTTGGACGCACTAAGTCCGCAATTCCAGCTTTTTAAGGAAATATGATGAATATGATATAAAGATTTATACATGTTTTGCTAAATGAATCATCAATACTGAGCCAGCATGTTAGCAGTTCAAATATTTCAAGATTAGAAGACTGCTTCGAGAAAGTGCAACTCAAAAATTAGAAATTCTCCTTCATTTGCTTGGTAGAGGTATTAAGAAAGAAGAAAATAGAGTTCCACTGAAGGACGTTCAGAAAAGCGTTTTTTCTGCATCAAAATAAAAAATGATGATAACAGCAAGAATCAAAGAATAGTAAATAAGAGAATAATAAATAAAATTGGAAAAATAATGATAATAAAATTCATATTTGTGGGTGCTAAAAGCACTTGGTATTTTGAGCAAGAAGTAGAATCACCTCTATATATATTGTAATGTTGTTAAGTAATACACGAACTGAGAGGTACAGAATTGTCTTAACTATACGAAAGCAAGCCTAAATAAGAAAATGAAATTAAAATGTGTAAAATTTTGGGGATTTATAGAGATCAAATAGGGGTAGAGTATGTCGGTACTCTAGACTTAGGTGCTAGCTTGAAGTAGTCAACCATAGTTGGCTGCAGATACCGAGAAATTAGAAAAAAGCTCGTGTTCTACAAATCTTGTTACCACATCTAACGCATTATATCTTTCAGCGTTCAGCCTTTTTAACTGAGTAGCCGCATTTATTACAAACCTGTATGCATGTATTTTGTATTCTTTTTTGCTTTATTCAGATATAGAAACGTTTTAAAAGCAGGTGATGTTCGTTGTTATTGCAATCAAATCTGCCCATCTTACTGGACCGAATAGGCAAAAATCATAGAAAAAAGAAAGACTCTAAAGTAACCGAACCATGTTTATAGAAATAATGTTGTAAAGCCATCCGATAACCTGTTTAGAATTTCGCTCAAAAGAAATCTCGTTTTTGGAAAAAAAAAAACAGAAAAATGGTGAGTTCTTGGATATAGAAACGTAAGATGTACAACATGATATGGGCCTTGAAGTTCAAGGATCTATTATTTAGTTGCCTTTTAGATTTTGATTCTAAAATAAGTTATGTATGATACAAATATAATGGCTTACGCTACTGCATGTGGCCGCATAGAAAGAAAAGCGTTTGTGCAAAAAGGTAAAAGATCTCAGATATTTTTTTTAGACACCAAAAATTTTATATTTAAACACTTCAAGATCCAAACAACAATAATATTCATCAGGTCTGCTTGGAGCTTTATATCTGAATTCATTAAGGTCTAATTTTCGCATAATTTCTGGTATAATCAATCAATATGTATGTTATTGTTCTATATCTTGACATTTTTTTTTAAAAAAGAAATGCTATTTATATGTAGTGCATGAGTTTTTAACTTTCTTTTCCTTGCCGTTATTATTGTATGAGCCAACAATAAAAAAAAAATTTCCGATACCGGGAGTCGAACCCGGGTTTGCTCGGTGAAAGCGAACCGTGCTAGCCGTTACACTATATCGGATTTAGAGAATTGATGTTTTCAACCGGGATTTATGTTGCCTGTTTAACAGCCTTGCATTGTATAATTTTTTTTTGATGTGTTTTTTATCCGGTTTGTCGTATTACTTATAATACGATAAGCGTCGGGACAAGATATTGACCGATCACGTGCACAGAAATAGTCTATGCCAAAACAAGTAATATCAGTGACCACATTCATGCAGTCATGATCATTTGTGTAATGTACAGCATTTACTAAATAGTAAATGTAAGCAAGTGAAATTGTTAGTGAGAACAATAAGTATATAAGAAGTCAACATTCACCGATGTATTTCTAAAATATATTTCTAAATAAAAGTACATAGATATTGAAAATATAATAAAATACCTGTCTTTCTCAAAATCAATATGATTGATAATGGCTCAGAGTTAAACCGAATAAGCCTGGTTCTGTCGTATTATGAGTAATACTGTGAGGCATTATTAAATAAGAGCCAAGAAGATTAGTAAGAATGTGCCTTATGATTAGTAAGAATTACTTATAATACAAACGCCGTTTGACCATTAGGTCAACTAGTTCCAATTAAGGGAACAATATTTTTATTTAAAGGACAAAATTCCTTTTCTACGTATATACAATTTTATTTTCATTATTTTATTTCCTTCTAATCAAGGATCTTACCCATTAATTATTGATATCTATATTTATCTATTATTTTATTTATCAAAATTGTCGGGACAAGATATTGTCAAGTCACGTGTACTAAAGTAGGTTATGCCGAAATAGGCTAATATACCAGAAGTGATCACGTACATAAGGACATGATCATTTATACAAGGTGGGGCATTTACTAAATAGTAAATATAAGCGAGTGAAATTGTTAGTCAGAACAATCAATATAAAAGAAGTCGACATTCACTGATGTATTTCTAAAATATATCTCTAAATAGAAATACATAGACATCGAAATATAATATAATAACCTGTCTCTCTCAAATAAATATGAGTAATAATAACTCAGAGTTAAACCGAATAAACCTGGCTCAACAAAAATAGTTTTTATATTTTAATACATTTATCATATTTTCTCTCTAACATAAAAGTAAACTAAAAACCACTTCTGATCCTTCAAGTGATTTACTTTTATCCCAATTAGTCTCGAATTACCAATAAAGTAATTCCGATTGGTTCAACATTAATCAAGAGAGTATTAATGACTCAGAGTTAAACCGAGTAAACTTGGCTCAACAATAAGAAACTATAAACAATGCCAAGTTATATTGTTTTAAATTTCCTATCTAATTGAGAATCGTACCATTAGTTAGGGATAATCATATTTATTCATCATTTTTCCATAAAAATTTTTTTTAATATTTTATAATAATCAGTGCATTTTCTTTTAGATGTGCAATGTAGTTGAAAAAGATTGCAAGAAGAAGAAAAAATAAAAATGTGAAAAATTTGCCTCGTTTCATTTATAATTTTAATATTTATATAATATTGAACACTGCGATGTTGCTCTAAAATGATTTCTTTTTTTTTATTTTTATTTTTTGGCAAGTACATTCAGTTACGTTTAAGCTCGAGTTTTGGTTGCCAAATGTTTTTAACTTCATAGTTAAAAATAAACGCGTAATTTTTCAAAGAGAATCATTCGTAGAAGCCTAGAAATGATTATTGTTACGCAATCATACAAGATTGTTGTACCTGCGTTTTTTTTTAGAAAAAAAGGTTAAAATCAAAAGCAAGTTGATCAGAAAAGCACATACACACATGTTTGAACAAGACACCAAATGAACAAGTTCTAATAAGATAAAAATTTTCAATAAGAAATAATTTCAATCGAAACGAGTAGATGATTGGTTCTGGAGTAGATTGGACGCGTCTGTTTTGATTTGATTTAATCTAACCAAGCTTGTTATCAACTCAAAAATCTGAGAGAAATTAAAAAAATAATGTAGGTAGAGGTTATGTGCGCGCAACTTTCTTGCGGGGACCCATTAAAGCAACAGTTGCAAAAAGGAAAGTAATTAATTGCTATAAATATATAATTACTGTAGAAGAGTTGACAGTACATTGTATATTATATGACCTATTTAGATGCACAAAAAGAAAACAGGAAAACAAGAAACGTCAAAATAGCATCTGAAGTGTATATTTTTTTGGTTGCTTGACGTTCTTTTTACTTTTATTGAATAAAAGAATAGCAATTGCTTTTTCGCGTTGAAGGACTGCTCGCTCGCTAATGATTGAGGAAAAACGCACAATAATGTGCAAACTTTATTTTGATTGCTAAAAAAGATCATGAGAGCATCATCATCCATCATCTCAATAATAACATAAATGTGTCAAAAACAGAAATATGAAGGGAGAAACATTGGAAAATTGAAATAAAATCAAGTCATGATAACTTAACTTGTCATTTTTTCCATTTTTTTTTCTTAATATAAATACAAATTGGTTTGTCGTATTCTCTTTCTTTTATGTCCCACATCATAATTCACTTCTTTTTAAAGATCTTTTATTTCTCAACATAACGATATTTCTCCACAATTCTATCTTTTTTTAATTATTAAGAATACAAAAAAAAAGGAATAGTACTTTTAGTTAATCTTTTCAAAAATGAAGCCTCAAATGAAACATTTATTTATCACATCCAGTTTGGTGAACCTTTTCTTTTTAGCAGGTTCAAGCTTGTTATTGTTCTTCATGATTTTATCCGGTTCTTCAAATAATCCTTCCACTCCGTTGAATAAGTTGTACTGGGTTCAAGGTAATACTTCCAATATTACTAATGCCTTTGCCACAAGCCGTTGGACCTTTTGGGCGTTATGTGATGTCCAAAATGGTAGAAGTGTCAACTGTTCCCAAAATGCTGGTCCTGCCATTCCAATTTCCCCTTACGATAATTTTGGTACCAACGAGGTAGGTAGTTATTTTGTCGACAACAGTAATAGTCTTTATTACTTGTCAAGAGTTGGTTGGGGCTTTTTACTCATTGCTTTGGTATTCACCGGTATTTCCTTCTTGCTTAGTATTGTGTCTTTTTGGACTCTTCTGATGCAAGTCGTCTTGAACTTCTTTGTCTTTATTTCATTTGTATCAACTATTACTGCGGCTTGTCTTTTAACTTCAGCTATTGCCATGGTTAAAAGACATATACAAGATGGGAAAATTGGTCAAATCTTAATGGGGTTTCTTTGGACTACCACTGTTTGTACCTTTATTGTCTGGTGTGTTACATTTGGTACCTTTGTCGCTCATTCTTATAAAAAAGCCAAAGACAAAGTTATGGTCCATGATGATGAAAAACAAAATAGCGAAACAACCAACGAAGGTCCAGCCCATATTAAGCCCACCAACTCTGAAGTTGGCCCGTTACCTCACCACAATAGAGAGACTGTTTTGGATCGTTCTTATGAGTCATATGCTGCCACCACTTCTCCACAACAGGGTATCGCTTTTAACAAAGTTGATCGTAACAAGGAAGTTGAAGTGTAATTAGTTTAAATTAAATGGTTTCAAAAATTATACAAACGTACTTTATAAAATTAGTTTGCTATATATATATATATATTTTTTTTTTTTGCTAATAATCGTTTTTTTTCAATTTTCATACTACTTTTTTCCGAATGACCATATACGAACATATTTTAATGCACCATTGTTTAATCACCTTTTCATTAAAAGTATGAAAAAATTACTTATCTTGTAATTATATATAAATGCTTTACTGTAGTATATATGTGTAGCTATCTATTCGCGTCACAAGACAGTTGGCCAGAAAGTCTAGTATATAAGAATATGGTTGCACTACAACAACTTATTCCTGGTTTATAAGCATTTCAGCAGATCATTGGTTTCCAGAACTAATCAGCGATTATGAATAATTGTGGTAGGAGCTTAAGCAGTAATCAAAACTGGTTACTTAATACTTCATCTTGTACCTATCTTTGCCCTCACCTCATTACTATAAATACTGTTCTAATTAGCCTTTAAACTTTTCCAATTTTGGTTTATTACAACTTGGTTGAGTGAATTTATAATTCAATTTTTTTTATGCCTAAGGATCCATAGGTTTAGAAACATAAAATTTTCAATATTTGGTATTTTAATGATAATATTCCATTTTGTCTATTTTAGTTTACCCTTTTCATATACTTTTCATGTTGAAAAAAAAAATTGTAAGCTAAAAATTTGATAGCTGCGTATAATAAACTTCACTCTGCATTTTTTTTTCTTTTTCTGTAGGAAAAAATTTGTAAAAGTGATGATTCTATTGTCATATTTCTTCAAAATACTGGAAGAAACAAAAGTAAAAAGGTTTTTACATATTTTTTATTATATCCTATAAAGATAAGAAGACAAAGAAAAAAATGTCGCTAAGTTCCTTAATTAGAAAATCTGCTCCTAGAATTGATCCTGTTGTAACAGAATATTGCATAGGTTATGTCAACCATATAAATAATGCAACATTTGATAGTGTTGCAAGTCAACAACTTGATTTAGATGAAGATTTGAAATTTATCCAACAATTATTAGAAAGTGCAGGTGCATCTAAGACACAAGTTGAGACAATGATTACTTCAGTTTATGAGACTTTAAATAAACAGTTGATGGAAAACAGATCCAAAATGGAAATCACTGGCGATACATCTAAAAGATTATTAGACGTCGGTTTATTAAATAAAAACAATTCTCGTCAACTAACTATGATTGGATCAGCAGGCTCTATTGAACATGCTGGTAGAAAGATGGAAAGTAGAGTGGACCGCAAGAAGTTGGAAAAAGCAGAAAAGAAAATTGCTAAGAAAGTTCTTAAAAGAAATAATAAATTTGTTGAATATGAAGCTTCTAAGTTAATTAATGATAATGACAATGATGACGAGTATGATGAATTTTTCCTCAAAATTAATCCCATGCAATTTGGTTCTGGCCAAGGTAAATCTAAGGATATTCATATTGATAACTTTGATTTATATGTTGGTGATGGCCAACGTATATTGTCGGATACTTCTTTATCTTTAAGCTATGGTCACAGATATGGTTTGGTTGGTCAGAATGGTATTGGTAAATCTACATTATTAAGAGCTTTGTCCAAAAGAGAGTTAAATGTCCCGAGTCATATTACCATTTTACATGTGGAACAAGAATTAAGAGGTGACGATACTTTAGCATTACAGTCAGTGTTGGATGCAGATGTTTGGAGAAAGCTGTTGTTACAAGAAGAAAATACCATTAATGAAAGATTAAATGAGATTGAAAATTTAAAGAAAGAATTCGAAGAAGATTCTATTGAAAATAGAAAATTGGAAAACGAAGCTGGGGATTTGCAAGCTCATTTGGAAGAAGTATACAATAAATTATCTGAAATGGAAAGTGACAAGGCTGAAGGTAGAGCTGCCACTATTCTTTTCGGTTTGGGTTTCTCCGAAAAAGCTCAACATCAACCCACAAATACTTTCAGTGGTGGTTGGAGAATGAGATTGTCTTTAGCTAGAGCTTTATTTTGTGAGCCTGATTTATTATTATTAGATGAACCTTCTAATATGTTGGATGTTCCTTCTATCACATTCTTGGCAGATTATTTACAAACTTATCCTGCTACTGTTTTAGTGGTATCCCATGATCGTTCTTTCTTGAATGATGTTGCTACGGATATAATTTATCAACATTCAGAAAGATTAGATTATTACCGTGGTGCTAATTTTGATTCTTTCTATTCCACAAAAGAAGAAAGAAGAAAGAATGCTGCCAAAGAATATGAAAATCAAATGGCTTATAGAAAGCATTTACAGGAGTTTATCGATAAATACAGATATAATGCTGCTAAATCTTCTGAAGCTCAATCTAGAATTAAAAAATTAGAAAAGTTACCTATTTTGGAACCACCTGAGGATGACAAAATTATCACTTTTAAATTCCCCGAGGTTGAAAAATTATCACCACCGGTGTTGCAGTTGCAAGAATTATCTTTTGGATATGAACCTGATAAGTTACTTTTGAAAGATGTCAATTTTGATATTCAAATGAACTCGAGAATTGCGATTGTGGGTGCCAACGGTTGTGGTAAAACTACGTTATTGAAGATATTGATGGAAAAATTGAGACCAATAAGCGGTTTTGTTTCTAGAAATACCAGATTAAGAATTGGCTATTTTGCCCAGCATCATGTTGATTCTATGGATTTGGATTTGAATGCCGTTACATGGTTGTCGCAAGCATATCCTGGTAAAACAGGTGAAGAATACCGTCGTCATTTAGGTGCCTTTGGTATTACCGGTACTTTAGGTCTAACCAAGATTGAACTATTAAGTGGTGGTCAAAAATCGAGAGTTGCTTTCGCCGCATTATGTTTGAACAATCCCCATGTATTAATTTTGGATGAACCTAGTAATCATTTGGATACCTCCGGTCTAGATGCATTGTCTACAGCTTTGAATAACTTCACCGGTGGTGTGTTGATGGTTTCGCATGATGTTAGTATTATTGCTACCGTGTGCGATGAAATCTGGGTCAGTGAAGACGGCAATGTCAAGAGATTCAGTGGTTCTATTTACGACTATAAGAAGTACATTCTTTCGAAGGCCGACAAGAGCGGTGTTCTTGCCAAACAATAGTTAGCAAACTATAACAAGAACAGTAATATAAAATGTCAAAAATGAGAAACTCTTGTAGATCTAGCGGATATTTTCCAAAACTTTCAAAAGTGAGCAATATTTGCCATAAATTTTCACCCACACATTGCTGCACGAAAAATAAACAAAGCAGACATAATTCCTGCTTTGTTTATTTTTTTAGCTTTTTTTTTTTTTCAACATGAATGGCTGAACTAGATAACACTAGTATATACCAAATCAGAATATTCAAAAGCATTAAATCACCACTTTTGTAATCAACTTCTAAGGAAAAAGATATAAAAAGTATCTCAGGATAGCAACTGCATCAGGAAAAAACGGGCGTTCTAGAATCAGAATTGGTTTAACCGATGTTAGGATTAGATATTCCGATTACTAATGAATCTATTTCGTCAAGCAAAAAATGACAAATCATGCACACATAGAAAAAAAACTAGTCAAAACAACTCAAAATAGTCAGAAAACCCGAAAAAACCAAAAATTTTTATATAAGAAAGTATTGGGAAAAAAAAAAAAAATAAGATATAAATAAACTAGATTGCTGTTTCTAAAGTCTGATTTTCATTAGCTTTTCTGACATTAAATCTACTAATTTTGTTCAATTAATCAAGAATTATAGTTCAATACACACACAAACTTAACTTTTTATTTTAACACGTTTCTCATACAATCAAAAATGGTCAAAGCTGGTAAGTATTAATCAATTGGTTTTTTTTGGTCAGTTGCTTTCTCTAGCAGCCTCAATTTTTTGTACCATTTCAGTATCTAACAATCGGTTGTTTTATAGTTGCTGTTCTTAGAGGTGACGCCAATGTTTCTGGTGTTGTCAACTTCACCCAAAACTCTGAAAGCGAACCAACCACTATCAGTTACAAGATCACCGGTAACTCTGCAAACGCCAAGAGAGGTTTCCACATCCATCAATTCGGCGACAACACTAACGGTTGTACGTCTGCTGGTCCTCACTTCAACCCATTTGGTAAGACACACGGTGGTCCAACAGATGAAGTTAGACACGTTGGTGATTTAGGCAATATTTCCACTAATGCTTCTGGTGTTGCTGAAGGTACCATCAAGGACAGCGTTGTCAAGTTAATTGGTGAACACTCTATTTTAGGTAGAACCGTTGTCGTTCATGCTGGCGAAGATGATTACGGTAAGGGCGGTCACGCTGACAGTTTAACGACAGGCCATGCAGGTACTAGACCTGCCTGTGGTGTCATTGGTATATCCGATTAACTAGTAATTTTGGAAAAATTGTGATGCAAAAATTGATAATTACATATGGTAAAATTAATTGAATCTTAGCCACATTTTTCCACACCTTATATATATATATATGTATATACATGATTTCCCATTTTATAGTGGACTTAACGAAATAAAACAATTAAAGAATAAGATTAAGAAAAATTTGTAGTTGACTGCAAGTTTTGCAAACACCTATGGGTGGGAAATCAATGCTAATTGGGGTATTCTTTCAAAATTTTATCACGTGAAGGCATGTGACTATAGTTCAGAGATATTGAAATTACATAATGTGGATTTTCTAAATAGTATATATTGATAAGAAAATCGGGGTTTAAAAAATAGATCAAATACGTTTCTACAAGATAATAAAATAACGAAAATCGACACAACATATATATTAATCACAGATTATTTGGACGGTAACTGAGATTGTGCTTGCATTAATTTTTTCTGTAGCACACTGTCAAAACTTTGAAGCAACTCACTCTTTGTTTTGATAATCTGATTCAACTTAACACTATCTTGATTCAATTTATTAATTTTTTTTTGATAAAAGTTCTTTGAATCAGCAGCGTTTTTTTCGACAAAATACCCAGTACCGATATCGCATAAAAACTTCTCATTATCGACAACTTTACCAGGAACATATAAACTTGAAGTCAAAGGAACCAAAATTTCGCCTTCACTATTTTCTTTTTTTGATATTTCTTCTATGTTTATTAAATTCGATTTAAACTTAGCAACAGCTGTGTTAAGTGCAGTAGCAGAATAACTGAAATTTTGAACTTCTTGCTCAGTCTCCTTCTTGAAAGACATGAGCTGGTCAATATCTAAATCATTCAAATTGATGGTCTTTGACATTGCTATCTATATCTATATAATATTGTTTACTTTATTGGTGCAGCTTGCGTTTTGCTGTATTTGAAGAAAAACCAATATCTAATTTTATTTTAAAGATGTTAAAGGTCCATTGAGCTTATGTTGGAAAAATTCACAAAAAAGAATGACAATAATAATAGAAAGAAAAATTATAATATCAAGAGTCTAAGCGCACCCAGTTCATATTATATAGTGGTTTCGAGATTCAACTTGATTCAACTTACTTTAATGATTCATAAAATTGATGAAAAGGTATTAGAAAAAAGAATAAAAATGAAATACAATGGTAGAGATTAACTCCTTAATTTTTGACAGATGCAAATACCTGTTGAAGGTATTGGATCAAACATTGCTTCCGTTTGAAGAGAAATATATAAATGTTGAAAATCTAAGTGATGGATATAATGTAATCAATACAATGCAAGTCAGAGGAGCTCCTTTGATTGCTATAGTTGGTATTTTATCATTGGTTGTTCACTTATCTTCGAAGGAGAATATTGTGTCTGAAAATGTATATGATTTTGAAAAAGACTTGAAGACTAATCTTGATTATTTGAAAAGTTCAAGACCTACCGCGGTGAATTTATCCAATGCATGTGATGATATTATGTACATTTCGAAAGATGCAATTCGTAATATTGGAAAGGAGCCGGACAGCAAGCTACAAGTTGAGCATCTAATAGGTAAAATCAAAGATTATGGAATCAAATTATTGGATGACGATGTAAAAGTTAATCGTGCTCTCGGTGAGCTAGGTGCTGATTACATTTTGAATTATTTGACGGAAGTACAGAATTTTCAAGGTCCATTTTCAGTAATTACTATTTGCAACACTGGATCATTAGCTACTGCAGGATATGGAACTGCTTTGGGTGTGGTTAGAAGTTTATGGGAAAAAGCTCAAAATAATTCTTCAGGTGAAGGACCTCGATTAGCTCAAGTTTATCCGTTGGAGACAAGGCCATATAATCAAGGATCAAGATTGACTGCCTTTGAATTGTGTTATGAGAATATTCCTAGCACTTTAATAACTGATTCCATGATATCATCTCTTATGAAAAAGTTAAAAAATTCTAAAAATGACCAGATAGCATCTCCTATTAAAGTAGCTTTAGTAGGCGCAGATAGAATAGCACTCAATGGTGATACAGCTAATAAAATCGGTACGTTACAATTAGCAAAACTTTGCAAGTTAGAACAAGATGAGATTTTGTTTTTGGTTGTAGCTCCTACTTCAACCATAGATCAGCAATGTCAGACCGAAGAAGATATTGTTATAGAGGAGAGGCCACCAAACGAGTTAAAGCAGGTGAAAGGTGGCTTGAAAACACAAGGAGATTATGAAGTCGTCAGTATTCAAATTGCTCCAAGCGAGATGAATGTCTGGAATCCAAGTTTCGATATCACAAATTTTGAGTTGATTGATGGAATTGTTACAGAGAAAAAAGTTTTCTTAAAAGATAGCAATAATAAGTTCGATTTAAAGTTAAAATAAGGTTATCTTTCAAATATATAAAAAAAAAATATCATTCATCTGTCTTTCCAGGATAAGCGAATCTACTAAGTAATGGTTTCACAGATATCATTTCAGTACACTTAACATTAACGTGTTCTTTGTTTGTTTCACTTTGAGATAAGTATTTTGACACGTTTTGAATTTTAGTTATTTCTGCAAGTTTTCTCTTTTTCAATGGGACAGTAATATCACTAACCTCCTTCATAGAATTCTTGGAACTCATAAGTAATTTGCTGGATATTGAATTTTTTATTTCATAATTTTCTTTACTAGTTTTGTACTCATCCCTTGATCTGAATGAATATTTGCTAAGCAAATTGATTCGTTTTAATTCCTTTGTTTTTCCTATGCTAGATACTTTATCGTTAGTAGCGGCATGCATCGTTGATTTATTTCTAATATTTATGTCTTTCTCTCTAAAATTAGCATTTTCAATTGATTTATCATTAACTATATCTAATTTGATTATTGTGATCTTTGAATCCAATTTTTCTTTTTTTGAAAAATACTTACTACTTGTGACAGTAGCAGCTAATTCCTTTTTATCTAGTGCAGCCAAGTCTTTCTCATAATGGTTACTGTGGATATTTAGAATATCGTTAAACATAATCAATTTCTTGTTCACCACAGTGAATTCGTTATCCTGAAAAATTTTCAATCCCTTTTTATCATGCGACAACTTTTCTTTGTATCCAGTGAACTTACTCTTTGATTCAATTATTGATGATGCTGTCATAGATCTTTCAATCTTTTGGGCTTTCAACATAATACTAGGCAATTTATTGTCATTTGCTTTTGAATTTGATATTTTATCGTCAATTAAAACACTGCCACCTTTGAAGTTTTCATCCTTTTTAATAAAATTTTTGAACATATCCAATGTATTAATTTGTTTTGATAATGCAGGCAAAGTTTTTGCTCTCTGTACGACTTTATTAATATCATTATCATTACTATTAGTATTATTCTGATTATTATTGGGATTAAATTCATTACGATTAGACAAAAGAATTTGTTCTCGTGAAACTAGCTTTTCTTTAGTAAAAGGGTTTAATTCTCCTTTAGCGATTTGTCGATGCATTTCTAGGGGTAGCAATTCACCTATGCATTCATTAAGTAATTCTGCATCAACATTCAAGTCATCTGGAATTTCATTCAAAGTATCAATTTCTAAAGTCATTGGATTAAAAACTCTAGGATATGTAAATGATAAATAAGCTCTCTCATATTCCAATATAAAGTCTTTAGGTATTTGAAAACCATCTAGTTTCAACTTCATTAGTGCTTTTTCAAAAGTCTGATAATGCCTAATAATTTGGAAGCTTTTTTTTAAACCTATCTTTGGAATTCCCCTTGTGTAATCACACCCACTTAAACATGCAAGTATTTTAAATTGCGTAGGAGAGAATGAGCTGATCATAGGCAAGTTTTTCAAGTTGACAAAATTGCTTCTATCAATTTCAATTACTGTATTCTCCTTATCATTAAATTTAGTTAATAACTTTTGACAGCCAAATATTAGAAGATCTGAATCTTCCGAGATTATTCCATCCACTAACCGCAATTTTTCTAAATACACTAGCTGAGAATCTGATTCATAAGGAGCGACCAAAGTTTTGATATTCTCAGCCCTCAAGTAATCAATCACTGTTTTGGCAATTTCTGGGGTAACATCTATCGATTTTTTTAAAAAATCCATGGCCTTTTTATAGTTTGCGCCGCCCTTCAACATTTCTAAGCCTATCATTTTATTATTTTCTCTTGCTTCTTTACGTTTGATTTCAGTGATCTTCTTGGAATTGAATTCATCACCATCAAACACGAAATACAACTCGATTCCATAGCTTTTGAATAAGGAGATCCTCTTTTTAAAAAAATTTAGATACTTGAAAGTAGACAAGTCGTTACTCAACTCGTAGGTGCAAGAATAAACCGATCGATGCAACCAAGCATACGCATCAACTGCCAATGTCTGCCCCTTATATTTATTTATTGATTTGACATCTTGAATATCTTTAAGCAAAGGCAATAAGCCGGTAACACCCATATCAGATCAGCGAATTAAACCAGTGAATTGAATCAGTCAATTAAATCAGTCAATGTATCAGCTTTTATGTATACTAAGTTTTTTAAATCATCTTGAGGGAATCAAGACTCCATTCCATACTTAGAATTTGTTCACTCGAAGAGAGAAAAAACTGGGTAAGAAAAACAAAGACAAAAAAATAAGTGTAAACAAACACCCCCTTTACATAAACACCCCATACGCGTGCATTGCAAAATAAAAGAAAAAAGACTTTAAAAATAACATCCGGAACCGGTTTCTAACGGATTATGAGCACGTACAATTAACCAAAACCAGCACGGCAAAACGTACTACAGAATTGAGAGAGGCTGTACGTTTAATTTCTTTCTCTTGACCTTGAAAAAGGAAATTTTGATGAATCAATATTGACGTATTTGCTACTATTTTTCTACTAAGTCCTTAATGTTTACTTCGTAACAATATTCTTTGCCAACAAACTGAATCTTTCAATTACGGTAGTGAACTTGAAAGTCTACTATTACTTTTTTCCGGAAGAAATAACGGTAAAGATACTTGAGAGAATATATACAAGATTCCTATTTCAATTAAGAAAATAATATAACATTTATAATATTCATCAACAGAATTTTATATTTGGGACCCATTCGCTTAAAATTATTACCATATATCATATTGAAGCTGTTTTTTCTTTTTTTAACTTTATTACTAGATACTAGCTAAGGAAAAATACCATGAAAATATACATCAACCCTAATCCTCGAACAGTTGCCATAGTATCCAGCAAATACGTTTTATTGATAAGAGACCCAATATACAAATCTCAGTTTAATGATCATGATAAAAAGTGTATTGTTGAATTTATAGAAATATCGCAGATTGATTTTACAGACTTCGTGGAGCTCAAGTTGCCATGCTTAGGTATTTTAGGTATCACATCGATTAATGATTATTCATGTTTGATGATCATAACAAAGTCATTGGAGATAGCTAGTTTAAGATCAGAAGAGAAAATATACTCAGTTCAAGAAATTAATGTTGTATGTTTAAATTCGAACGAGGATATTAATGAATCATTAGCAGTTGAGCATTTTCGAAAGTTTTTATTGAAAGGCCAGTTTTTTTTCAGTAATTCCTTTGACTTGACAAACAATTTACAGAATAGAAATTTACAAAATAAAGATAGACATGATAATTTTTTGCACTTTAACAAAAAATTTCTTTGGAATAAAAATTTTATTGAAGAATTAATCTCGTTTACTGGAAGATTGGGTAAAGACCAACTTCAAAAATTTCAAAATTGCAAATTCTTATCATTATTGATAAGAGGTTATGTCCAAACAGTTAATTGCAATATAGATTTAGAAATTCCAGAGGATCAGGATAATCTGTCAAATAAAAGTAAAAAATTAACTAGACAAGAATCTTTAATAACATTAATATCCAAAATTTCAATTGAGAAAAATGGTAAAATATTTGGTCCTAATGGTTTGGACGATGAAGGTAATGTGTCAAACTACATTGAAAGTGAAATTATATTTTATAATGAAACATGCTTAGTATCATATGTTATAGTGCAAGGGAATCCTCCAATATATTTTGAGGTAGATAATCAACAGTCATCCTCATTATTGAAAAAATTGCAGATTAATAGACCTTTTGATGCTACCCAAGAATCATTCAAGAAACATATTGATTCATTAGTTAAAAACTTTGGAGATGTTCATATTATTAATATGTTTTCTCCAAATAATAAAATTGAATGTGATCTATTCCAAAATTATTACAATCATTATTATAAATTGATAACTTCCGATTCAAAATATAAGGAATTTCTAAATTATGATAATTTCAACTATTCAATCACAGATTTACAAAAGAATCAAATAATTAACTCTCAAATTTTACAAACTTTGAGGAACTCTATTTATGAGTACGCTGCTTTATGTTATGATAATGAGCATTTGAAGTTTTTGAATAAACAATCAGGTGTATTTAGACTTGGTTCTTTCAATCATTTCGATAAATGTAACGAGATTTGCAAAATAATTACAAAGGAAGTCTTGTTTTTAGCATTGAGAGAAATTTATAATTATGAAATTATAAATAAAAATGATCAGATTACATATAACAGCTATTTTTCGAAATTGAATGATGAACTATGGTCAAAGATCGGATTGCTATGGAATTCTAATAATGAAATTATAACTACAAAAATTTTGAATAAATATAACACCGAATTTAATCAAATAAATAAGAAGAGCAATATTAACAATAATAATAATGATTCATCAAAAAAAAATCATTTTTTTAATAATTTTACAAATTTGACTATTTCCACTTCTAAAAAAATTAAAAATTTGTCGAATTATAAAGACTTGTTAAATGATCTAGATAAACGAAATAATGTATTATCGATCTTTCTTGGTAAAGTTAATGTTGATGCTCATGGTAATGTTTATCTGAAAGTTAGCTTGTTTGATCCTTTCAATGATTTCATTAACAACCAATTGAAATTGTTGAAATCAAACTACATATCTGATAAAAACATTAAGATTTTCACAGGTACTTTCAATGTAAATTCTCATAAATTTGACGGTGACATTTCCGAATGGGTTTTTCCCACGGATGGTATTCATAATTATGATATTGTTTTTATAGGCTTACAGGAGATTGTGGAACTAACAGCAAATCAAATGTTGAACGTTGATAATACTAATAGAATTTTCTGGGAGAATAAATTGTTAAAAACTTTGAATATTAAGCACAATGAAGATAGTCCCAACAATTCCGAGTACATATTGTTATGGTCAGGTCAGTTGGGTGGGTTATTGTCATTGCTTTATGTAAAGAAAGAACAGACAGAATTTGTTAACAGGTTAGAGATAAGTATGAAAAAGACTGGATTTGGCGGTATCAGTGCAAATAAGGGAGGTATTGCAATCAGTTTCCAATACTCGAATACTAGCTTCTGCTTTTTAACTGCTCATTTGGCAGCAGGGTTAAATAACATAGAAGAAAGACACAACAATTATAAAACGTTGAGTACTGGTTTAAGATTTTCGGAAAATAAAACTATAAAAACCCATGAAAATATTATTTGGATTGGCGACTTTAATTACAGAATTGAATTGACTAATGAAGAAGTAAGACCTCTAATTAAATTAGGCAAATTTGACGAGCTATTTGAATATGACCAATTAAATCGTCAAATGAAGTCTGGTGAATCATTCCCTTATTATGAAGAATTTAAAATTAATTTTAGGCCTACTTATAAGTTCAATCTTAATGAAGACGTTTATGATTTAAGTGAAAAGATGAGAATTCCTGCATGGTGTGATCGTATTTTATCAAGAGGCAAAAACTTGCAACAGCTCAATTATGATTCATGTTTTGACATCAAGTTCAGTGATCACAGGCCAGTATATGGTGTATTTGATTGTAACGTTGAGTTGATAGATGAAACGGTCAAGTCGAATCTTACACATAAACTTTACAACGATAGTAAGAACAAATTTGGTGATATTGGTAGCTTCATTTTGAGTAAAGATTTATCTAACTTCATACGAAATGAAGAAAACCATGATGAATCTGACGATGATGGAGGCATAGTACTTCCACCACCTTCAAGTGAAAAACAAAGGTGGTGGTTGAATAATGGTATGTTGGCCAGAGTAGAGCTCGATAATTACGAGAACGGAAAAATGACAAATTTAAAAAAAGCAGAAAACCCATTTGAACATAAAAATGAACCAGATTTTATTTAGAATTATATTATAGACCTCTTTTTTTATATTCTGTTAAACTTGAAATATTGATCTTAATAATGCATATATTAAATATAAAACTTGTGTAGATTATTAGTATGCAGTAACTCACCTGTGTTTGTCTAAACTCAAAGGTAACCCGTATACAACAGGTGCAGCTCCATTCAAATATTTCAAGATACACTTCTCTCTGGATTGGGCAACTGCTTGACAAATATTAACTTGTTCATGATCATTATTTTCAGAGAAAAGACCCCATTTCTCAAACACAGAAATTGTAAATTTATCTATATCTTTATCTGTGACATCCCATAAGTTTACAACGACTAAAGGTGATCCCGCTATTAAATATGAATAGGCTAAACCATAAGGTTCAAAAATACCATTTCTCACTAAAGTTCCAGAAGAGCAACCAGCAAGGAATACAGAGGCACATTTTTCAAGCAGTTTTAAATTTGTGTTAGTTACAAACTGTTCTCCTCCGCCATGACCTATATATATTAAAAAGTCAGAATTCCCTAAGTACTGAAGGAATTGAGATTCCGACGGTTCCTCAGACACCAAACATTTCCATGATTTAGGTATAAATTCTTCAATTTTTGACTTAAAAGTTGTTTCCGTCTTTATAAGATCTTTATTTGGATTGAGAATGAACGTGTTATTGTTAATACTCAAGTTCATATTATTACTTTTTCTCAATTGTTCGATTAATAATGTCAAAGAAGGCATTCTACTTATGGATAAACCTTGTAAGCATGGTAATGATTCCCAAGGAATCATCATACAATTTTTACCGATAATGAAGACTGTATGTTCTATATCAGTTGTGAAGCGCTGTTCATAACTGCTAATTAGTTTTTCAATCTCAATGTATAATAGCTCAAGATTAATTTCATCATAAGCATTAACTTCACCATGAAATGATAAAGTGTCAAGTACAAAATAAATCAAATCTTCTAAAATATTGATTTCCTTCAGATTTTTCAAAGTTAAGAATAATCTGACCAAATTATTATCTATGCACAACTTATTATTGTCCTTGTTATCATGAGATGTACCCATAGAGGTTCTAGAAACTGCATAATTAAATGAACTATTGAATTTTCTCAAACTTTTCAGTTTCTTCTTTTGTCGTGAAGGTAAATAAATATCAAATATTCTTAGTAGTTTATTCTTAAACTCTTCAAATACAGGTCCTTCATAATCAATCATACCGAATAATCCTTTGAAACCTCCAAGCCAACAGTTTTCAATATTCTCCAATAATTTTGATAATTTCATATTCAATTTATATCTCGACTTCCACCATTGTTTCTTTTCTTCCAAACTTATATTCTTTCCATGATTAAGCGTTGAAAACTTGGTAGTTTCATTGTTTTCGTTAATCAACTCATTAAAGTATTTTAGCGCATCAGAAAATGTCAAAATACTTTCGCTAACATTTCTGCTATTAAATCTAGTTAACGGTAGTCGTACATTGAAATAAGACCCACTTAGTTTAGTCAATAACAAATCATTAGTTAAGGGACATAAATCTATGCTTACAATATTCCAATTCTTAGGAATTAAATCCTGATAGCTGTCAAGACCATGATTCACAATACTTTTAACGTCAGAAATTTGATAAGAGGCATTGATCACTCTCTCATACGCGAATGGTAAATATCGTGGGATTTCTTCAATCAAAATTAAATGATTCAAATTATTCACAGTTTGACGGCAAACTGAATAGAATAAGGTAGTCACGCACATATAAATATAAGATAGTTCAAATATATCACTTGTAGACTGAGTCCTTAATAAATCCTTGTAAAAACATGAATCAAATTTATCTATTAAATCGCCCAACAATTGCAAGTATTCGAATTTTAATAATGGATGGGCACTATTAGTTTCTGTCAAAACACTATGTCGATTATTATTAATTATGGATGGCAATGAAATTGAGGTGTCTTCTATTATGGATAATATAGCGTTCAGAGATATCTCTTTCTTAACTAGATAATATTTATATTTGAACAGAGGTAATATACTTTGTGGATCATAATATCTCACATCTGAGACTGTATGGACAGATGATAAGAAGTCATAATCTTTTTCACATTTTAATAATCCCATTAATGTAGATTTCAACTCGTATTTTAGCAATCTACTGCTTTGATTCATCTCACCCAAAGTGCTAATACACAACAAATAGAACTTGTGAATTTTATCATCACCACTAGCAAAAGATCCTTGCTTGTAATTATAATATATGGCCGATATAAAATAGTGTTCAATTTCAGTATCCCTAAAATATTTCAGAGAAAAACTAAAAATATTAACGAAACTTTTATAAATGTCTGAATAAACTTCGAATAATTCATCAATTGTAATTTTTTGAATACTCTCTAGCGTAGAATTCTTTTTTAATCGAAAAATATCGTGTAGAAACTCTTCTTGACAAGATATAAAAAGCTTCAAAAATAATTTGCTGAATGCCATCATTTTTATAGAAACAGAATAAACATTTTTACCGTCGCCATCAATGGTCATGATTACCTTGGAAATTTCTTTAACATAATACTTGCAATCTTTGATCAAACCGAAATGCATATGAACATTGATAAGGAAATAATAAACCTCAAATAATAAATCCTTCAACTGATTTTTCTCAACAACTGACAAGTCGTGATCCGAAGATCCGTTTCTGAATAAATTTTTCATTAAATTTAAACAACTTTTTAGATTTGCTATAATGAAGTGTACATGAAAGTTTCCCATATTTGAATAATATTTGGCAGAAAGAAACAAAAATTTAATTTTTTCTAAACTGGAGTCGTCTAGTTCATCCATGAATGCTGATATATCCAGAATTTTAGATTCATTGTTGTGGAGAATATCATAAGTGAAACAGGCTAGTTTATATTTCAAATCGGTATCTTTGGAGTTAAGTTCATCTTTAATAAGATTTTGATAATTTTCACAAACAGAAAAATGTGTACTGTCAACTATGTCGTCAAGGAATTTATTATTCAAGGAATTTGATAATGGAAGCGCGTACGAGGATATAGAGTTAAAATTTTCGATCAAAATAATTCTGATATAAAAATTTTCTAATGAATGATAAGAGCCATGGTAAGAGTCCAAGTATTTGGAGATAATTTCATTAGAAACTCTTAAAGGGAGGATGTTGTTTAAAGATGAAAAAAATTGTAAAATGTTCTCATTCTTGAAACCAAACCAAAAATTATAGTCTTGCTGACATTCAGAAATTTCATTCTCAGGCTCTAGCCATTCTAAAAAATAAAAAATAAATTTACGAAAATACATTTGATGATCAGTCAAATTGAATAGGATATGACCGCCTTCCATTAATTTAGAAATTATCAATGAAATTATGAAACCACTATAGCACACTGATTTATAATTTCCATGTTCTGTATAATCTAAAATTTTGGATATTATTGTTTCATCTTCTATCAAAATAATAGGATCAGATGTCTTTTGCAAGTATTTCAAGTAACACAAATTAAAAACTATAGGCTCTAGCTTATTTTTTTCAGCATTTTTATACACGTTATATTTCACGTGGTTATCCAAAACAATAGTTTCACTATTACCTATCAAATTACTATTGTCAGTATCCGTAATATTACTTCTATAATATGAAGACTTATCTAGATATTTTTGGAATAATAAGTTTGAGATTTTTGTGCAATTAGAGAATTCCAACAAATTCAAACAAAGAATTTCATTCAAATAGCAAAGATTATCATTCTCAGAAAAAAATATGAGGACATTTTTATCATTAATGAAACATTTCATCAATACAACAAAAACATCTTTGAAATAAGAACCAAACAGGTAAATCTTAGAAATACTTGGTCGAGAGCCATTATTCACATTGTATCTAAATACGTTATTCAAAAATTTAAACACAATATTGACAGCCTCATTATATCGACTCAACTTTACTAATATTTTAGAAATTTTTGATACCTTTATGTAATACATCTTCAAATCATCATCAAAATTGGAAAAACTGAAAAGAGACAATTTTTCCGAGTTTTTTAAGGTAAATAATTGATATTCAATGTAAATAGACCGTTCGAAAATGTCTATCAGATGAACTTTGAGACTAATGTTATAGTATAGGTTTGATAGATTTCGAAGTCTTTTGACAAACTGAAATGCATTAGCTTTCGATGCTTTCAAGTTTTCAAGAAATAATGAAGTTAAAGATTCAATAATTTTGATTATGGGTTTGTAATTATTGATATCCAAGGAAGCTGATATATGCATCAATTGGTCTTTCACATGTATTGTGATAATATCTAAAATAGACATATGTTGACTTTGGAGAACATAATGATCAAAGTAAAACTTTTTGAAAAGGTTTACAAGTTCTAATATATTCTGAAGATTGTTTGCGTGAAGAACCTTTTTTGTAAGCTTTGCTAATTGTTTCAAATTGAATTTATTTTGTAGTATTGCAGTTGATTGTAAACTCAAATTGATTGTGATATTTTGGAAATTATTTACTTTTAGTAGCTCATCGAATGCTGTTATGTTCTTAATTTCTTGATTTAATTTTGATTCCGATTTTTCCTCCAAAACAGTTGAGGTATGAAAATCTGATTTGGGAATTTGTGACCTTGATCGCTGAATGTCGTCCAAATTTGAAGTTAAAGAAGTAACTGTATCCCAATTTAATCCATCATTTTGTTTCATGATAGATTGCATTTTTTTGTACTCCAAAATTAAATAATACAAATGCTTCAAATTCAAGGAGTAATAATTATGTGAATATTGACCTAAAAAAATAAATAAATCAGAGGATGTCTTGGTATAAATTATCTTCTGGTTTTCTAAATTTTTTGATTCTTGGTTGACTTTTATACCATTCAAATATTTATTAAACCATATTATCAAAAGTTGTGGTTTAACTAAGTCATCAATTTTAAATATCGTGTGATTGAAACCAAGGAAATATGTAAATGATATTAATATAAGTTTCGACTTTAATATTTGGTGTACATGTTTCAAATTCAAAAAACTGTTGAACATCTTGGTAATTAATTTCACACTCGATATAATGTATTTTTTTTTACTTTCATCTTGATCAGTGTTGATTCTAATTAACATACATAAGAAGTTTGTGTTCTTTTCATAATTTAATAGCTGACATAAAAGTTGATCATCCGTTATCAATTGCGAACTGTCCTTATAACTGAGATAAATTATTTGAAAGTAAAGAATCATAAAATTAATATATTGATATTTCAAACTGTATTGGTTAGTATTATCAAATACTAAACCTTCCAATATTAGATCATGATTTATCATTTTGGAGTTGGATGCTGCGTTAAACAAGAAAGATGATTCAAAGTATTTCCATGCTTCATTTATGGAGTTTTTGTAACAGTTTAGCTCTATTAATGTAATTAGAAATCTTTTATGCAATTTACTAATATCGATAGCACTCATACGTAACGTATCAAATGCTTCAGAAGTGATTTTGATAGTGTCATCAGTAAAGCTAGATTTATTATCTGAGATGCTGTGTTTGAAAAAGTCTTTCACAATAATCATGCAACGAGTTATTTCATCATTGCTCAGCATATTTGGAATATAAACTACTCAACTCAACGTAGTCGAAGTATTAATAGTATGATTACTGAATACTATATTCGAGATCAAATGTTTACAATATTGAGATCAAATGTTGACTTCTGAATTTATCATCAAGTTCTGGCAGAAAACTATTATTACTTTTGTTTGTTTACACAACAAAAAAAAAAAATATACATGAAAAAAGCGCTCTACTTTGTCTACAGATCATTTTTACTGCAGTTATCATTCTACAAGAATTGAATAATTACATTCCTATCGAATGTTTACTGTATTTAGTAAATATGGTAAATTTAATAAATAAATATAAAGCCTTAAGCCTACTCAGTGATCCATAATCCATGTACCTTGTTTTGAATAACTCTAACAGGGGGCAAATCCCAACTGACAGAGGAACCAATACCGCCAAATTTCGGAATAACATAACATTTTTGTTTAGTTGAACTAATAATTTCTGGGCCATATGGGGGGCCCAATGGCTTTGAATATGCCAATAAGGGAGTCTTCTTTGCAATATTGGTAATAGCTTTACCTTCGATGTCTGTAAGAGGTCTCATTCTTATTCTTGTTCGTGCAGCATTCAAATCCAATGTCTGAAACACCAAATAATCTGGGGGTTTCACACCACTGGAACACAAGAGTGAGTGTGGATGTATATAAACATAAGGGTCAAGTTCTTCATCGTTGAAAGAATCGGCGGCTGGAAATAGGGATTTGTAAGCAATAGTTGCAGCAGATGACCGTTTACTGATTTTAATGTCAGAATTGATAATATCAGCTCTGATAGCTATTTGATCCAAGAAACCAGTGGTGATGATTTGTTTAATCGCAGAAATCTGTGATTTGTTTGGTGGTTTTGTGAGCTTCAATTCTTTTTCATAGTCAATTTGCACCCCTGAACCGTCTTTAGAGGTGTTGACTTTAACAATATATAATAATTGTTTTCTCAATTTAGTGATTTCTTCAATAATCTTACCTCTAATAAAATGGTCTTTCAAAAATTTATCTTTTTTTTGTGGGTCTTTGTAATAAGTAGCAGCTGATACAGCAGTTAGAATCCTTAAGGCATCACTATATTTATCTAAACCAGAAAAGACACTTTGTGCTTTATGGTATTTTTCCAAAAGCAGATTCATTTTTTCTTTAACTTCAAGTCTTTCGTTATATGATTTATCATCTTCATAGTCATCATCGTCCTCATCATCACCATTTTTCTCATCTACCTGATTCAAAATAGCATGATCAATACCAATATCAACTTCTGATAGAAACAAATCACCAACAGCCAATGCACAAATAATAGTAATAATGTATGGCATACAGCCGAGCTGATTACCCGTGAGTAACATTTTAGCAAATCTTGGAGACAAAGGAAATAAACTCATTTGCTTTCCTAACTTTGTTACCATGCCGTCTTTATCTAATGCACCCAAATATTGTAGTAATTTTTCTGATTTTGCTAGTGCTCTGCTATCCACTGGTGTAGGGAATGGAAAATTAGAAATTGTATCAATACCGATACTTTTCATTTGTAAAACGACACTTTCAATAGGCATTCTCAAAATTTCAGGAACTGAAAACTTTTCGAACTCTTCGAATATAGCAGAAGAGTACAATCTATACGTGTGACCTGGACCAGTTCTACCAGCTCTACCAGATCTTTGTTCAGATGAAGCTTTGCTGATCCAAGAAATTTCAAAACTTTGCACATTATTTTGATTCAACACTTTCTGTTTAGCACGGCCACAATCAATTACATATCTAATATTTGGAATTGTAATAGAAGTTTCAGCTACGTTAGTAGCGATAATACAAATCCTTGCATTTCCAGGTGGTTTTTCAAAAACTTTCATTTGCTCTTTGGTTGGTAATAAAGAGTATAATGGCAAAACGTAAATTGGATCTTCTGCAGTTTGATCATCTTCAAGCTTTTCATCAAAGCCTTCTTCTTCTTCGTCATCATCACTTTCATTTTCACTATCATCACTATCCACTCTATTTTTTGAATCACCTTCCACAGTTTCAACCGCCTTGATATCTTCCTCAGTTAACTCTTTAATGCTGAAATCGATTTCTTCATCTTCAACATCACCCTCTTTAGATATGACCTTCATTTGAACAGAATCTTCATCAGTTTCATTATTGTATGGTAGCAAATTTTTATTGCTATTTCTTTTCGAACTAACTAACGGGAATCTTTGTCTTAATTTCTTTACCAAATCCATAATTTCTTTTTGGCTTGTCATGAAAATTAAAATACCGCCCTTAGGTAATCTTTGATGAATCTTGCATGCCTTTCTAAACGCCTCATCGACATAATCATAAGGTGTTCTCTTATTAAAATGAACCGACACAGGATACATTCTAGCCTCAACTTTTAGAACAGGAGGAGGTTCATCAAACAATTTCTTATTTTCGGAAAAGTCAGATACTCTTAAAGTTGCAGACATGATGATCAACTTCAATTTCTTGAATTGTTTAGGATTTTGTTCATGTTTCTTAGCTCTTAACTTAACGATACGACTCAACATACCAATCAAGATATCTGTGTTAATATTTCTTTCGTGAGCTTCATCAATTATGATAGAACTATATTTGGTCAATAAGAAATCACTCATCATTTCTCTTAACAAAACACCGTCAGTCATAAATTTAATTCTAGTTTCCGGTTTCACATTGGAATCGAAACGAATTTGATAAGATACAACATTGCGATAGTTACCCAATTCTTTGGAAACTCTTTCAGCCATAGACATGGCTGCAACTCTTCTAGGTTGGGTGATACCAATCATTCCAGAGGATTCTGTATTTTTATCATTACCATAACCAGCCTCAAATAAAAATTGGGGCAATTGTGTAGTTTTACCAGAACCTGTTTCACCACAAATAATAACAGTATCGTTATGTTTGATGGCCTCCATAATGTCAAGCTCTTGTTTAAAAACCGGCAAATCTTCTCTTTGTTTTTGAATTTCTGGGTTTCTTTCAACATTAACAAAGAATGCAGGTTTTGTGTCGTTTCCATCTTCATATATTTTGATCTCTTCTTCATCAGATAATGCAGCAGTATCCTCTTCTCTTACTACGGGTTTATAATCGATATTTAATATAGGTGTTGGAGCTGACTTTTCTGTTTGAGAGTCAATCCAAGACATAAAATTAGATGCTTTTTCATTCAATGATTTCAATCTAAGTCTATCTGGTATTTCCTCATCATCCTCTTCAAAGACTTCATCATCAGTTTCAGCTTCTTGTATTTCTTCCCCATTCATTTCATTATCTTGTATTTCTTCACCATCATCACCAAACCCAGTAAACTCAGCGTCACTCACTTCATCATCATCACTTTCTGCCTCGATTGGTTCAATTATTCCACCTTCATCGTCACTACTAGAATTGAAGTAATCGTCCTCTTCAAGTTTTCTTCTTTTTCTTTCTTCCACTTCCAATTTTTCTCTCCATGTATAAGATCTTTTCTTTTTAGAATTATTATTTGCATTCCGTATATTTTCAAAGCCCCCAATACTTCCTCTATAATCAATGAACACAGAATCGTTTTTAATTTCTTCGTAATTATCACTTTTGTCATTCTGTTCTTTGTTTTTATCGATTTCTTTGTCTTCAAGCAGGTCAGATTTCTGAGAAGATCGTTGTGCCTTATTATCTTTGATAATTTCGAAACCAGTATCCACAATATTTACAGCATCTCTATTATTAGTATTCTTTCTTTTCTTATTTTTTTTCTTCTTTCTTGCTGAAACCGAATCCTTTTGATCATCATTTTTTGGAACTTCAGGAGCTATTTGCTGTTGTAATTGAGCGATTTGATTAATCAAATCAAGAGCTTCCACTCTACGTTCTTGTTTATGAACAAAGTCTTCAGCTCTCTGTTTAGCTGATTTTTTAGCCATTATGAAAAAACCGATTCTTAATTCAGTAGATTTTTCTTCTTTTTTGATCTTATCGTAAAAAAACAATCCGAAATAGAATATTTAAAACTTTTTATTAATTGAAAAAGTCAAATGCATTAATGCTGATTATAACGAAGTATGCATCACTGTAATAAACTTGAAAAAAGAAAAAAAAGAAATGGAAAAGTAGAGATGAGATGGAACGCATCTAGAATATGATATGCGCATCATCGTACCGAAATATGCATGATACAGAAAACATGAAATTTGAAAAACTACATATATAACAGATAATTAAAATTATGAAATATTATACATTAAAAGATATAAATAATTTTTTTTTTGCGTCTATTAAGAGAAGTTATTACTGTTAAAGCTATTTCCATTATTCGTGCTAGGATTGAAGTTGTTGGAGTGCTTGAAATTGCTATTATTGTAATTGCTAGAAAAGCTATTGTTATTATTATTGAAATTATTATTATTGTTAAAATTGTTATTATTATTGAAATTATTGTTAAAGTTACTATTTCTGTTATTGTTATTAAAATTGCCATTATTATTATTATTATTATTGTAGTTCTTGTTACCGTAATTGCTCGTATTATTTGGAGCATTATAATTAGTCACTGGTTGTTGTTGCTGTTGTTGTTGTTGCTGTTGCTGCTGCTGCTGCTGCTGATTAGATATAGACGAAGCAGCTTGAGTTATTACATCATTATCGACAAAACCCATTAATAACAAAGCTTGAGAAATTGCTGTTGTTATACTAGGATTGAAACTCAAGATATTATCCACATTACTGGAATCACCGTTAACCAATAAGTTTTTCAAGGTGGCGATGATTTGAATAAGCTGCGTTGGCGGGATCGCTTGTAAATTTTTCGATATTTTGTCATTAGCAGCATCTTCTTTACCGTTGGAGAAAAAATCGGTACCCACGTTTTGTATAAGATTGTAAGCGTTGACAAGATGTGTAGGCATCAATTCCTTTTCAACGGCGTCAGAGTTGGAGGTAGCAGCACCGAATCCATCATTGACATCATAGCATCTGTCTTTGAAAGATACTAGCTCGTCAGAAGATAATATAGAGGAAGGCAACACGACGCCACTAGGCAAATTGTTTCTATGCAAGGGGAGCACTGATCTGATGGAATCCTGATGTTTGTTCAATGCCTCCTTTGACATTTCTGCTCTCAAATGTTTACTGTTACCAAGCTTGATTTGCGTAATCAAAGAAAGTGCCGCCAAAGCGTCTTCGTGCGTTGCATACTCTATGAAACACCAGCCTCTATTTCTGTGTGTCGAGTCGTCAAACTTGAGTCTAACATCCACCACAGGACCAGTACCTTTGACCACACTTTTGACGTTTTCTGCGTTCCAATCCTGGGGCAAAGAAGCAACAAACAATACCGCGGATGATGACGTGTTGTTACCGGCAGACATTTAGCGCTGTTCTTTGTTAGTATTCACTAGTTGGTACAAATACAACCAAAAATGTTCATGTTATCACAGTAGTTATCTTGATCTCAAATATTCAACTTCTGTTCTTTTTCTTCAATATTCCTTTTCTTTCATCAAAAGCGGATCCTGAAAAAAAAATAACAAATACCAAATAGTCAAACCAGCGCTTCAAACCATATCACCTGACAATCACATGACAGAAATAATTTAATAATGCTCGAATGCTTTGTGAAGCTACCAATTGGGGTCGCCGCCTTGAAATTAATTTATGCATTTTGTATTTGAGAATCGAGGCATTTCCCACTGCAGAATGGAAAATACTAAATAAAGAATCTTCTAACAGACCATGAAGTACAGTTTTTCTTTTTTTTTTTTTTAACTTTTCTAACATCAAGATCTGGCTTGTTATTATTCTTTGTTTTATAAATAGCATATAGTTATGGCTCTTTGCATTATCTCAACAGCCTTCCAGGCTACTAAGTTATCCGGAAAGCTTATTTGTCGCAGCACAAGGTCTCTTCGTCTTCACACCATGCTGGCCCAAAGATCGGCGATACACAAGAAGTTCACCTCGATAGATGAAATAAATGCTTACATTGATAGCGCCCCCGATAACTCATGGAATCCTTCCATTTACTCAAAACCTCCATCTGAACAGGCAGTAAAATCTTCTACCAGTGGTTCAACCTCTTCAGCAATTACAATTCAAGGGTTAGAATCTCTTTGCTCTTTGAGTGGCCTCCAGTGCCCCAGTGATCCAAAAAAGCAGAAAGAATTGCTAGAATCATTAAACAGTCAGATACATTTCTTGAACCATCTACATTCTACACCACATGAGGACACAAGCAACATACAAAGCATGAGTAATTTTATCAAGTCCGAAAAAATTTCTTTTGAAAGCTTGGTAGATTCGGTGGAGAATATTGAAAGCTATGTGGACGTAAAGAAGGCCGAAAAAATTGCTGACTCTAATATATCCAGATTGGCCAAGCTACATGAGAATGATTTCTACGTGTCCAAACCTTAGATATATCTATTAATAACGCTGCCCTTTATGTTTATAAATGCTTTTGCAAGTATCTGGGTCGAGCATCCGACTTGTAGCAGGCTAATTCGTTCGGACCTTGACGGTTGCATTTAAAAGTGAATTGTTGCATCCTTGTAATTTGCTTTGCGATATTTTTAGTGCCACCATCTTTTTTGGTTTTCAATAGTTGAATAAAAATTATTTATTTTTAGACTTGCAAAAAATAGTATTATAGCTATGTGATCTATAATACTATAAAAAATGAAATATATTTCATAATAATAATGTAACTCCTCTCAATTAGGATTAGTTGTCCATATTGAAACGTGTCATGGAAAGAACGTGTCATGAACGAACGTGCCAAGAACACGAGGGTCTTTTTTTTAAACTAAACATGTGCGAAAAGGTTTGTAATGACTTCCAGCTTTATGACTTTAATCCCATTTAACGAATACAAGACCTAACGTAGATTCATGTGAGTGAAGCTTTGCTATTCCTTCATTGTGATAAAAATACATTCATTCCAGCCACAAGTAATTCTTGGAAATATCCATAATATTCTTAACGGTTTCATAATTTATTTTATTTTTAACTAGCCTCTTTAACTTATGCGCGTATGTACAGACTCGACTTTACCGGCGCTATGTACTTTCAAATTACAAGCCTCAAATGTTTGGATGCAAGTTTGTCAAAACCGGTTAGTTATCTTTTCCTTTTCACGTAATTCTTTCATGTTGAAAAATCTGCCATGCATTATTTTTATCTGTCTCTACAGCAGGATTTTTTCTTATTTTTTTTTTAAGAAATTTCAACATGCATGCGTGAGAATATAAGCGCTACCGCCGTATATTCATTAAGATAATGTGATAATAATAAATTCAGCTTAGCGCTTGACTTCTCCTTTGATTGCTTAATCTTCAAGTAACCTATCTGATTCAACTTTCCAAACGCCGTATCTTGAGCGTATTGTACCTTTCTTTATTTTTTGTCAGCAAGATACACAGCGAAGCCATAACTTATATTGAATTGACGATAATAAAGAAAAAAAAAGAAATTGTCTGCTAGAACCATATAAATATTCCAGAATATCTCGCAAAACTAATATTATAATCTGTATCCATTCTTTCAATTTTACTTATTTCTAATTATCAAACCAAAACAAACAAACAAGAATTCTCTTCTTTTCATCTTCTTTTCATCTTCTTTAAAAATGCAATTCATTTACTCTATTCCAGCTATTGCTGTTTTACTTTCATTAGCTGAAGCTAATCCAATTGCTATTCCAAGTATCTTCAAGAGAGATTTAAATCTTTCATTAACCGCTGCCCCAGCCCAATGTCCAAAGGAAAACGCCCAAATCTCTTGTTCCTCCTCCAACGCTTCTTCTGCTCAATCTTGTTGTCTTGAACAAGAAGGATTACTCTTACAAACTCAATTCTGGGATACTGGTGTATCAAACTCCCCAACTGATGCATGGACCATCCACGGTATTTGGCCAGACAAGTGTGACGGTTCTTACAAAGCTAACTGTGGTTTCAGTAAACCTATCAAATCCGTTGGTCAAGTCCTTCAAAACGCAGGTGAAACTGAGTTAATGAGCTATCTCGATGAATTCTGGCTTAACGACTCTGGTTCCAATGATGCATTACATACTCACGAATTCAACAAGCACGGTACTTGTTTTTCCACTCTTGGTTCTTCTTGTTACTCTTCAAATTCCGGTTCAGAAGGAAATGTCGTTGATTTTGTTAAATTAGCTGTTAAGACCTACCAAGGGTTGCCAACTTATGACTGGTTAAAGGAAGCTGGTATTGTTCCAAGTTCATCCACTACTTACCAAGCACAAGATATTCAAAACGCATTAGCTGCCAAATTCGGCAAACAAGTTTACATCGGTTGTAAGAATAACAACTTAAATGAAATTTGGTACTTTCACACCGTTCAAGGTTCTTTATTGAATGATGATTTGATAAAAATTGACTCTGTTACCTCATCTACTTGTTCTGGTCAAATTACTTATCCACCAAAGTCCCAAGATTAATATTGATCTGATCTAAGTCATTCATTTTTGGCATCATAAATTCACTTCAATTCGATTTTTATTTCCTACTTATTATCTTGTTTCTTTTATGCATGTGTTTTGCTGCTCAATATTCTTTCAATTCTTTCTGACATTTCCAGTTGTTTACATTGGGATTGTTGTTTTCTACTTGAGTATATTTATCTAAGTCATAGCCCAAGTATTATCTTTCATTCATTCATTATATATATTATTATATATTTCAACACACAATATAAATCATATTGTTTATTCATTAGCAGAAAATCAAAAGTAAATTCTCATAAAAAAATATGAATGACTAGTGAAAAGTATTAATATTCATGGGAAAATGAAAAACTCCTGGAGAAATATGTGATTTTGAGCTTCTAATAGTTACAGATCATAAAATGCCAAGATCTAAAAAAACAATCTTTGTTTTATTAACGTAAAAATCACGTGATGAAGAATATTTTGAACATTAACTTTCAAATTTTTTGATCAAGCGCAATATTCATACACATATTAAAATATGAGGCTTTCTTTTTGCTTGTTTTCAAGTTATCGAAATAGTTGTTTTGAATGTGAGAATTGATAACGCTAAACCAAGTATTGATCTCATTTTTGATAACATTTTCAATTGTTGCATTCTCTTATCTAAAGAATATGAGTAGTCCAAGAGTATCCATATCATCATCGTCATCTTTGTCTCGAAACGCTGGCAGTGACACTAACAATAATAGCCATAGCACAATTACTTCTCCAATTGATGATTCCCGTCGAAACAGAAGAAATGCGTTGAAAGAGTTTTACAATCTTAAGAAGCAACAACAGAATAATGGTAATAATAAGAGTAGCAGTTCAGACGATGTATCCAGCAAACAAGATATTGTTGTTAGGTTTTTAAGCTCATTGAGCAATGAACCAGAGGGAAACCATAGTAAATTGAAAGAATTTCTAAAAGACTGCAGTTGTTCAGACCTTGTGAAATTAGAAAATGAATTACATACAAATGTAAACAGTAGCAATTCAATGACTAAAAATATCATCTATGATAATTATTCAGATTTGATCAAAATTAATGATGTGTTGAAGGAAATGAGTATATCTGAAGATGTGTTTAAAGAGAGTACTGAAGCGGAAGAAAAGGAGGAGAATGATAATAGTGAAGATAACATTGATGAAGATGATATAATACAAAAGGATAACGAACTAACTGGTGGAATGAAGAACTCACAACTTGAGCAACTTGGTATCAGGTTCATGGATTATCCAAACAATAAACTGAAAGTAAATAAAAAGCAAAGCATGAACGAGAAAATGGACGAGTTAAATAAACAAGTTAAAATGTTCAATAAATTGAATAAAAAAGTTAATAATATAAATTTTATAGATGTTTGAATAGGTAGAAACTACATGTCAAATATATACATTAAAATTGTTAAATAAATTTGAAACTGAAAGCTATAGAAGATTAATTTTAGCCGATAGTTTCTTGATTTGTAGAAAACACACACTATACAGCTACAGTTCTGAAGATTAAATTCAATTCAAGTCAATTCATTTCTATTTGATGAAAAAAAATTTGATGAAAACAAGAAGATACTCTTCTTTTCTAAGTAAAAATAAGTAAAAAATACAAAGAACGCACTTAATTAGCAAAAATATTCTTTAGCATAATTTAAAGTTCGTCATGAACATCTTCTTCTTCAACCACATCTTCTTCCTCTCCTTCAGTTTGAGCGCCCTTCAAAGCAGAAGCGTCAATCTTGTGAGTACCATGTTCCTTAATGAAGCTAGCCAAACTATCCAAATCTCTACCACCCTCATAAGTGACTGGGTTGGATTTGTCACCAGCTGGGTATAAGACTAATGTTGGGAAGCCTTCAATTTCAACATCTACATCATTTTCAGTTGCTTCAATATTAGCGATAAGAATACTTTCAGCTGCGTCTTTATCACTCTTGTAAATAGCAGCCAATTCTTCAAAGGTTGGTGCCAATTTCTTACAGTGGCCACACCAGGTAGCATGGTACATAACTAAGACATCCTTAGCATCATCAGCAATGATTTCATCATGAGTCTTACCAACTAACTTGTAGACAGCGTTCAATTGTTCTTCTGGGATTTCTTCGGATTTAACATTTGCATCGGCTACGCCAGCGACGAAATCAGTGACTAATTTTTCAATGTTGTCAATGGATAAATCAATATCTTGGTTCAAACCATATTTCTTGTTATTTTCGATATCGTGAACGGCAAATAATGGGAAAACTTCTTGTTGGTTCAAGTTACTGGCATGACGACCAAATTGGGAGGCATCTAAACCAACAAAATTGATTTTACCTCTGTTGTCTTTGATGATAGAGTTCAATTTGGATTCCCATTCACTTCTTTCATCTTTGTTATTGTAAAACAAGTAGGCTAATGGAATTCCAGAATCCATATAATATTGGAAAGTTTCACCGTTAATTTCACCAAAGTAAGGAACAGATTCAACATCAATAAACTTGTTTAAAGCAACCGGTTCAAAATTCTTTTGGAGAACGCTTGGCTCTTCACCTTTTTTAGCATCAGATCTGTAAACCAAGTAAGTTGGAGCAGTGACATCGTATTTCTTGATCAAATCAGCATCGCTAGTGGATAAGAAAACGTATTTGTCTCTCTTTTCATTAGCGATTTCGTAAAAAGTGCCATTAGCAGCTTTATTTTCACTGTTGGCTGGAAGGACTTGGACAATAACAGCACCATCGGCAGCTACAGCAAGAGCTTCAACATCAGCAGCACTGACGCCAGTAGTGACAGCTGGCTGAGATTGCTTGATCATGAATTGAGTAATGGCATCAGCTTGTCTAGCACCCTCATATGGCTTTTCATTTTCCAAACCTCTGAAAATCTTCAATGAAGGGTATCCCTTAATGCCTTGTTCTTGACACAATTCTTGTTCTTCAGTACAATCGATTTGAACAAGCGGGATATTTTCTTCCTTAAGCACGGCGGCAGCCTGAACATATTCTGGACCCAAAGACTTGCAGTGACCACACCATGGGGCAAAGAATTCGGCCAAGACCAATGGGTTTTCCTTCAAGAAGCTTTCAAAGTTCTCAGCTCCAAGCTTGACAACATCGGAGTCGGCTGGAGCAACGGCCTCGCCAGCACCACCAGCAGCACTGACAATAGGAGAGATAACAGTCAAAAGGGTAGAAATGGTTTTCAAAGTAAACTTCATTTTGATATATTTTGTGTGTTTAGCTATAATGCGGTATATAGTATTATTTGTTAGTTGTGGACTCGTTAAAGGTAGTAGGAAACTACAAACGAAAAGCAAAAGAAGAGCAAAAGAAAGACAAATCTTGTGAAAATTCATGATTTATAATAGATCTGCGATTTTTTTTTTCGTTGTTTTTTGACCTTTTTTTCTTTCATTTGCCCCCCTGCTAAAACTCATACTAACCGTTGGGTGTCCTTTAAAACAATGAAAGAGAAATAATAGAGGCTGAAAAAAAAAAAAAGCTGAATTATCACGTTTTGCACGTGATCATATGACGTAAGATTTTGAAATAATTACTAGTGGCCCAACAAGGCAAACCATCATATGTAATCTAAAGTAGTATTGCGTTAAATATTTATTTAATTACTTGAAATATAGAAATATACAAGAGAATGGATGGATAAAGTAAGGGGAAAGATTGAATAAAAAAGGTAGCCAAGGATATCATCATCTGTAAAGTTGAAAAACAGCAAGGCAATATCTTTTCGAAACATCTATGATATATCAAGAACAGCTTTCAATTGCTTGATTAACAACCAGTCTTCTCTTGGGACTTGGTCTCTGAAGGCAGGATCCTTCAAGGTATCAATGGTCTTTCTGGAAATCATAGAGTACAACTTGTCCTTTTCGTCGACATGTCTGCCCCAAACAGGTTGAGCACCGCTTGGCCCTTCCAATCTCATGGCCACACCCTGAGAAGTTTGACCCTTCTTGACAATATTTTGAGACTGGTGGCTGACTTCTAGCGACACGACTCTACCAAGTAATAATATATCCTTTTGCTTCGTCTCTGGGTTCATTTTCACTGCGCAGATTGGTGTGCCGATTCTGACAGTACCCTCAATTACGTCAACACCAATAATCATTGGATTTCTCTTATTAATGATCTGGATGGTATTAAGAACACATGGAAAAATAGCGTATTCCAAAAAGTTCTTTCTTCTTTCTTCCAATAACTTTTCTTGATAGGCAGTAAAGGCGTCAAACAAGTGATAAATAATGTCAGCGTTGAAAACAGTGATCTTGTGTTCTGCAGCATATTGTTCAGCTTCCTTATCGATCTTAACATCGAAACACAACATTACAGCATATTCTGGTGCTTTATCCAACATAGTGGTAGCCTTCATAATATCTCTCTTGTAAACTGGACCCAAACCAACAGACATAACTGGAATCTTCATATCCTTCAAGAAATCCAACAATGCTTCTAAAGAACCTAAAGTGGATGCTTGAACAGTAACACCTCTGCCTGACTTATCAACAGAGTCCAACAAACCCGTAACGTCATCCATAACATCGTCCAATAATTCTTCTTCATCGTCTTCTGGACCAACAACCAACAATCTGGAACCAGCAACAGCCTTCTCCAAATCATTAGCAGCAATCTTAACACCTAAGGCGGCCTTGACCTCCTTATTATGAACATAATCCGATTTGATTCTTAATTCTCTAAGCGGTTGTGGCGTCAATAAAGCTCGAATATTTGTAGCGATAGGACCGTTCAAACCACACAAGACAATTCTGTCACCTTCATGCAAAACACCGTTAGACAACACAACATCAATGGTGGTACCGAAACCTTCAACTACCTTGACTTCTAAGACAGTGGCTTCGATTTCGGAAAGATACATCAATTGTTTACTCATTCTCTTGGTGGTCAATTCCAACAATAACCATAACAAATCTGGAATACCTTCACCAGTAACAGCAGAAGTTGGAACAATGGAAACATATTTAGCCATGTTTTTGTTTTGGAAGTATAACTCAGAATTAAGACCTTGTTCAGCTAACTGAAGTTTTATTTTTTCGTAACGATCTTGGAATTCTCTTTGAACAGCGCTTGCTTGTTGATCATAAGAAGCTCTAAAGGAGTTGTTTGGGGTAGCTTCCCAATCGTATAATCTATCAATTTTGTTCAATGCAACAATAAATGGAGCCTTTCTGTCTCTTAAAAGTCTAATGGATTCAATAGTCTGTTGTTCCAAACCATGCATAATATCAATAACCAAGATGGCAATGTTACACAAGGAAGAACCTCTTGATCTTAAGTTAGTGAAGGACTCGTGACCCGGAGTATCGATGATCAATAAACCTGGAACCTGGAAAGAGTGTGGATCTTCATATTTTTCCATAACCTTGGTCTTTTGCTTAATGGCACTCATTGGGAAATAAGTTGCACCAATTTGTTGGGTAATACCTCCAGCTTCACCACCTTGAACGTTAGTTTGACGAATCTTATCTAATAACTTAGTTTTACCAGTATCAACATGACCTAAAATACAACAAATAGGAGAACGCAAGTCGGATTTTGAGGAAGAATCTTTCTTAATCGTTTCAATGTTTTCTTCTTCAGTAGCAACATCGACTTGTTCGGATTCATCAGTAGCAGCATCGGTAGGTGTAGAGGCTTTTTCTTCTTTTTCAGTTGCTACGGTTTCGTTTTCTTCTTGTTCCTCATCCACATCTTCAAAAGCCATGGCTTCCCAGTCATCAACTAAAGCTTCTTCATCATCCGCAGCAACTTCGGCTGTAACCTTTTCTTCAGCAGCTTTCTTGGCTAATTCTTCAGATTTCTTCAAGGATTCAGTTTCATCAGTTTCATTGGTTTCTTTAGTTTTGTTTTTGTTCTTGTTTTCGTAAACCCTCTTCTTTTTATCATTGCTGCTCTTATCCTTGGAGAATGCAGCAACGGTGACATTACTATTTTGTAACAATTGTTCTCTTCTTCTTTCTTGAATCTTCTTTTCTTCCTTTTGCTTCTTGGTTAAGTATTTGCCTTCGGCTTTCAATCTTTCAACTCTAGCCTTTTCCTTTTCTTTTTTAGCCTTCTTCTGTTCTTCAGCTTGCTTTTCTTCAGCAATTCTTTGTTCTTCCTCTTCCTTGACTAATCTGTCCTCTTCTTCTCTTAAAAGTTTTTCCTCTTCTTCTTGCTGTTTTTTCAATTCCAATTGTCTTTTCAACATAGCAAGGGCACCAGTATTAACTTTCTTACCACCCTTTTTCTTACTTCCCCCACTGCCGGCTTTAGCATCTGGTTCAGGAGACACAGACATATCTTCCTTTTCTTTCTTGGCTTCCGCGGCAGCGGCAGCATTCTTTTGATTTTGTTCTGCTTGCATTGCCTTCAATTCTTGTTGTTTAGCCTTTTTCTTAGCTGCCATTTCTTTCTTTCTTTGCTTTTCCTTTTCTTTCTTTTCCTTTTCCTTTTCCTTCTTAGACTTGAGAACTACCTGCTTTTCATCTTGTTTAGCCTTAGACTGCTTTAAAGCAGACATGAAATCTAATGGAGCTTCTTCAGTGTCACTCATTGTTTTTTTCTTCAATTAATTTATGTTCAAGCTTAAATAATAAAAAATTATGTTATATCACTTATTGATCATATAAATATGATCACACTGTAGTTTCGTATAAGTTATAATGATTAAAACTAATGAATATGAATGTAATGTTATAATAAATCTAGATTACTAATCAACTTAGCTGTTAAGAAGGAACTTCCTAGGCCTTTCAAAAATCAAGAGTTTTCGAAATTATGTGTGCAGAGAGAAAATTTTTTTTTTCAATATCCATCGAAATTTTTCACCATATGTGAAATTACCCGGCTACATAAAATGTGAAAATTTTGAACATGAAAAACATTGTACAATCTAATTCTTTGAATTCAATTTGAAAGTTTATTCCTTTTCTTTTGTATTACTATAGATATTATTTAAATGCTGTTTGCAAAAGTATTTAATGAATGAAAGTGTGTGTGTACCTATATATTTACAAAATGATTTATCAGTCAAGTTCTTAAAAAAATCTGCGCAATCTCTCTTCTCTTTGTTTTCTGTAAGATTCCATATAGTACCAACCACCAAAGAGACCAGCTAGTGAGCCACCCAAGTGACCAGCGTAATCAAATCTACCCCACCTGAGTATAAGACCAGCTGCGTTCAAGCCAATGGATAACAAGAAAGCGACCCAAGCACCACCTGGGATTGGGAAGAAAAACAAACTGATACCAGCTTTTGGAAAAATCCAACTGAAACAACCCATGACACCAAAAAGAGCACCAGATGCACCTAAACTTCCGAAGTAGCTTAATCCTTGTCTGAGAAGATATGGTAGTGTGATAGAGAATAAGGAACTGAAAGATGCAGAAGTCAAGTATAACGTCAAGAAATTACTTGGATTCAAAAATTGAATCAACGTTGTACCAAAAGAAAGTAATGCCAACATATTAAATGCCAAATGCCATAGCTCCTGATGGGAAAAACTGGATCCGATAATTTGCCAGCAATTGAAACTTCCGCTGATAGGGTTTTTCAAAACGAAATACTTATCCATGAATGGTAAATACTTAGGAGCTTTCCATAATAAAAACACGGCAACATTAATAGCAGCGATAGCATATACCAAAGCTTGTGGATTTGTCTTAAAATATTTCATTGGTGTGTATTCAAACAAATAGGGAATACCAAAGTAACAAGCAGCGGAGAAAATGATTGTGAAACCAAATGCTTTAAGCATGTTACTTTCTAGTATATTGAACCTTGAAAAATTTTGATAATACCATCTTTTTGAACCACCATTAGTAACTAAGTTAGATTTATTAATTTTTGGAGCGGTGACAGTGGCAGGTTTCTTGTTAGTGGATAGAAATCTGATAGACGTAAATATCTTTCTAGTAGTCAACTGTTGTTGCTTTGAAATGCTCAAATCTGGTCTGCTCGTGAATTGAAGTGCAGGTTTAATCACTGGTCTGAAAGCCGTATGATGTTGCTGTTTGTTCAAGACGCTACTCAAGCTTCTTTGCAACAAATTGAGGCTGCTGACAGATCGGGTAAATCTTGGAGCACTAAAGAGGGAGGCTGTTGCCGTGTAGGATCTGAACCACATACTATAACTAGGCTGGTATAGTTTTACCTTAAGGAGAAAGAAATGTGTTTGGATAAAGCTTCAGGGATGGTTAAATGATCAAGAAATTCTTCCTGTTTTGCCATTATGATGGTCGAAATATTCACTTGTGTATGCCAGCCCGGACCTTTACCCGTGCACATAACTTGTAAAACCAATGTGGGAATGCGAAATCTATAACTGCGGTTACGAGCGTTAGGTGTTGGCATTTTCGGAATGGTATATGTTAGGGTTCAACAAAATAATTATGTGCACATGTAAAGATAACAATAATGCCACGTGATGTGTTCTTTTTTAAGTAATTGAAGCTTACAAGATTTGATTACTACGAATCTCTGTTTTAACGTGCCAACCTAACAAAATATACACTAAAAATAAGTTGTTATACTATAATAATAAAACTGATATTTATCAGATCCCTATCCAATCTCATTAGCAAAGTAGAAAAGGGTCTAAAATACAAGATTACGTATAACATGTAGAAATTATAAAAAAATTATAAATTCATAAATAAATATAAATAATTAATTAATTATAAAATCAATTAAAATAAAAATAAAATAAGAAATTGCCAACTCGTAGCATAGTTCAGCTACTATTACCAATACTATCTAAAGATGATTGTAAACAATAGGCACTACTTAACAGAAGTTTTCACCAAAAACCACCTTTCTCGATATTATACTCAGCGCGTTTATGCAACATTTACCTGGTAATGATTAATTATGATTAATTGTTTTTCAAGCTAGATTAAATAGTTGTTCTAAAGTTATTCGAAAAGAAAAAAAAAAAATTAGAGATGTATCCAGAAATTACGGGGATACCAGATTTCTCGTATTTCTGCCGCGCTGTAGAAGTTGAGTTAGAAGAAGCTAAAGCGATAATCAAGAGCTAAGATCTTCCAATTGCTGTTTGTCCTTTAAATTGTTTTTATCTTGTTTCCTGTAAATATTTGTTATTTGTATCTCATATTCAAGATTGTTTTTGAATTATTAAAGGAGAAAAGAAAACAAGACAACATAGTATATTTTCTAGAAAAAAGACACAGCGCTTATACCAATAACTAATGAATTTGCTCAATCATATAGGTTTATATCCGTTACCAGAGAATTTTACTTCTGTAGAGATTTTCAGAGTATTTTTATGTTTTTCAATAATATCCACATACTGGGTTGTATACCACTTTGTATCAGTTGGCTGTTCGATTGGAGGCCTAGTTTTTCCAGCTCTTTTCTTACTCATAAAAAGAAGAGCAGCTTCTGGTTTTTGGCGGCTATGTCTTTATTGCCTAGTAAGTTAATATCATATCGAATACTAAACGAATCTTTAAAATTGTTTAAAACTCAGAAAGCTAACAAAATTAATTTAGGAGCAAAATAAAATTGAAGTGGTTTTGACTGGGGACGAGTTTAACTTTTCAGAAAGTGCGTTGGTTATCAGCAATCACAGGTCCATTAATGATTTCATAGTTATTTCTTATCTTGCAAGATTACTAATAGAAAACAAAAATTTTGATTCTATTCTACTACCCAGAATCAACTTTTTAACCTGGGCGACACTTTGGAGGGTTCCAACTATTAGGCTATTACTAAACCTAATAAGCTATGATGAAAACTGGGAGCTGAGTCAATCCGAACTACAATTTCAATTATTAAAATTAGATGATTTTTATAAAGAGGAAAATGTTAAAAGAAATAGAGAATTCGATGTAAACACTACCCCAGAATGGTTAGTAATGTTTCCAGAAGTAAACATTTGGACATTTTCAGATTCGTACTTGCAAAGAAAGCAAAGTAAAAAGTTTTTATTACCTAATTTTGAGCATGTACTATATCCAAGATTTACAAATTTTGCACAGGTAATCCAACAACTAAGAAATTCAAATTCAAACATATCTAAAGTTTATAGTGTAACTCTACTTTATTACGAGTCTGAAAATTTAGAGAATAAAATAATAGAAGCGCCATCATTGATAAGATTATTTGGTGAATCTCCTTCAAAAATAACTATCCGAGTTCATATTAAATCTAAAACATTTGCTAGATTTCCTAATAAAGCCAAAAAGATAAATAAATGGCTTGAGATGGAATGGGGTAATAAAGAAAAGCTATTACAAACCATAGAACAAAATGTAATCACAAAGTAGTTCGATGAAAAGGTTTACATACTAAGTAATCCTCACAATAAAACTTGCTTATATGTGTATCACTACAAACTGTAAGTCAAATAAAATATTCTGTCTCAAGCTCTGCAAGCCAGGCTGTAATAAATGTTCACTCTAAAAAATATTTCTACTAATTTTTTTTTTGATTTCTTAGTATAAAATATAAATATATATTATGATAATCTATCTACAATACCATTCAGCAAAGACGCACATACCGATTCCAACATCAGTGCCAATCAATGCTTTCCAGACACCGACCTCATTACAAGCCACATTTGTTTCCCATTCTGTTAATCCGCTTTCTTTGATAATCAACAGAGTACTGTTTTTTGGCAATTGTTTCTTTCTTAATTTAATAATTCGTCCAGATGGGCTTTGTAAAGTCAACTTAGGGTTTTGCTGTTCTGAAGCATCTTCCACTCCAGAAGCCATAGAAGCATGCTGGTTGAATTTGAAATTGCAACTAGATCCTAACACAAGATTGTAAACTTGCGGTTCCTGCACATAGATGTCCGACATTTGACAATGAATGGTAGGATATCTAGTAACAAAATAAAGTTCTCTATAGATTGGTTTCTCAACCTGCATTTTTTGCATTTTCTCTGAGTTGCTTCTATACAATGGGATACTCATTGCAAGAGGGTGAATATTGGTGATTGTCTTTTGCTTACCTTTAATACCGCTATAAATCTCCAAAATACCTTTCTCATGTTTGATTGGTAAAGAGGCTTTAATTCTATAATACTTGTTGTTCTTGTGCCAGTAAACCTGAGTGAGAACCAAGTTCGTATAATTGCTATTTGTATTACCATTGCTGTTAGTAATAGCAATAGCAGCAGCCGAATTATTTTTATTCTTGGCAATTGTAGAGTTTCTAATAGTTCCAGTGAAAGTGTTACTTTTCTTTTGAATGTTTGGATTGTAGCTTAAATCAAGATCAGTCACGTTACTTGGGAACTTGATAGAACCAAACAATTCAATTTTTTCTGGAACTTGGATCAGCATCTCGAAAATTTCAAAATCTTCCATTCTGGTCAAGGCATTATTAAACTTCTTGATTTTCAAGTTGTTTTTGAAAAATTGTGGATAACATGGTAATAAGGAGAGTGCAACCATCGAATCTAGGGCGGGAATAATATGTTGCTGTTGAATCAATCTTGGGATATGTGTATGTATCAATTGTAATGGTTCAATTAAAAAATAAATTGATTTATCATGATTAGTCTCGCAAATAGTGGTTGGATTAGCTATATTGTCATTATCTTTGAGAACGGGTTTGAAATAACTGTTGATATTTGCTAAGCTACAATCAATGAATCTCCATTCATCATTGATCAAAACACTGTTCCAAACATGATTGGTTGTGATATTTGTGTTTTCCTCATTAGGTTTCTTGAAACAACCCACGACAAGCTCATTTTTGATACTCAAAGCCTCTAAGAATACCTTCATTAACCAAGCTAATTCATAAGCCGTAGCAGATTTCTTTTGAAAGATAGAATTGATATATTTAGCTGGCGCATTTCTGGTATCTATCAGTTCATTCAGTTCAATCAAATGTATTTTTTCCGTACAGAAAATATAACAAGCTCTAATTCTTTCAATATCTGTCTCAAAATTGACAGCAATATCATTTATGACAAAAGGTGTTGGTGAAACATATCCCAAAGTTTTTAGATTCCTTACAAACTCATCAACATGGTTCAAATTAATTTGATCAACATTCAATTTAAGTTCAATATCTCTCAGGACTTCGTTAAAATTATCTGATACTAATTTCTGAGGTTTTAAAATCATTGTTGTACTCAATCTCTTTTGTCTGGTTTTATATTCTTCGTCACTGATAGTTTTCAGTCTTGCTAAGTCAATCTTATTCTCAAGCCATGATTCCTCGTTGACATAAAGTTTTCTTTCATCAAAGTTTTGACGATCCATTTCTAATCTGTTGTTGAAAGTTTTGAGTAAGGTGTCTGCAACGGAACCCAGAATACCAATTCCACTTAGCGATGTATCTTCTTTTGAAAGTTGATCTTTAAGAGCTGGATGGGAAGCTGCGTTTAAAGCGTCGAAGTCTCTACCCATATCATTATATGCTGAAATAGGCTCATTTTCATTGCTTTCTTTATTAAACAATTTCTTTAAGAATTTTAGGTTCTTTCTTTTCTTTTCTTGCGGAACATAAACAACAGGAACTTCTTCTTGGTGTTGAATAACTTGTTCTTTCTTTTGTTGCTGCTGCTGCTGGTGACGATAATAACTTCCTGCACTTGTTGCACTGAAATCAGTGATTGCAGTAGATACAGAACTTGCTACAGAAGCACTGGAGTTATAATGATGATCTTCTGCGATTTCGCTGCTTCCATTTAAAGAAGATTGGGATCTAGTAAAAACATCGCGACCATATGGGGAAAGATAATTGTTGGAGTTTTGTTGTTGTCCATTAGATTGGTGTATTTTTTGACGTTCACCATGATTTTCTACATCGGAGAATGTTATTTCAGGATTACTCCATTTAGAAATATTTGGTAAGGAATTAGAAATTGAAATTTTGTGCGGAGGAGGTGGCGGTGGAGCTGAAAGGCTTTCCTCCGAAGAGATATCACTTCTTGTATCAAACTCTATTTCATGTATCGTAGTGTTTTCTGGTTTCAAAGTAGATGTATTAGAACACTCCCTTTCTCTGATAAAGGATGGTTGATCAAAAAGTGTCATATGTGCCATACTTGTCATACTTGAACTAGTAGGGATTGATGATCTGGTATTGACGCTTATGTTTGCATTGTTAGCCGTTTGAGAGGCTGAAAGAATTGACGCCGACAAAGAGTGAGGAATTTGAGAAGATCCAGGTTTAGCCATATTCGATATAGATGATGATAAGCGATTTGCATAATTATGATTATGATTATGACTATCATGATTATTATTGGAATTACTAATGGTGTTTTGATTACCACTTTCTTTGTAACTGCCATCATCCAAAAAGTTTTGCATCTGTTTGATCTTCTGAATTTGTTTTAAATGTTTATAATGCTGTTCATGTGTAGGAAGTCTTTGCTTTGTTAATGATTCTGGTAAAATAATGTTATTAACAGTATTTATTGATGAATCATTTGATGCTCCTGCAGTACTCATGGATTTTTCAGTTCTGCTTGTATCAATATGACTTTTGGAAGTATTGGCGCTTGAAGGATGGGAACGTGGAAAATTATCTGATATCACCACAAGGTTATCTTTCACATCTTTGTCTGTCTGTGTTTTGCCATTAGATTTTTTTTTCTCGTCTAAAGTCTCCACAAAGTTAGATGGAAAATTCCCAGACATATTATTTCTTTGTAAAGTACCATGCCACCATCTACCGTCACCTAAGCTGTCAACCAAAATAATGTCACCATCAATAAAACCTAAGTCACCTGCGGTATCATCACCCCAGAAGTATTTTGCTTTGACCCTGAATGGTAATTCTGGAGTTGCAGTCATGATTATGTGATTGATAAGTGACTGCGAGGACGATTAATGGATTACTTTTTATTTTTTAATAGGTCAATCTAATCTACTCTTGATATGATTAGGCCTGCTGTTCGTATCAAATGTATGTAGATTCTTATGATCTGGTGCTTTATGAATTAAGAAAAGAAAAAGAAAAGTAAGAAATATAGATGTGAAAACAAGAATTGGCATAGCAAAACAGGAAACAGATCTTTTAAAAGGACATATAAGAATATTTATTACTTTTGTTCTAAACTTTCAAATACTTTTGACTACTATTATTAAATTCTTCACGAGGAAAGAACAATAGGACCGATATTTATTCGAGGTCTTCTATATATAATACTTTTATGATGGTACACTAGTTGTTCTTTATTTATGTTTCAGTTAGACGAACGATGTCGTTTCCTAATTAGGCTATTAGTAAACAGTAGCGATGCAGGACCGCCATCATGCATGAAGAAAACATCAAATTTGTTGCTTTTTTTTTCTTTTTTCTGTTTTCTTTTCTTACTTTAGCCATTAGTACATGTTCAAGAATTTCTTAGCTGAAAAGAAATAAAAAGGTTTAACTTTGAAAAACGAAAAACGGTTAGTACGAAAGCTCAGATCTGCAAACGAACAAATTTATTATCTAGTAGACGCAGACAGGTTTAACAATTTGCAGCGAACAGTAGCGTCACCGGTGACTAACATTGAGAATATTATAGATATGAATAGCGTTTAGCAAGAGTTTACTGAAAATTATGAGCGATTTCAAAAATTCAAAAGATGATGTGATACAGATCAGAATAAGATCTACTTAATTGGCTTCGCTAAGATGCTGTATGTGAAAATCCAACCAATAAATAAGGAAACAAATTTTGCATAAACTTTGATTTCTGCCTTGATTAATCTAAGTACGCAACTATCAGTAAATTACTAAGACGCGTAAGCTTATGTGTTCCAAAATTTCATCGGCATTGTAATTAAGAACATTATATCCGCGATTAGGTTAGTCATTTTACTAGATTTGTGTCGTTTCGAAAAAGAAAGATAAAAAAAAGAATTACATAAATATGATGTTAGCAGGATAGTATGCAAAAAATGCATACAAATGACACACGTTCTTATTGATTGCTAAAGTTTTGGGATAGTGATTAACAGTAAAAATGCTACCAAATTACGTGCTGCGAGCCATAAGCGCTATCAAGTGAAAATGATCAACGATTATGCCAAAACATGCTAGGATTTCTGTGCATCACTTGATATAGATCATATTATAATAAACTTGTCAGATAATTCAACCTTTTTTTTAAGAAAAACTCATTTCATTAACTAAGCGGTGAAAAATTATTGTATTAAAAGTTATATTTGTAAGAATTTTGATTCTCACGTATTGATGATAATATGGAAATAAATAAAGTCTTTTTATTATTTTTGTTATTTTTTTATTGTCGCGCGCGTGTTTGGGTTCTGCAGATATATAAGGTTAATAAAGCATTTTTCATAATCACAACTACCTGAATCAAGATCAAATGTATTTAGTAGTAGAACAGCATTACAATAGCTAAGAGATAACAGTTATAACATGGAGGCCAGCGAGATTGATATAATTAGAAAGCAAGATGATCTACTAAACAACATCGAAACAAGCATACATTGTCTTCTAGACGACAATAAAAGTAGTGCCAATGTCAATCAGTCATCTATGACCGCTAATAGGTTCTTCATAGCCACCAACAATGATAAGTTGAACACTATTTTAAAAAAAATTGATGAATTTCAAATAAGTCCCCAGCTTTTGGATAAACAGTTACCACAGTTTATAGATGTGCTTTATAAAAAATACACATCCATTGTAATGAAAACTACCGAGCCAGATGAGGTTGAGCTAAAGCTATTGAAAGATATATCGATATTGGTTTATAATTTCACGAAGATTAGAGGTATAAATTTGGTAGCAACTTTATTATCTACAGATATTCAATATTTCAGCCTTGCAATTCAGAGATTGCGTATTATATTGGAGACTAATGTCACTGATAATACCACCACTAGTAATATCTTAACTGAGAACTGGCAAGAAATCTCGTTTCTTTTGTTATGGCTTTCTGTTTTGGTGTTAGCCCCTTTCAATTTGGAATTATTATTGGGTAATTTAAACATTATTAATGAGTTATGTTTTACAAAATTAATAGTTGAACAAAGTGATTCAAATCAATCTAGCTACCTTAATGAGATTAACATTTTGCTTTACTCAAAATACCTTTCCAGAAATGATTCAAGAAAACAATTGAATAATTACTATGAATATTTACAAGTAAATCTATCAACAAATTTTATTTCGAATTTTAAATCACCAACAATCATTACACATTTGAAGATTTTGCACAAGTTGCTTAAATTGATTAACTGTGATGAAGAATTTGACGATTTACTAACCATACATTATTGTTTAATCAATAATATCTTCCAACATCTACAAAATGAGAATGATACAGATAGTGATTCGGGAAATAATGATCAATCTCCAATGATTTTAAAATTTGTAATCAAGAACTTTGGGCAACTAGCGTATAAATTAATATCTAAACTTCACAATAATGGCAATGATGAAGATATTTGCTTAGAAAAAATTGAAAATATTATATCTTGTTTGATGTTATCGATTGATCATAAAGATACAGGCATAAGATTAACAAATGCTAAAAACCTCGCGAAAATTACAAGTTTATTACCGGAAGATTTCCAAATAGATATTCTAGAAAATGTAATTTCTTTGTTGAATATCCCAACGGAAGAAATTGATTCGGATGCACCTCAAATGCACTTTAATTTTGATTTGATTTCAATCAGTACGTTTCATGGCGTATTTTTAATATTCGCTGAATTTTTTACGAAGAGAATCATAGCGGATGATAAATATAAAAAATTGATATTCACAATTATCGACCCGTTTTTCTTTTTTAAAAGATTCCAGATTGGATCTGTTCTTGTTGGCAAAAATATTAGAGATTCAGTATTATTTATAGTTTGGGCCTACTTGAAATACAATGAGATAAATGAAGATATTTTATTATCAATTTTCAAAAAGTTGGTATTTGTCAGTTTGTTTGATAATGATTTGATTATAAGAAGATCTGGTGGCGCGGTACTACAAGAATTAATTGGTAGATCGGGTAATATAATTTGGAGAAAATTGAACAACACGAGAATGGAATTTTCTGTTAAGTTTGTAGAAAGTTTGGATTTTATTAAGTTGAATGACTACAATTACACTTTTTTTGAAAATTCCATAAATTATTTTACAAATATTGAAAGTTTGCAGATTGATTTTTTTGAATTTTTATTAAATTGTAATATGAAAAAAGATGTCGAAGGGTTCTATATTGAAAATTTCAAAGATGATGTTAAAACTGGCATCTTCTCTATAGATGATATAACTAAGAAGAACTCGGCTATCCTTCTAAGGAAATTAATTGAAATAAAATTGTCAGAGACTGGCAAAATTATTGAGATCATGAATTACCTTATAAATAATACCAAAGAAAATCTTATCGGGATACTATATGCTATTTCAAATGTTTTTGATCTAATTCAAGAGGATGCGGAATTATGTGTTGAATATTTGAATGAAAATAAAGAATTGATAATTACAATTTTGAGTAAAATCAATGATTTAAAATACGATTTCCATAAAGATGATTCTTTCAAAGGTGAATCAATTTTGAAGTATATGACATCATTTTTGAAATACTTTTTTCCCGAAAATGAAAAAGTTACAATAAACCCGGTAGATATCATTGATTTGATATTCAACATTATCAGAAAAAATAATGAATTTATAGATCTTGAATTCAAGAATCTAATTATTAAGATGTCCAATATTGATAACAAAAATAATACAAAATGGAAGTCATTTTTGCAAAAATTTAATGAAAAATATGTTTATTTCATTAGAAATGGTAATTTGATAGCATGTAATAATTTTGGATATCTACCATTTCAAATTTTAAAAGATTATTCTTATATAAAGGAGATTAAAAGTATTTTGACAGATAAAAAAATATCATATAGAAATAGGGAAAAAATTATTGTTTCTTGCTCCCATTTAATTAAGTACAAAGATGCTCAATTGAATAGCATAATTTTAGATCAAATGTTTGATTATACATTAACTGAACAAGGTGATGTTGGAAATAATATTAGATATGCCGCTTTGAATACAATAGAAGGGAATCTTTCAAATTTTTCAAATGTGACAAAGCTTCTTATAGAGATGAGATTACTTAGATTGATTTCAGAAATTATTGACAAAATCAAATACAAAGCCTTGAAATTATTGATCAATTTGAGATATGAAGACAATGAAATTTTGAAAAAAGAAAAACTTGAGGAATATCATGAATTAATTTTGACTAATAATTATTTTAATTATTATAACTATATTTTCAAAATGTATTATGATAGTTATTTAAAAAATTGTTCCAATGATTTGTTGAGCTATGAATTTTTAAAAGGGATTTGTTTAGCTGCAGGTTCGCTCAATGGGTTTAGTTTGAATGTTGTGAAAGCTATAGACTCATGCGTTTATTTTTTTGATTTCCAAATTGATGATATCTCAATGAGAAACAAAACGATGAATCATGTATTGTATTTGCTAAGAACTAACATTAGTAACAATACTGATATGATGAACTATAATCAGAACAAAAACACTATGTTTAATATGGATGATAATATTCGATTCAGCTGTATTAACCTAATAGCAAAATTGATTGATTCTGGCATAGAGCTAACCTTTCAAACTGACGAGTTACAAGACAAACAAAATCAAATAATATTGAAGAAATTATATTCAAGAAGCTATAATATTGAGATCAAGACAAGGTATTCATTGAATTTAGTAAACTTAATCAAAATTTATGAATATTTGGCAACCGAAAACAATTGTGTTATAGTCAAAGAGCAAGCACTACAAAGATTGAAACAAATGTTCAAGAGATTCAAAGATGGGAAGCAACCAGCTCTAAAAGAAAAAATTTTGCAATCTTTTTATAATATTTTCGAAGAAAATGATTAATAGTGGTTTTATAAGAGTAATGTATTGTAAATCTATCTTATTTTATGATACTAATGCTGCGTAACAATTTTCTTTGGAATTTTACTCTATTTTTTTTTTCAACGTGAGCTGAAAAAAAAAGGAAATCATTTATAGAAACAAAAAAAAATTGATCTTATCATAAAGCTTGCACACAATATCGTAATTGATACTCTTTTTTATTGAAACATAATCGGCACTACTGTTCCATAAGTATTAATTTATTAAGAGAATAAAAATATTGTTGAATTAAATAAAAATGGCCGAATCTATGCAAAAGGTAAGTAAATTTATATTTTTTATTACCAAATTGTAAACCATGAACTGAATAGCCAATACTAACTACTATTAAAATAGTTACTTTCTGAAATGAGTATTTCTCTTCAGCAGAGCCAATCGCAGTTTCAAATGACAAACATGCAAATGCAAAGAAAACAGAATCATTTGAAATTGAATGAGTTGACTATTGAAGAAATTAACGATGAATCTCAAGTTTGGAAAGGTGTGGGTAAGGCATTCTTGAAAGTTAGCAAAGAAAAATACTGCGATGAAATAACAAAGGAAAGTACGACATTAAAAGAAGACTTGAAGAGCTTGGAAATAAAAAAGAATTATTATGAGACCTCTTTGAATAATACTATTAATACTATGAATAAAATGTTCCAAAAAAAATGAGTATAATGCCAATTGAGTAAGATTTACAGAGAGAGGAAGTAGTTTTTCTGACTTAGAAAAATCTTGCCAAATAAAGCCATATTCAAGCATATAAAACTTGAAGAATTCTTTAGCTTAAATACGCAAGTTCCGTTAGATTGGCTTTAAGTTGTTACTGTGTATTTTCAGGCTGTTCATTGTTTTTTTTTTTAATGTTCCATTAGTATCTTCTGCTTACGATACTGATTTTTCAAATCATTAGACAAGATCAACTTCAAACTTTATATAATTATTGTACTTTTAATTGATGATGAAACTTTTCGACTTTGTAAAAATACTGATTCTAAAAGTATGCACGCGGATTTGTGATAGTATAACCAATTTTTTAGTATTCACCATAAAAATTTCATTTTATGTGCTTTATTTTGACCAGACAAATATTTATCAAATTCTTCATGCCATATTTTTATAATTCCATTCAAATTTCCTATTCTTTAGCTTTCGGATGTTGAATAGTCTTTTTATTTTTTAACATTGGTAAACGGTGCTAGAATGTTACTGAATGCAAAATTTACAATATTTCAGAGATGCTATCGACATAGCCAATATTTTTTGCTTAGCATATTTATCTTGGAACAGCTACAATTTCAATCTAAGTATTGAATATCGATTCTTTTTATTTTTAGAAAATGACTAATGATAGTAATATATTTGGTAAATGATATATTTATTAAAATTTGTAATGAAATGACTGCAGCTGAAAAAGAGAATGTGGCATCCTTATTTTAAAATAATGCAAGGAAAGCTCCCTAATCAATCTTGGTTTTCTCAAGTTTTTCGACCAATTCATCTTCTTCTTCATCAATTTTCAATTCCTTCATCAACTCATTAGTGGCAGCCTCAGAGTCGAATTCCGTAATTTGATCATTTTCTTCATCATAATCATCCTCATCCTCATCCTCATCTTCTTCATCACTGTCTGGTTCTTCTAATTCATCCAACACATCAATTTCACCGATTCCTCTAGCATCAAAGATTTCGTTAATCTTGACAATATGGTTGGATTCTTCATCAAAGATGTTACCATTGATTTCGAGAAGTTCCAAGTTTGGTAATTTCTTTTCAATCAATTTAGGCAAAATTTCCAAACTGGATTCACTCAATTCATTGAATTGTAATTTTAAGAATTTCAAATTAGGGAAACTGGTAACTTCGCTAGACAATAAAGCGTTTAATATTTCAAAACCACCTTTTTTCTGTAAGAGGGAATCATTCAAGTTTAATTCTTGTAAGCTTTTCCAGTTGTGAATAAAGTTGTCAGCAATGACTTTTGTAGATTTGGAAGTCACTGTGTTGTCTTGCAAATCAATAACGGTCAACTTTGGTAAGTGTGACAAGCCGTGCAAAACCAATCTATCTATACCCCTTGGTCTAATGCCGTTTTGGTACAATCTGATAACCTGTAAATTTTTATGTTGTTTTAAACCTAAGGATAAGTAGTTTAAGGAACCGTTTTCCAATCTGTTTCTACCGCAGACAAAGGTCTTCAAATCGTTACTTTCATTTAACTTCTTGTTGTGAGCCAATTTGAAAAGCGCTTTACCTATTCTAGCACCCGCAAACGGACCCATACCGTTGTTAGATAAGATCAAATGCTCCAACGAGATAGCTTTAGGTAAGTATTGTTCGATAGGATCAATAGTTTGCAAACCCAAAGCGTTATCGCTTAAGTTCAACACTTTCAAGTTAGGCAACTTTAATAAAGCTGGCAAAAGAAAGCTTAAAGATTGTGGGATTTCAGTGTTCAATCTACCAGTGTAGATATCGCTGAAGTTTATCTCTTCAATATCAGAACCGTTTGCAACAATAGCCTTAGAAAGAGATTCACTAGCGTCAATGCCGATGGTGTTACCTGATAAATCAATTTTCTTTAGGTGGGAGAATTCCTTGATTTCATCACAGTATTTCTGGATGTCGCCTGCAGCATTAAACTTGATTTGTTTCCCAGCAAGGGAGAAAGTCTCTTCTGGCTTGATGTTCAAGCCAAAATAGTTAGTTGCCATTTCTACTAGTTAGCTTTACGAGATGGTTGCAATTATTTTTGAAAAAAAATAGAATTTGACTACGTGTTTGATGATAGAATGTAATAGTAAATCAGCCAATTACTTCTGTTCCAACTTTTTAAAGATGTTTATTCAAAATTCTTTCTACGCAAAATTTTTGCCCCTAATGAAGTCTCAAATCTGGGTAGATCAATACATTTAAGCACCCGTACACAAAATAGTTTTTTGAAATTAACAGATATACAGAGAAGGAAACTTCCAGGAAGGAGAAGATTTGTATAAGAATGTTCATGACAAATCACATATGATAGTGGTAGACCACTGCTGATGATTTCAAAAGGGTGATTTCTCTCACCCAGCGAACCAAATACCTTGATTTATAATTCAAGGGCACAACCTAAAGACAAACCTTACAGGAGTGACAAAATGAATAAATAGCCAACAAACAGCTGAAGCACGCCAAGTTGGAAATATCACCAACTTAGGTGCTACTTTATCTTCTTCTTGATTATTCTCGAGTTTTCTCCTCGAGCTCTTCTTCATGGAGTAATTGCATAAGAAAGATGTGTGACTCAAAAAAAAAAGGTCGTAGATGAAAAAAGTCACCAGGAAAAACTAAGAACGTAAAAAAAACGTATATATTATTATCTAGTCATCTTTCAAAACATATTTCCCTTATGTAACTCTTATTGATTCAGCTCATTATCAACAAACTTATCACCATGAAACTGAGCATTCGCTACTTCTTTGTTCGTCAAAACTCTACTGCTGCTGCTGTTTCGCCAAAATGGCAAAAATACGTGCCTAAATCAGGCCATTACCCTAAGGGGTTCAAGGTAGGAGGCCACAGTTGCGGAATCAAGAAACCAGGCAAATTGGATTTGTCTCTCTTGGTCTCGGAGACACCATGTAATGCTGCTGCAGTGTTTACCACTAACAAGCTTGTCGCCGCTCCAGTAATTGTTTCTAAAAAGATCTTGAAAGACAGTAATGGGCAGAATATTCAGTCCGTGGTTATCAATAGTGGATGTGCTAATGCTATTACAGGCGCTCAAGGTATCAAAGATGCAGAGTCTATGGCTGCTGAAGTCGATAAAGATCTTGGCAACACTTCTTTGCTGCAGTTGCAAACGCTTGTTATGTCTACTGGTGTTATCGGTCAAAAAATGCCTCTTCAAGAAAAGATACTTCCAGGAATTGAACAAGTCAAAAAGAAATTGGGATCCAGCCATGACCATTGGCTTACTTCTGCAAAGGCTATTATGACAACCGATACTTTTCCTAAATTGATCTCCAAAACTGTGCGTATCAACAACACAGCCTACAATATTGTGGGTGTTCTGAAAGGTGCAGGCATGATTTCCCCAAACATGGCGACCATGCTTGGATATATTGCCATTGATGCACCAGTGTCAAGTTCTTCATTGTCCGATGTGTTACAACACGCTGTTCAAAAGTCTTACAACTGTGTCTCTGTGGATGGTGATATGTCAACTAATGATACAGTTGCAGTTTTGGCGAATGGTGCAGCTGGTGGCCCATTAATTGAAGATACTCGGTCTCCAGGTTTCAATGAATTACAAACTGAAATCACCTCCATGGCTCAAGATTTAGCTAAGTTGTTAGTGAGAGATGGAGAAGGTGCTACCAAGTTTGTCACTATTACAGTTAAAGACTGTTCTAGTTTTGAAAATGCCAAAGTTATTGCTACCAGCATTGCTAACTCTTCTTTGGTTAAGACAGCCTTATACGGTCGTGATGCTAACTGGGGAAGAATCTTGGCTGCTATTGGGTATGCACCAGTCGACAAGTCTGAACTAAACTTGACTTCCATATCCGTGAGTTTCTTGCCTACTGACGGAACTGAAGAATTGAAGTTGTTAGTGAAAGGTGAACCACAAGATGTTGATGAGGTTCGTGCTAAACAAATTCTTGAGATGGAAGACTTGGAAATTTTGGTTGATATAGGTACTGGTAAAGGTGCTGCTTGTCAATATTGGACTTGTGATTTATCACATGAATATATTACCATCAATGCAGATTACAGAAGCTGATATTAGACAGTAGCAATTATTAAACAATAGCAATTATAAAAGGATTGTCCGTTTGGTAAAATACACTTTTTTAACTTTTGATGGATATATAAAATAAATAGTAAATAGTATAATATTGATCTTTCTTACAGTTTGATAACAGTAGCAGTAGCTTATGAAAATTTTAAACTAGTCATATAAAATATACAAAAATATTTTTACTTTAATTCAACTTCTTTTTAATCTTTTCAATTTTTCTTTTTTTGGTAGCCAAGTTCTTTATTCTGTCATCTTTCAACTTGTTACTGTACTCCATCTTTTGATATAATTTCTTTTGTTTATTACTCATCATGATCTTCTTCATTTCCTTTTCTTCAACAGCTTGTTTTTCTTCACCTGTCATCGAATCAGCAGTTCTCTTCTTCTTTTTCTTATCTTTCTTTTCTTCATTATCCTTAACTTCGGTGTATTTCATACCCTTGGCTTCCATTTCCAATTCTTTTTGTGCTTCCAAATCTTCTTCTTCTTCCTCTTCTTCAACTTCAACTTCTTCCTCCTCTTCCTCTTCTTCTTCTGCTTCTTCACCATCAACTTCTTCCTCATCTATCTCCTCCCCAACTTCCTCTACAGATTTAGCGTTAGGGTTGTAACCACCAGAATCACCCCATGGTGACAAATGTGGAGGTAAGGTTTCACCAGGAGCATAACTACTGACAGATAATAATTCATGATTATTAATACAATCAAAGATCCATTGTGGTTGAACATAGGTTCTTCCTTGTACTTTATTAGTAATCTTTGGACGATCAGTTATTTGATGAGTGACACTCTTCATAATTTTCTCTCTCAAAGCAGAATCATCATCACTTAATGAATCGATAAGAATCTCAGAGATGACTTTACCGTTGAATGAAAGAATTAAAAATTCTAATAATTCAATACTGACTTCTCTACCGACAAAAAATGTGAAGTTTTTGAATAAGTTTCTAAATGGATCCAAATCCAGTTTTGGCTGAAATAAATCATTTCCTTTGTTGTGGTTATCAAATTCATCTAGTTCAACGTTTTCAACTTGTTCAACATCTTCTTTCGGCTCTTCATTCTCAGTTTCTTGATCTTTTTGTAAAGCCTTTTGTAATTCTTCTGAATTCAATGTGTCAGCTTTGATATTTCCAGCCTGTTCATTAACACTGCTTGTAATATTATTAGTGGTAATATCATTTCTCAATTCAAGAATGTAATTACTTAACCCATTAAAGAGTTTGTTATTTTGAATGTTTGCCTTTGGGGGATAAACCAAGTTTGAGTCTTTAAACAATTTGAAAAGAACAAACTTCAATAAATTCAAATAAAATTCCAAAAAGGTCAACATAATTCTAAAATCTATATCGCTCGGAACGTTTTGTGGGAATTTAAATGGTTGCAACCAAATGATTTCTTCACCTTTGACTTTGGCACTAAAATAAACACCTTTGATGGAGACAAACACTTTTTCCATCAATTGTTCTTTAGAGATGTAGGCCATCCAATAATTCGAAATAGCTTTACATTCATTGGTAACTTTAGTGGACACTTTATCAGTAGCTTGCATGTTAGCAAATAGAAAAATCATGTTTAATGGATCATTCAAATCTCTTAAAGCATCTTGGAAAGTAGGGTATCTTTCTTTAATTATATGATCCAATTTCAAACCAGTTTGAGCACTATTTAATCTTTTAGCATCTCCAACTTCGTTTTTCGAGATAAGTTTATTCAATTTTTTAGCAAAAGTTTTATGTTGTCTGAATTTGTTCAAGATAGGCTCGTGTAATAAATACTGAATATCTCTGAAATAGTAAAATGTGACGGGCTTAGTAGATCCTTTATTTGCCTTCTTTTTATTTCTTGGTTCTCTTGGATAGATTCCTTTAAATATACAAAGTCTTCTAAAATCTGCCAATGAGACTTGAAGTCTTTTGATAGCTTGGGTTCTGGTAATGAAGTTCTTGGAATTACCGGAGGTATTCCTTTTCTTTATTCTACTCATTTTTGGTGATGATAAAAATAGCAACTGCTTACAATTAAAAGGCTCAATTCAATGTATTGTTTTTCAGAAACATTATTCGAGATGTTGAATGTAATTATGTGAAAATCCTTCACAATAATCCCTCTTTTTAATTTAAATTTTTTTTTTTACAATGTAAATTTCAGATGCATCTCATCTCTGTAGTTTTGATTTCTTTTTCTCATATTAAAATTTTTTTCTAAAAACCATACACCCGAACACTTATATATCAACACGTTAGAAAAACATGTACCGTAATAAAACTTAAACACCGAAACACCAATTATCTCTCTATCGTTTTCAAAGATCTTGACTGAAAACACTAAGATACTAATGATATTAATAAATAAACAAAAAAAAATTTTAATAAATCGATAATAGACCATTTAAACTCGAGCCAAATCAACTTAGTTAGATGGTTTTCAAGCCAGATAGGTTGATCACTGACAAAGAGCATTTGAAGTTCTATTTACTAAACCAATTTTTCTTTTTCTCTATCGAAGAATAAAAACGAAGTTTAAGTTCTTTTCATTCATTAACAAACTAAAAAACAGCACTATATATATATTTTTGTCTAAATTTACTCTAAAAATTTCTAAGCTCAAACCATTTATTTTTTCAAGTTTAATTTCTTCGAAGAATCATTTAGGTGTTTTGACAGACCATTTTGTTTGCAGAAGCAGGGCAGCTCTCCAAGCCGGCAAAATTGCGGAAAAACGCGGGTATATTAAGAAAAACCATTTTGTAATATACTACCATGATAAACGTATATATACGTAAATAGAAGATCAAGTTTCATCTATCCATTTTTTAGGATTATTATAATCTATCCAAATCGCTAAAAATAAGCAAATCAGGAATTTAATAATCGATAACTGTAATAGGTGGCGACAATGGTTCAGCAGTTAAGTCTAGTAGGAACAGTTCAACAGCAAGATTTTAACAGCATTATAAATTCTCTTATTGCAATCACAGGACAAAAGCCACAATTACTAAGTTTGGAGAATTTGATATATAAGCCAATCATCAACTTGAAACAATTTGAGAACAGTCAAAATTTTAAAACTGATTTAAATTTGAATTCCAGCGACCAATATCTTATTAGAATAACTAATATTTGGCCAATTTACAAAAGGCAATTTTCTAAGAATGTGAATTTGGTAGTTAATGAGATTCTAAATAACAACGATCCTAAAAGCAATGAAAATGAAGTTTCTGTTGAACAGCTAGATCTTCTAGATGTGACACAAGATGAGAATAGTAATACTGGAAAAAAAAATTTTAATTTAAACATGAATGATATTCCAAGTGCAGGTAATAAAAAAATTTCTATTCAGAGTATATATGAGATCAACTTGAACCAGATAACCTATAAGAAATTAAACGATTATTTATTTGAATTAGGATACATTTACAAAAACCATTATTATATTAAGGGTGTGAAATTCTTGTATAATAGACTAATCAATATTGAAATTTTCCAAATTTTTCATACTGAAAAAAACGACAGTGAGCTAAAATTCAGTAATATTGATCAATTTAACAGTAACTGGTTTGTTAAAGTGTATATAAATGTGGATAAATTAACTGATTTGAAAGCGATTAATTCGGCTACGGAAAATCTACTTAACTTTAAGAAAAGTTTACAGGGATTGTTAGAGTTAAATATACCTGATAGGGGTTGTATGGATTCAAGTATGACTGTTAATATGTGAGAGATATATTATTTAATATTGCAAGCTTCTTCGATAATAGCTACAAGAATATTAATATAGTTAGTCTCAAATAGAACTAATAATAATAACTGAATGCATTGAGATTGTTCGATGCTTTGGCCAGTCGTAATTCAAACCAGTAAGAGAGGTAGTAAAAAAACTTTTCGTAAAAAAATAGTTCTGAGATAGAAGACAAAGCACATAGTGCAAGATCTAGGTATCATCTTGAGCTAGCATGTCCCATTGCAAATATATTGAGTCGATATTACAGAATGCAGCTCTTTTAACTTATTGTTAGTCCTATAGGTCTTTACGATTTCGCTTTCAGTCATTGTTTACATTATATAATGAACCATTTCAAGTTTAGAGAATAACTATATTTTTTTTCTAGCTATATATATATATATATATAATACTAGTTTCGCCTTGTTAAGTTTATCGAATGGAAGCATTCAAGCTTGCCAGACAGATATTAGTTATGAGTATCCAATGCACTTTTAATAGCTTGAATGTTGGCACCGACAATCTTCGTCAAAACATCATTATCTTTGAACAAGACAAAAGTAGGCATTGCACTTACACCATATTCTTGAGCAATATCAGGCGATTCATCAACATCTATTTTAAAGAATTGCACATTTTTGTAAGTCGTGGAAAATTCCTCTAAAAGTGGCGCGACCGCCTTGCAAGGACCACACCAAGTAGCGTAAAAATCAACAACAGATAACTTTGGGGACTTAATTTTTTGTTTCAAAGAAGATAACGAATTCAATTGAGGAATGGAGCCACTTCCGGAGGAAGAAGAGTTAAATCTCATAAAGTTTGTTCCTGATTTCGTGAATTTACTACCGGAAGAACTAGTAGTTCCAGCAACCGTTTTAAAGGTTTCTCTGGTAGCTTCAGGATTCTTAACCAATGAGTTTCTGATGTAGACTAATAGCATGATAAAAGCGAGGAAGATAAAAAAATTTGTTTTCAGCATTTAATAAATATATATATCAGCTAATGCTTTATTTCTATTCGCTTTTAGTAATCATGTATTTGACATGATTTATTTACAATTACATTGACTTTTTTTTTATTTTGTGCAAATTGCCCTCTTGGATGTTTTATTAATAATTTGTTGAAGTTACCCGGTGTATTGTAAATATCCGGATAATTGCCGTATGTATTTTGTGTAAGAAAAAAATAAAAACAAAAAACACACAAATCTTTTATTTGTAAACAGAAGAAGCAGAAGTTTTAAAATTGCTGGATATTTGGAAGATCAAGTGCACAAAATCTTATTTTAGATCGATAAAAGATATGTAATAGTACCACTGCAAATTTTTTCAGCAAATCTAGACAAACAACAACAGGAACTTCTTTTTTTCTTACATTTAATTTCTACTTTATGTAAAAACTAATTCAAAAACCATGATTGATTTTTATGACTGTAAAGATTCAGATTTTAATATGTGTTGAGCCAGTATTATCTGGTGAAATACTAATCACGAGTATTTCGTAAAGCGCAAATATGCATGTTGGAGTATTTTGTCCTGCGCGAATGAATACCCTATGTGGGAATATAAATTATCTCTCTCGAACAAAACAATGAGTAACGAGAATTTAATAAATGAAATTATAGACTTAGAGGTTAACAGAAATCACCTGACTCGACAATATGAATTAGATGATGCGATATTAATATGTCAAGCATTACTGGAATATTCTTTGCGTAGAGAAATAGATATACACCGACAGGTACCAACAGGTATTATGTTGTTTTTACCTTGTTGAAGTCAATTGAATCATATATATTTAAAACCTAAATAGACCGCGACGCGTCTAGAATTTTTCTAAAATAAGTAATATTCCGAATTTTTTTTGTGAGCGCGTGACAGAAAAGTGAGGCGTGAGCAACAAAAAGAGAAGAGAAAAAAAAACAAAAGGAAAAGTTATATGCCATTACAAGAAGCTCTTCCAAATGTCCTAGTAATTATACAAATATATTATAGTCAACGTTCACTACACCATTATACTAATCAACATTAAAATGTACCTCCTTTCGGATAATTATAGCATTCTAAAAAAAGAATATTATAAGTTTCAATTGAAAGAACTTGTTCCTCCAGAAGAACTTATAGGACAAGCAACGAAAAATAGTCCAGATGATTCTAAGTTGAACAAAAATTCAGAATCTTCATTAACTGCTACTATTCAAAAAATCTTGTCTAAACTAGATGATTTACAAAATGTTAATATCAACAAGATTAAAGTGTCCGAAAGCCCTGCTGATGATATTAATTCAATCAAAGAGCTTGTCAGTAATTATTTCTGGACTGGATTCTATTTAGGTCAACAACTGGCTGAAGAATCTTCTTTGCAGATTGAAAGCAATAATAGTAATAGTAATAGTGATAGTAATAGTAATAGTAATACTATTATCAACAAAAATTCATCCTTCATTGCGGGGGATAGCATTTCAGACACAAATCACGAAATTAATACAAACAATAACAAGGACAATGGTGCTTTTGACCCTCGTTATTAGTGACACCAGCAATCGTATATTCCATCAATCAAATTTATTCCTTTAGTTCTACAAAGCTTTTTGCAACAGATAACAGCTTCTGCCATTGGAAGGCCGTACATGTTTTCTAAGGCCGCTAATACTGTACCATTTTCATCTGTGCCATCAAAATCCTTTGGGATTCAGTTAATAGCTCGACATACCATCTTGCAATTAATTCTCAATTACAATTTTGTCAAAACTATTCAGTAACATAATCAAAAGCAAATCGAATTTCAATCGCTACAGCATTAGCATTAATATCAACCACCAAAAATTTCTGCTTTCCTTAGAACTGCTGCAAAAGCCCCCATTAGGGATGCTGCAAAAAATAAGCAGTCACGAGATCTATATAACTACAGATACAACATAAATAATAACTACTACCAGCAATGGAGCACCAATCTCAGATCATACCGTCAACTAACGTTCAAAATCAGATTATAAACAACTGAATCATGAAAACTTGCAATAGCTAATGAAGCTATAAAAATTATTAATGTTAATAATATCAATTAAGTTATCGAGTGTATCTGCTAACAGTGATAGAATTTCGGCCAGAATTAACAAAATTGACAAAAGTTATCAGATCTTGTGCTACAGCCTCAAATGTACATCATCATGATTTTGAAACGCATACTGAATATATATACATATGTGGTTTTAATTCCCTATATATAGAAAGTACATCGATCAAATAAATAAATAGATTAAATTTACCCAAAAAAGGTGAAGTGTGTTTGCACTATCATCTGCTGATCAACTTGTTTAGCTCTTCACTTTCAGTTGTGTAAACAAGAAAAAAATACAAAGAGATTTGCAATTAATTCATAATTATAGAATCTTGCTATTTGTAACACGAAGCATACACTTGCAGTATTTAGATTCTTCCGATTAATGATTACAACAGATAAAACAAATATAAATATGACTTATATACATATAACAAATACGAAATATTTCACCACAAAGTATAATGAAATACAAAAGTTTCATTGCTTTACGCCAATTATTTATTAATCTATAATACTATCTTTATTGAAAGAACCAACTAACTAATATGTGCATTGACAAGATTGGCACATCTGAAGGATTCACCTTTAGCATTTACCAATCTCAAAACCTTAATTGAACCATCTGGCTGTTTTTGATTAAAAATGACATTAAAATTCTTGTCAGTTGTGAAGGATGGTTGAATGGTCTCCCAAACTTTTTTCTTTGGATTTAACTGTTTTTCAGGACTAACATCACCAAATTCTTCAACAAAAACTCGATCACCAGGTTTTGACCCTTGTGGAGGTTGAATGAGTTGAACCCCTCCTTCTTCAGTAGATGCGCATAAAACCATACCCAAGCTATCAATACCTCTCATCTTAACTTTTTTCAAATTGGCGAAAACGACAACGTATCTTTGTTGCATCTCTTCCAATTGGTAGTACTTAACTAACCCGGAACAAATGGTTCTTGGTTCAGCTTCTCCAAGGTTCATGGTGGATACATACAAACTGTCTGCATTTGGATGCTTAATGGCTTTTTCAATGAATCCAACCCGTAAATCAATCATACCTGGAGATGGAATAAACTCAGGAGTAGCAGGTCCTTTGTTGCCAGCAGCAGCAACAGCAGCATTAGCCGCTTTTTTAGCAGCTTTAGCTTTAGCCTTTTCTTCTTTCAATTTGGCAAGTTCTTCTGGAGATGGTTTGCCTTTGATTTCTTTACCCTCAGTAGCAACTGGGGCGGCTGCAGGCTCACCCTTACTATCCTTAGCTTTTTCAGCAGATGGTTTCTTTGGCTTAACGTAGACTTCAGCAGGAACAGCAAAGTCTAGGTTCAATTTCAATTTTTCAGCCTCAGTGAATTTGAAAACGGTATTTTGCAACAAGTCAATCCATCTTAAAATATGTCTGTGAGATGAAATGAATTCTTCATCGCCAGAAGTCAACTTCTCGCTAGATTCTAATATTGGGAAAATGGCCTTAAAAAGAACAATGTCGATGTCAGAAAGAGTATCAGAGACAACGTAAGTTTGGAACTTCAAAGTATCATTCAATTTTTGCAAAACGAAATCTTGGTTTTTCTCGATTTGTAAAACCAAACTCTTCCATTGAGAGACCATAGCTTCTTGTTCAACTGTTAATTTCGCGTTGGAAAAAAGCAATTTTTCGTCAGAAATGGTTAAGTTTTGAAACTTCAAATCACTAGAAGGCATCTTGATTTGTTATTTTTGTTATTTGTATAGTATAGTTGATCTTTACTTAAATAATTTAAATGAACAATTATTGCTATCAGTAATAATAATTACTGAGCGATTCATTAGAATTTTCATAAATATTTTTCCAATTTTTTTTCTGGTCCTCACTAAAATTTTTTTATTTTCTTGTACTCACAGCTAGAAAAAAGAAGGAAAAGACAGTAAAGTCTTTTTCTTATAGGAAAAATCCGTCATACCTAAATGTTACCAACTGGGCAGAACCATACGGCCTATCCGGAAGCATAGGATGCTTTCAAATTTGCCTTTGGCATGTCAATTTATTGAAAATGAACCCTAGTTTCTGACTTTTGATATGGATTTTATTTAATGAAAATCGACAATATAGGCTTAGTGACTTGTCAAGATATTATGAGTTACATTGACTTGATCTACGAATACTCTAACAGCACTGGTTGTGTGTTGTACATGTTGAGTGACGGATACATTAATTTGGAGGACCAGTCAGAACACGATACTAAGGATATTATTGACTCAACACAAAGACAAGAACAAGTACAAGAATTTGAGTATGAATATGAATCACAGGTAATGCAGTCGACGAATTATACGGTGACGTTTCCGTATATGTATTTGTCAAATTGTTCAGATACAACTTATTATAACTTTTCTTCTACAGAAGCACAAAATGTATTCAATACAATAGTCACTTTGAATTCCAGTTTACAGCCGGCATATGATAATTTATTAGATTTGATGCAAGTCTCGGAATTGGCACAGCCCATATTCGATAAATATACCATCTTTGGTACTATACCGGCATCGATTATTCGTGATCCATTCTATAACAGTCTAATAGCAGTTTGCTATTCAATAAGTATAATCACAGTTCTATCATGGCTGCTCATGTTGTTAATGATTTTGTCAACGACAAAATTCAAAAAAATATTGATATTTTTAACTTTACTATATGCTATTGATATCAGTATTATATTAACCAACACCACTGTTCTATTGAATGAACAGTTCACATTGAATTATCAAGATTCGTTTTATTTAGTAAAGACCATTATTTATGATAACTTAGTATTTGCTTTGAATTTGATAGTGAGGATTTTGGTGATTGTCAATTGGTATTTGTTATTAACAGAGATTCTTATATTCAATAAAAATGGTAAAGATACTAGTAATAATCATAATAGTAATTACATTCATCAATATATAACTGAGGAAGGATCGCAAGAAGAAGATAATCTGTTCCAAGAAAATGAAGTGGAAAACAAGAATCATCTCAAAAGAAAAAATAAAGTAAAATGGTATACTTATTTTTTAAAATATGAGGTTTGTTTAGCGTTAATAATTTGGTATTTTATTATTCATCTTTTAGAATATTTGAGAATTCAAGGCAAATTTGATGCGGGCAAGCATCCACTTAACAGCAAGTTAATTTACATTTTTGGAATTATTAACAACTTGATAATTTTTATTTCATTTTTAGTATTCATCAATTATTACTATTATTTTAAGATTATTAAGAAAAGAAAATATTTATTTCCAAGCAATAATAAGAAGGTTAAGAGGCCAAAATCCAAGAGAAAGGAAGACAGTTTCCAGTTCTTTGATAATACTGATAATGAATCATTAGCGGAAGACACTCAAAGCAATACCAATACATCTATGGCTTTTAGAAATTATCATTTGAAATATAACATTTACAACTTATTGACATTATTATCAGTTTTGAATTTTTCTCCATTAATTTTTTATGTTCTATCATTATCTGTTTTCCAGAACTGGTCTATTTTTTTTATAGACTTCTTATCTATTTTTGTCACAATTTTGAATTGGGAATTATATCAAAGAGTTTCAGAGTTAAAGTTTTTCTTGGAATTGAAAAATTCAATTGGCAGAAAGATCAAAAATGACAACGATTTAGCTGTGGTTGTCAACTATAAATTTAAAAATAGCTCAAATATTGATGATCCAAAAAATCTAAAATTAAGATTGAAGAAATCCATAACCAAGAGAACAAGAAGAGGAGGCAGAAGAATAGCAACAGAAACAATAACTACAGAAAACGATGATGCAGATATCAATGGGACTCCAAATATTGTTACAATCACAAATCCGGATGACCCCAATATAGATTCGAACATTACAACAAGGAGAAGACATAGAGGATTTAGAAAAGCAAGAAAGAGAGCTAGGAATGGCAAAAAGAATGATGATACAAACGATAGCTATCGCCATAATGGCGATTCCGTTCCAGAAAACGTAGAAACTTCGTCATCGCCAGAAAACAGTAGACCCACCAATCTCGGAAAGTTTATCAGAACTATATTTTCACCGATATCTGATAATATCCAGCTTCACAAGATCACAGAAATTAGATTAAACACACCAGTGAATAATAAGTCTTCAATGGCTAATCAAGCTGCATCCATAACTCAGATGGGTGATGCTGATGATGAATGCTGATATGGGTTATGATAAACATCGTAATACGATGCTTTAGCGCTTTCAAAAAAAAAGAGATGATTTATTTTCCACATTTCAAGGTTTACAAGGCACATTTTTGAATTTCGTTTTATTGTATTATATGTATTATATTATAGGTTTTTAATTATTTGTTTGTATATGAACGTTTGTTGTTCTGGATGATTCTGTACTTGCAAAAAAAATACATCACGTGAAAATCACGCTTTATGTTTTTATCGATTAGAAAACTTTTTCGTAGTGCGCTGAAAAATATAGTTTTTTTTTTTGGAATATTTTTTTTTTTTTTCTTTAGATTTTTCTTTCTATTCTGAGAAAAATTTTCAAAGTCTCAGAATATCGTTAAATGTTTATTTAGTGGTAAGGTGTATTGCGAAATAATAATATAATATCTCTAAAGTTAACTATCGTTACAAGCGTTAAAAAGGTTTTAAGGGAGCTAATACCATTTGATAGCAAAACGAATATATAGAATAGAAAAAACACAACAGAAAAATGGTCAACTTAGCCAAGAGATTTCATAACGCCAAATGGTTGAAAGAAAAGGGATTCGCTCCTCAAGTGTTTTTATTCAGAAACTTAGAATCCGGCCAAGTATTATACTCTCAACTACCATATTACTCAGACCATCAAATCAAGCAACAGTTTCAAAGACCAAACTGGCAAAATAGATTACCACCAGTGAGAAGAGATATTTGGAGGATCATGTCTGTGGCTACTTTCGAAAGTCACGAGGTTGCTATTGAGGCATACAGCAGTTTGGTTGAATTGAAGCACATGAGAGAAAACAGTTTACAAAAGAAAGCCCAAAGTCTTAGAAAGTTAAACGAAGATGGTAACATTTGGTATTCTGCACAGTACAGACCTACGTACACTCAAGAAGCTGTAAGTGATTTGTCCACAATAATTGATGAATTGAAGTTACATTCTAAGATTTACTGGGAAAACTTATGGAGAAAGGGGGATGACAAACACTGGAATAGCGAACTTGTTAAGCACTCCCAATTAGAAAAATTCAATCCAAGAGATGAATCGATAATTTTAAAACAATTAAACGAGAAAGTAATGGCAGATTTCTTGACAGCAGCTACGATAGAACAAGAGCAACAACAGCAACAACAGCAAGAACAATCTGTCCAACAATAGTGATATTTTTAAAGGATCATCTGTTAATGATATTTTTAAACAACCATTTATGTTTTTCAGCTCAGAATGTTTTCTTCTGCCAATTTTTCCATCATCGTTCTCATTCATTGAAAATGCTTTGTAAATAACTGTGTATATACTTAAATACAAATATAATAATGCTTCTAGCTTGTGTGATAAACTATACATAGACAAGATCGAGGATTTGTTTTACAATATTAGCTAATATCATTTTAATCAAAGTCTTTGAGACATTCAACGTAACTTTGACACTTGAAGGCAGTCTTGATAAAGAAAGGTCGCTCTACGGATTCTTGCTTAAACATAAATAAAATTTTTGCACATTAAGTAAAGTTTGGGTATTGATTTTGATAGGTATTTATATGATATTGATGATTAATAAACCAAATCTATAAATAATTACTTGTGTTCGCAATCAACCCCAGATTTTCGGTATCTCTTTTTTATTTTTTTTTTGAATTTTTATTTTTATTTTTATTTTTTTTCTATGTGTGGCAAAATATCAAAAGATTCCAATCATTATCTATTTAGCAAGCTTATATTTTTTTGATTCATATTTTTATATCTTTTTGTAATTCTTAGCAGTTTGAGTTTATACCCAGAATATATATGAGTCAAGACAATCAAAGAAATTTTCATGACAAATCGTATGAATATAATAAGGAAAAGCTCGAAGGCTTAGTACAGGCGTTGCAATTGAAGCTGGAAATATATAATGACGATGTGTCTGAAGTATTTGAATGGGATGATGCCCTTAGTCGAGAATTCAACAAGGAACGATATGCAGTTGTTAGCACGTATCTGAGTTCAATTCCAAGATTCAACAGATATATTTCAAAAACTGAATATCCAGTATTTTTCGCAAAGAACATCACTAAGCCGAGTGGACAAGTATATCTTTCTAACTCTGAATTTCCAGATAATGCGTATTCAGAGACTTTGAATATGTACAGCAATCTGCTAAATATAGAGCTTAAAGGATCGAAGAAGCTTTCAACTCCTGCATTTAGTTTCCAGGACTTTCAATTTAGAAATAACTTGACTGTAATTGATCCAAAGTATAATTATTTATATCAAGCCTTTGATGATTCCATTTTTGTTTACTTATTAAATGATGATAATAAAAACAATTCAAATGAACCAATGCTTGAATTATCAATACAAGATGAAGATATAACTCTTAGTGATTTTTACAATGCAAACTGGCCGCAATTACCAAATGGTATAAATCAATTAAAAGTTGAAAGATTCTTAAATTTTACTCTTTTAATTGCGCCATCAGATAACTCGCATATTTATTTTTTCAATACAGAATTTATCCACAATGAAATACAGAAAAGAATTGATGACGATAGTTTGCAGATCAAGCTCATGAATGAATTCACATTTAAATTACCGTTGGAGCGTTCTGTCTGGGGGGTCGAAGTAATTGGTGAATTTGGTATAATTATTGTATCTTCAAATGATAAAAAAATAACGTCATTTCAACTATATGCTGATGGTGACATGATTTCATTTGAACAGAGAGATTTTTCTGAATGTGAAGCCAACGTTCCAGAATTAATCGTTATTAATAAACATAAAATGAAATACATGGAAGTTGAATCATTATCATCTGATATATTTCCCACCATACTGGCTTCCAGTGCCCAATTACTATCAGGAAATATTAAAGGTAAAGTAGTAAAGTTTGAATATATTTTTTTTCTTCGATGCTTGCCAGTATTGAACACCTTCAATATAAAAGAAATGCTTAGCAATGTATTTATCGACGATAAGACTGATAGACCTCAGGAAATAAAGTTTAAAATAAGCAATAAGCATGAAGACAAGTATGAAGCGGACTCAACACTATCATATTTAGCTTCTTCTTCGCAAAATCAATTTGACGATTACGATCATAACGATAACAATTATGAGATCGGATTCAATGTAATGAATGTTACTAAATTTAAATTACCTATTTGGGGATTCCATGAATTATCGAGGAGTGATTTCATAAAAATTGATACAGATCATGAGTCGACAATCATAAGCGATAAATTTCTCGAGAATGTCAAAAATATTGAAGATAGTTTGAATTCAGTTGACAAATCTTTACTTGATGAAGTAGATGAGGGATTCATTGAAAAGTTAGTAACGATTTCAGACTATCCATCAGTAAATTTAATTCCAATTCAGAATTTATCTGTATCAGTTATCACAATGCTTACGTATATTTGTAAGTTGAAAGCTATCGAATCTGATAGAATTAACCAATTCAAATCATATCCTCACGAAAACTATATAATTACCACTATGGACAGGGGTTGTGCTTTAATGAATAGTGAACTAATAGTGAATTCATTCGGCTTTTCTATGGGATATATGCTTTTCATATTTTCTAAATCAATACCAGAATTGAGCTGTCATGTTCGGATAGATGTCTCTGGTCTTATTCACATCACCAGATTTTATATACTTCGAAATAAATTTGTACATTCCAAGGTATACAAAATCATGAATTTATATGAAGAGATTGCGGAGATTGCAGATCAAACTGCACCTTTTGAGCCCGGATATATATTAGGCTTTGATATCCAGAAGATTGAAAATAACAACGGCGCGATGAAGTTCCGACTTTACGTGGTTGATAATCGGCAGAATTGTCATACCATTGAATTTTCTGAGGATATGTTTACTGACACATATTTGGATTTTGATTTTTAAATAAATTATATCATAGCAGTATTGCTCAATAAATAACATGTAGTGAATTGATTTATTTTCTTTGAATTATTCAAAAAGTGTATCCATGATTCACTTAGTTGTCATAATTACAGCAAAATTGAATATGTTTTCTTACTGTTTGTGTGAAGAAAAAAGAAAGGAGCAAAAAAAGAAAGCAACACATAAAAAAAATATGAGACCTTGTAGAACTTAAATTCTATTAAAATTCTCATCTTTTTACTGCAATTCCCTTTTTATATGTTCAAATATTGATCTCTATAGAGCAACATATACAAGCCGTATAACATTTATTATTATAATTATTATTACTATTATTATTGCATAATTATTGGAACAGCAAATGGATAAGACATTAGACACAGCTACTTTACAGACTATATCGTAAGTGAAATTTTAGCTATCACAAAATCAATTCATGATGCTCAACCAACCAATTCTTAACCGTTAGTCAACCTCTATTTACTCATACTAACATATTATGTAGATCCTTGAGGGACTTTCTCGAAAAAAAAAGGTTGAATATTCCAAATGGTGAAACTAAACCGAATATTCTTAGAAGAAACGAGACAAGTAATAGAAATAACAAGTTAAAGAAAAGATCAGAATTTCTTCATAGAGATCATTTAAATGGGCAAGTCACATTACCTGAGACCAACTTCGTGTTCATTGATGGTGAGGAAAGGGAATATTCTGTGAAACATGATAACAATAAAAGAAAAATAATTCTAACAGATGAAACAACTGAAAGTGAACAATTCAACAGTAAGAGACAAAGGCAACGTGAAAAAGATACTAATAATGATGAAAAAAAAGACGATAGTTCTGATGATGATGATGAAAATACAATTGATCCTTACAAAGATGTTCATATCGATAAGATTTTAGCACCTGTGATAAAGCCAGAAGATGCAGTTAAGAATTCCTCCACTTTGAATATCTTATTGGACAAATCCTTGAATAACTTAGCCATGCAGGCCATCGATATAATTGAGCACGAACAAAATAACAATAACAAGTTGACTAGATTAATGGAGGTTTTTTTAGGTGAAAATAGCTATAATTTGAAGGTCAAAAATTTGAAACTTCCAGATTACAACCATGAGTTAGTCAATGGGGAAACCAATGAAGAGAAGAAATATCCTAACAAACTTGTGCTGCATCATAAAAATGAGCAAGTTTTTGAATCTTCGGAGGATAATGGATCCGTTAATATAATAAATGAAGGTGAACTGGTTGATCCATTTTTTGCCTTACCTAGATTTAAAATTGATCGGAACGATGGGATTATCAATGAGGACTCAGAGAATGAATCGCAGATTCAGGAAGAGTTGGATTTCATCAATGAAATAAGGCAAATCATCCAAATTATTTCCTTGAGAAATCAAGAATATATCAGATCCTTGACTAAGATTAGAATGGGTTTGATCAGAGCTGAAAGATTGAAAGATCAAGTGTATAAATGGAGTAAAGAAATGAACGGCGACTACCAAAAATAATTTAAAACGAAATGTATATTTCTTTTTCTCCTTCTGCAATGAATAATTAATAAAAAAAGATTATATTTGTTTACATACTACCATTAAGCTAATTATTATCATTAAATAAAAAAAAGATTTTATAGTATTATACAATACAATTACAAATTATTTTTTCTTCTTTTAGTATAAAATTAAGGGAAACAGTAAAACACAAGAGGACAGGAAAACATAATTAACTATGAAAAAAATAAATCCAAACAAAACTATATAACTATTACCATATTTCTTTTCTTTTCTTTACTTTTCTTTTTCTTTTTTCTTTTTTCTTTTTCCTTCTTCTTCTCTTTTTTTGAATATAAAAAAACGATCATATTTATATGATATAGCTCTTATTATAATGAATGAAAAAAGATAAACTATTAGAAGGAATAAAAGAAAAGAAACCAATTGATAAAATAAAAAGAAAAGAAAAGAAAATATATGCAGAAAAATAAAACAGATAAAGCAAAACAGAACAAAATAAAACAAAACAAAACAATTTTCTTATTTTCTAATTTAATCGGTATTATCACCAGATTCGGAAGCAATATTATCAACAACATCCTCATTGACAACAACTGGGCTCTCATCGTAATAATTCAACAGTGAGTTTTTATTAGTCAACAAGTCTGTACTGGATCCATCGGCAGCAGACATAGACTTGGAATGTCTTCTATTGTGTTGAGCCACTTTCAAAGAAGTAGTTTTCTCAATAGATGGTAATTTTGGCAAGGCAGTAGCAGGGATTGTTTCAAAAGAAGAACTCGTAGCAACAATATCATTTTTCTTGTCAGAATCATTGCTAGAATTTGCATTGGAGCTAGTAATCATAGGAATGGATGCCCTTACATTTGTCATTGAAGTGTGTTTTAAGTTCTGAGGTCTTGATGATGTAGTACTGGCAGCAGCAGCGCTAAATGTTGATCCTTGAGTAGAATCCAACGCTTTGTTGAATGATGGAGTTTTCAGAATACCTGTAATTCTAGGTAACAATTTATAACTGTATTCAATTAAAAATTCTACAACTCGCTGACTCAAAATATATTCTTCTGGGGCAAGATAATGTTTTGGGTGAGCCAAAACTGAAGGTTGAAAAACTGCAGAAAGATTGGCAGTAGACATTCTGTTCTCAGAAGAATGTTGAGAGAACAAATCGAGTAAATCTAAAATGTACAAAAGCAACTGTTTACGTTGTTTTGGAAGTTTTGCAACTAATTGTTCATACTCTTTAGAAGCGCTATCAATATTTTCAACAAATCTCTTGTGTGACTTCTTACGATGACGACGTTTCTTTTTATCAACAGAACTGGTTCCACTAGCAATAGTTGTAGGAGCTGCTGCTGCAGCAGCAGCACTTGAGGATGAAGTTGATATAACAGCTGCATTGTTGGCGGCACCGGACGAAATGCCAGTTGAGGCTGGATTGTTATTACTAGTGGTAGAAGTAGTATTTGGATCCAATGTTATGCTATCTAAGTTAACAGGAGGATTTTTAATAACAGAGATTGAAGTTGGATTGCTTGTGGATGAAGTCATCAGGTTGTTTGGGTCTCTATAGGTTAAGTATTGAATGATCTGTGGTCTTTTTCTTAAAGGTTCGCGGAATGCTTCATATAATTCTAATGGAATGACAGGTTCAGTCATGGAATTCAAAAACCTTCTTAACAAAGAAGCTGCATCGTGGACATTGTAACCGTCCCAAGATAGCTTCCTACCAAAATCTGGAGGTTGGGAGAAAAGGTATTGCAAATTACGGACTCTTTTACTAGAGCCGCCCACTCTGAAAATACCTTCCACCAAAAGACCATTATTCTTTAAGAACAAGCCGCATTTGGCCACAACTATTGGGATATCGCCATACTCCACGAAGGAATCGGGGTCTGCACTTGTAACTGAGATGGTAGCGGATGCGATTTTTAGAGAGGATTCAAGATCGGTACCAAATATGAGGTTCTTGCTTGGATTGAGGGGCTCTTCCTCGTTTTCCTTGAACTTCAGGAAGAATTTGCGGACTAACTTCTTGATCTTGGTGTTGTCCTCGCTATTTTCTGTGTTTTCACTGTTCGTGTTGAACACTTCAGAAGAAGGAGCGGGGCCTGCTGCCGCAGCTGAGGACGCCACGACGACGTCTGCAAAGCTGCTATATGGTTTGTTGTAGCTATCAGTGTTGCTGGCGTTGGTCAGATTGACGCTGTTGTTGTTGTTGTTGCTGCTGCCACTGAACTCTTTGGTAGTGTCCTTGCTTGGCGAGATAGGGTCAGCTTGGCCGTCGTGGTCTCTTCTAAGCATGGACCATCTGTTGGACCTGTGTTCTTCTTTCATCTTATGACGAGCTGCTGCGGTGTGTCGGGAGTGCTGTTGTGTGGATAAGCAATTGTATTCCAAAGGAGTGGAATGTACCAAGGGATATACTGAGGTATATGCTAAGGGATAGACCAAGGGGGTTGGAATGTAAGTGCCAAGGGAGCTGGAACGGGTGCTTCTCGTGCCAAAGCGATTTCTTAACGGAAAATAAAAGCCTGGGCTGTCGGCTGGGCTGCTTGAATAACTGCTTGCTTAACTGCTTGCTTGGCTGTCTCTACCAGATGGTCGGGGACAATGTACGTACGCTGCTGACGGGGAACGATATTTCTACCAGACAAGGCGGAACAACAGAGAAAGGAAAAGAGAAAAAAAAGAGTACTGTCTTAGATACGACTGAACTTGTGCCTATAGTGTCTTTCAAGCGGATATCTGGTCAATATGGAGTGCAAGGATGGCGCTTTTAGAGAGAAGATCACGGTTGAGAATGCTATCAATCCACTTTCTTCCTTCAAACTTATCACCCAATCCCACTTTTTTTTCTTTTTTTTTCTTTTTTTTTCTTTTTATATGCTATTTTCACATTTATGCTGATTTTTGGTTTTTTTTCTGTTAAAATTTTTAGACGCAGAAAGATAGTAGTAACAATAGAGAGAGAGAGAGAGAAAAAAGAATAGACGGCGGATGCTTAGTTCTTGCGCACATACTTCTTGACAGTTGTTAATCTGGCAAGTGACATACGTTATTACATCGGGACACCACATCTGGACACCACATCTGATACTTCATCGAATACTACATACATTGAATACTGCATTGAATTGAATACTACATCGGGGGTATTTCAGTTGTTAGATTATATTGTATCTGCTGTCTCTGTAGAAAAGGCTCGAATGGAAGGAGGTGTCCGGACAGGATGCACGTCTGTGGGCGGAGCCTGCTCAGTACATCTCGAGCCCGGGAAACATGTCGCTGAGATGATCCTTCAAGGTCAAGCAGTATCTGTAGAACAAGTTGCAGTCTAGGCTTTTCACGCAGCTGCATCTTTCAAACTCGACGATGATCAACAAGAGACAGTTCAAGTAGTTCACGAACTGGCGCTTTGTGATTTTGAACTCTTCTTTCCCGCTGCTGCCGCCGCCGCCGCTGCTCGCGCCGCCGAAGTAGTAGCAGTCGCCTTCTGCGTCCTCGTCGAACTCGTAGTACTCGTTGACAAGGTACTTGTTCAAGGACCTCCTGAAGTTGATCTTCGGTGCCCGGTCGCCGTGCAAGTTGAAGTACTCGACGTACTCCCGCTTCATTTTGGCCGCCATCGAGGTCGCCGACTCTGCGGGCTGCGAAGACGTGTCGGCTGACGCAGAGTCGTCATCGGCAAGCTTGGCTCTTTTTCTCTGGCCTTCGCTGTCCTCCTCCTCGTCATTGTAGTTGTAGTTGTGCTTTTTCTTTCCCCTTTTGCTGTTCTTTTTCTTCTTTTTCAATTTCGCAAACCTCAAAGCTGCCTCCCGTTCAAAATAGCAACTCATGATGTTCATGGAGAAAATGCACGCCATGAACACCGACAAGTGGATCATATCCGATGCGTACTGGAATTGTTCAGACACGTCGCTGAGATCAATGATAAATGATGTATTACCGCTGGCATCCGGCGCATCTACCGTGCTGTTGCTGGTGACATCCGCAGCACCGTTTATGCCTCCTCCTGAACCGGTATCCGCATTGGGTGACGCCTGACTTTGAAATGCACCGTCACCTTTCGGAACGTTTATCGAGGAACGATCAATGAATTTTATAATTTCATCAATTGCAGCAAAGCAATGCCTGAGCATTCTGATCAATAGCTTGTCGTTCTTTGTCTTCAAGATTACCATCTTCAACGTAGGATATGATGGAGAAATCGTTGACGTGTTTCCCGTAGAAGATTTGATCATCTCTGTGAACAATGGTGATGGTTGGGGCGGCGATGCGTCTGAATCAAAATATATACTTTTTTGCCATTCGTATTCTCCATTTGTGGTAGTGGCAGTCTCGGCCGTAGCAGTACGGCTGGCAGAGGTGCCACTGATATCGGCCGCAGTAAACTCAGCGCTATCAGTTTCATCCACTGTATTATTATTATTATTATTATTATTACTCTCATTATTATTATTACACTGGAAAAACGTGCTTTGGAACATGTAGTGGTAATGGATCAAAATCTGATAAAAATTAAACATGAACTCCAAGAGTTGTGGGATCGGCTGTACAATCAAATAATTCCAGTCGTCACTCCATTGACTCAAACATCTTTGAACATCACTAAATTGGGATTTCACAACTTGCTCTACACACATCAGGTCTTCCTTCAAGAGATATTGATATATTATATCACAAAGGTAAATCTCCGCTGTCATTTTCCCATCAAAAGTACCTGCATAAATGTTGTCTAATTTAATTCGAATCTTTGACATTCTCAGAAGGTCAATAGAACAGGATCTTCCAGAAATAATGGAATTGAAAAGATGGGTTACTAATAGATGGTCATGATTTCTCATGTATGTCAAGATATCAAATTCTGCCAGTAATGGATCTTCAGCAGGCCCATTTCCAATACCTTTGTCGGACTGGTTATGATGCTGAGAACCACCTGTGGCAGCAGCTGATGTTGGGGTACTTATATTCATAGTGAAGTCGAGAAATTTTGGGTTGTAATTAATGGAAGAGATGAAATGCTTTAAAGCAAGACCAGAATAAAGCCATGGATCGATATTCAACGAGAAAAACGACGGGGAGCTCTTGGAAAGAGTGTAACCAAATACAGATAAAAGAGTCAAATTCGAGATATTTTCAAGCGACAACGCTATCGTGTTGTTAAGAATTTGTGATGACACAAACTGGGAGATCTTGGATACTATAAGAGATTCGTTTAGGGATAACTTGGTAAAAATAGGTGATGTCACATTGTTACTATTGTTGCTGGAATGGCTATTGTGTCGAGTGAGAATAAGATATGTGATTATGTCTAGAAGCACCGGGTTTTCCATTCGAAGGGTGTTCAATAACTCCATAGAAGAATAGTTGTCATTTAATGAAATCCATTTCCCATAATACCTTTGAAAAATGTTGAGAATCTGAAGGTACTCAGAATATGAGATGATTTTCAACACTATCGATTCTTCTCCGGGTTTACGTAAATTTGTTGTGCTATTTCGATTTGTGACTCCTGGAATGTTCAGATCTGATATGTTGTCAAAGATTATAGGTTTGATAAGGTTCTGGATGGGAAAAGGAAGATATGTATTGTTTGGAGACTCCTTGAGGATATTGAACGGGGATGTTATAAATGATAAAGGAAGCATGTTTGTAGGTGTGTTATTATTGATGTAGTTGCTGCTGCTACTTGGCGTGCTCCCGTTTGTTGCTGGATATAAATTCGAGGAGGCTGCTTGGGAAGATGCAGCGGATCTGTTTCTTATTGATCTTTGCTGTATATCTGGCACGCTGAGATTGCCATTCTGGGAAGCCAATATTTGAAGGAGCTGCTTAATATCGGCATGTATCTCATTGAGTTTCTTCGCATTAGACGACGAGGTGAACAAAGCGGAAAAAGCATTGTTCTCGAGCGGACTACCCAAGGTCAAAAGATCGTTGATATTGAAAGGCGACTGGCCTTCTGAATTGTTGTTATTTCGAAATGCCACCTTGTTGATGTTCGCGTTGCTGCTGTAAATACCAGGGCGTGCAGCTGCATTCTGCGTACTGCTGCTGCCACCGTCGTCATTGTTATTGTCACTACTATTGTTGCTGTCCTTGCTATTGCTCTTACCCAACTGTGTTTTCTCATACTCCAACACCTGGTCGATCAGCTGGAACTTACCCATTTTAATCAACTCTTCCTGAAAGCTGCAGATCCTGTTGAGCGACAAGCAGCGAGAACACGCAAATGAGTCATTGCTGAGAAAGAAGCATTTTGTCTTCTTCTGACGACACGAGAGACATGCTCTAGTAGCTCTTCTAGCGTCGGAGGGCATCTTGGGTTATTTGTAGATAGCTGCTTTTGTTGCTGCTTCATATCCATGTTTTTCGGCATCTGATCCAGAAAAGACTAATATGCTGATGCATGCTAACAGAGTGGAAACCCGAATCAAAACAATCTCAAAATGGCAATAAGTCACATCCGCAGCGCCGGCCTGGCGATTATAAAATCAAATCCGGAATTACCGGAACCGCCGTATAGGTAATTCCGGATTTGAATTTCGATTTGAAAAAAAAAAAAATGAAAAGAAAAAGAAAACAGCACACACACATACTGGATAGAAAAAAAATTTTTATGGGAGGTGTATCGTAATATTGCATATACATAGCATTTGCTACAGCAAAAGAGTAAACAGATTTGCCATTATCAAGATAAAGCCATTCTCACTTTGGTAATCTTAAGCTTACCATATTCCTCAAACTTGCCATATTATTTGACTAGCCATTTGAAGAACACTGAATTTTCAGGACCGATTTATATTTGTTTATTCTGATACCTTGCAGCAACTAATTCACGATGTCCGAGTTCCAGCCTTTGACCTCGGATGAGAAGAAGCTCTACTCCAAGTACTTCAAGCTTTTGGACGTTGACAAGTCCCATTCCATCACAGGAGAGGCCGCCAGCCAATTCTTCGAGAAGTCTCTTCTTGACCCGCAAGTCTTGTTCCAAATATGGGAGCTCGCAGACTCCGACTCAAAGGGCTACCTCAACCAGTTGGATTTCATTAAGGCCCTTAGACTTATCGGCAATGTCCAGGCTAACCCCTCTTCCACCGTCAACGCGTCTCTTTATAACATACCGGCTCCTCCTCCCGTGTTTCAAGGCGTGTCTATTCTTTCAAACGACACTTCTGGTAACTCACTCCAAGTTTCAAATACGGGATCTTTGTCGATCAATAACACCGGTACCATTGCCAACCTTCCTCCAATCAACCCTTCTGAAATCGTCAAGTTTTCTTCTTTATTCCAAAAACATGCATCTGCTGCCAAGTCTAGCGGCTTGATTACTGGTCAGGAAGCAAGTGGTATTTTTCTCAGAGCTAAACTTCCGGAATCTACCCTTGGTTTAATCTGGGAACTCGCTGATCGATCTCATATTGGCTCTTTGACAAAAGTGGAGTTTTGTCTTGCTATGTACTTGATTCAGTTGTTCCTCAGAGGTGTCTTGACTCAAGTTCCTCCTTCTGTTCCAGATTCTATTTGGAGACAAATCGCACAAGCACTTTCAGCTGCGGGTCCAAGTACTTCAAAACCTATCTCTGGAAATATGAGCCAACAAACGACAGGGCAATTATTCAACACCGCACCTGTTCCAGTATCTGCTCCTATTTCTACTGTATCAAACTGGACTGTCACCAATGAACAAGTAAACCAATACAATTCTCTTTTCCAGTCACTTGACAAACAAAAGTTAGGAATGTTAACATCTCAACAGGTAGCTCCGTTCCTTTTATCTTCAAACCTTAAACAAGAAGATCTTGCTATTATTTGGGATTTGGCAGATTTACACAAACTGGGTGAGTTCACTCCTTTAGAATTTTCCATTTGCATGTTTTTGGTCGCTAAAAGATTGAAGGATGACAAAGAACCATTACCTGCTATTGTTCCAGCTGAATTGATTCAAAGCATTAAAGCATTTTCATCTGGCGCCCCAGCTCCAGGTATTTCTCCTCCACCAAAAGTCACTCCAGCTTCTGTTTTACAATCAAATAATGCAAAGCCATCATCTATTAATGACCTTGTTGATATCTTTGGCTCCACTCAACCACCTGCTCCTCCAAACGTATCAACACCAGCTTCCCAACCAGGTGTTCAAAGATCTTCATCTATGTTGATGATGAACCCAAATAATTTTACCGGTAGCTCTTTGAACTCAAATGGTACTGGAAGTGGTATTTCTGCACCTTCACCACCATCAGCCAACACTAACGATTTGTCAAGATCTTACACTGGCTCCAATTCACAATTGAAGAAGTTCAAACCTAGTTCCAACTTTGGACAAAATATGATGATAGCTGAAGAGCCTGCAGAACATCAACAGCAACAAAATGTTCCTGCATCTTCTGCACCTCCTACTATTCCTGCTCCACGTCATTCTACTATTGGTATTCCATCTGCTGGTTCTTCTATTATTAAGTTTAGTAATCCTGTTGCTGAAAAAGAACTTTCTTCATTAGATGATCAAATCAACAAACATCAAATTTCTATTGCTAACACTCACACTCAAACTAAATCATTGGAACAACAACAACGTGACTTGGATTTGAAACTTGAACAAACTAAACAAAAACTTGAGGCTATTTTGGAAAGCAAGAAAACAAGTGAACTGAAGTTCTCAATGTTCAAAAAAACCCACGATTCTAAGAATGAACAATTGGTCAATTTGCAAAAAATGTACGATTTGAATTTTAAAAATTATGATTCTATTAGAAATGAAGTATCTATCTTACAGGCTCAATGCAATGAGAAAGATGATGTTATTTCTAAGTTGACTGATGATATGGATTCATTATCTCAACAGCAATTATCTTTGCAAGGTGAAAAGAAAAACTTAGGATCAAGATTGGCAGATGTTAATTCTCATAATGAAAACCTCAATCAAAGATATCAAGATTTGCTCAAGATGATTCAGGATCAAACTAATTTCAATAACATTCAGAAGAAACAATTGGATGTTCTTTCCACGAAGAATATTGGAATAGAATCTCAAATTGATGAAAAGGAAAAAGAATTAGATTCTTTAAAAGCTCAAAACTCTAAAGATTTACAGCAACAAGAATTATTAGAACTGCAATTGAAGGAAAAAGAAGCAAAATTGGCACATTCGAAATCACAAGTTCTTGAAGAAAAATCAAAGAATAAAGATATCTCTAATGCAAGTGCTGCAATTTCTCATAAATTGGAATCTACTTCTGTTTCTTCTGGAGCTGGTCTCGCTGGTGTAGCTGCTACTGCTGCTGTTGGTGGTGCCGCCATTAGTGCTGTTGCCAAAGGAAATCCGTTTTCTAAACCAACGGCCACCGAAGCTCAAGTTGCTCAAAAAGAAATTTCAACTGAGCCGGAGCAACTGAAAGAGGTTGAATCTCCGTCACATCATGAAAAAAAAGTGACCAAAACTGAAACACAAGTTGCTACTAAAGAAAACGAAATTGGTGTAGAAAAACCAACTACTTCTGCTGCTGGATATACTTCGCTTTCATCATCCACTTCATCTTCGGATGATGAAGATGGTATTCAAAAAGATATTGTGAAAAATATTGATGATGATGATGATTATCTTGATGATTTTGTTGTTCCAACTCGTGCTCCAGTTGCACCACCACTGGTAGCTACTGCAACTAAAACCGCAGAGATTTCTAGTGAAGAAGAAGGCACTGCCAAGGATACTCCACTTTCGCCACCTACCGGTGCTATTGAAGACATTGTTGACTCTTCTGGCAACGAAACTTCCTCCGAAGATGAAGATCTTCATGGTCCTGAAGACGTAGATAAGCGATACTACAGCCGTGAAATGCTAGGTGAAGCAAATACTGACGAAGAAGTTACCCCAAAAACAGAGAAATCTCCATTAGCTGTTGGAGGAACTGTTGACAATAGAGAGAATTCTGTTTATGGTAGTGAACACAAACCATACCTTAGCCGTTCTGCTGTGGATGCTGCTGCTGCAGAGGCTAATGCCACCACTATAAATTCAAATTCCAGTAATATTCCAGGATCGTTTGATCCTTCTACTGATTTCTCATCTGCATCTGTTGCTGGAAGCTCTGTTGTCGTTGGCGGTGTGTCATCTGACAATGCTGCTTCTAGAAATATTGACTCTCTTACTCTTGACACCAGTGATGCTGAGAAGGCCAATTCTGTGATGTCTCAAGTTAATCCAGATACTTGGTTCGATGACGATGATGCTGTTTTTGTGTCTCCTTCTGTCACTGATAGCAATGCAAGACCAGCCATGAACGCATTCAGATCTGTATCGATTGATTCATCTGCATCAGATGTATTTACTGATGCCCAAGAAGAGATCAATTCGCCGGGTTACAATGCAAGCGCTAACAATGCTAAACTTGGTCAGTTCTTGAACAGCAATGTAAATAATCTCAAAAGTCCTAGTGATATTCATGCACCAGTCTTGGATGAATTTGATTCTGCTTTCCATGGTTTGAACCCGGCTAAAACAGCTGATGAATTAAATACCGACAATAACAATGAAGGCGAACTTGAATTTTTGGATAATGCCACTGTTAGACCTGCAGCTGATCTCGATTCCGAATTCCAATTTTCTGAAATGACCCCTAAAACTAATGCCAATGCTGGTAATCACATGGATGATGAATTTTCAGGTATGAAACAGGCCGTTGACCACGAAGATCTTGATGATGAATTCGATGACGGATTTAATGATGAATTGGAAGGGTTCACTGGAACTAATGATTCCAACTTGAGTAGTCAAGAAAAACAATTCCAGAAACGACAAGATGATGATTTTGATGCTGCTTTCAACGGGATGAGTTCTGCCAATCATGCAAATGACGATTTTGATTTTGCTTTTAACGGGATGAGTACAGCAAATAACAATGAACATTTCGAAGAAGATGAATTCGCTGAATTCGGTAACAATAACAATAATAAACAAAGCACGTCTAATGACAATGATGAATTTGATTCTGCTTTCAACATTTAAGTTTAGTAAAAATCAAACATATTAAAAAAGTTTTTTTTCTGTCATAAGCTATTTTTCATTATATTTTTCAATTAAATAATTAAGTTAAAAAAAAAATAATTAAACATTTTAAATAAAATTTCGCCTTTATATATAATCTTTTACTTGGTTGTAGATGCATGCTTTGATTTCAATACTACACTTTTATCAAATCCAAAATAAAACATTGTATGTATATTTTTCAATAGTGTAAAAACAAAATAATTTATTTGCTTGTAGCTTCAATAATTGAGCTCTTTCCAAGGAATCGCTTTAGAATGATCAACCATAAATTTACATGTCATGAACAAAATAAGAACAAACGTAATTGATAAACACATTTTTCTAGCCCCAAATCTTTGCGGCTATTCTTTTCCAAATCATATTTGCAACTTTTTTCCCTACAAATTTACCAAGTAATGGAAATATCACAAATATACATACTTTATTCAATTGTTCCATTGATTCATCCCATTGTTTCTGGCTATCATTTTCTTCAATTATCACCGCATCATCATCATCGTCATCATCTTCTTCTCCTTCACTGGTAAATTGATCATCTGCTGAATCATCTGTTGCTTCTGTATTTGTCATTATTTGATGATTCTGAAGCAGAAGATCTGTATTTGAATCTGTGAGGCTAGGGGTAGGGATACTTGAAGTATCTTCTAAGAAAATCTCTGTCTCCAACTCACTCATTGGTACTATTTATTGAATATTGCTAAAGGATGGGATTTGAACTACTGTTCGTGTTATTTGATTTTTTTTTTTTGTTAACTTTTTTGGAATTAATTGAAAACTATATGTTATGTTAATATTCAATATATAAATAGTTACTAGTTATGATTAAGTTCTTTCTTCTTCTTTTTTTTTTTTTTTTTTAATTTTTTTTTCTTGCAAGCGACACACAGCAAACCAATCGAATCCCAATGGTTATTTGGAAGATCCAGTCTAAAATAGATACATCAACAGATGACTCAGCAATTAGAGAGTAGAACTTGTAAAACGAGGTTAACGAATGAGTTGTAGGTGATTTACCTTTTTCTAATGTTTACTAGTAGCCGGTACAAGAGAATAAGCAATAACTGTTAAAAAAAAGTATAGCTAATTTATTAGTAATTAATTGATTGAACAAGTAAAAAGACAAAAATTAATAAGTAATAATGAAAAGAATGAAATAAATCGGTGAAATAAAAATAAAATAATAATATAAATGTTGACAACTGCGCAATATATTTATCTATGAACATAGACCCGGATAAGTGTGACGCTGACAGAACGATTGAGTGCCATAATAAATAAGCATGATGTTAAACCGATCCTCAGTGACGCCAAACTATGTCTTCATTATTCTGCAACTAATGTGATTCACATAATGATGCAACAAGAATTGGTTTTCTTCGCATGGGTGTAAAACATCTTAGAACTAGCACTCAAAGACTCGGATTTGTCAACCAACGAGTCCAAGGACTCACCTCTTTTCAATAACGAATCAATGGTTTTATGCAAAACGATTTTAGTCTCGTCAATTTCCTGTTGGACTCTCATCAACGCGTCTGCTTGAGAGGGATCTTGGTATTTTGCCAAGTATGTACCAAGCGAGTTCAATTTGAACTTGTTCCCCTCCGGAACAGTGTTGACGTTAGCCCAGGAGGATGGCGGATACGTGGTGACAAATTCTTCCAACAATTTGTTCAACAATGTGTATGCTGGTCTGATAGGATACTCCTTATCGGTGACCAAAACACCGGCCAAGTTGTCGTTCGTGACAAATGTGTGGCCCATGTAGTTGCCTTCTTCAATGCTTTGTCTTTGGCCAGGTTTAGTTCTGCTACTCAAAGTTTCAGCAAAGAACTTCATGAAACTGCCAACTTGGCCCCTCTCAAAGAAGCTGAAGGAAGACAAATCCTTATCGGCAGTCAACTCGTACGATTTACCATCTTGGCCTGGTTTCAACACGGAAATGTAATAAATCTTCATCTTCTAAAGTATCTATGGGTATGTATAAAGTATCAAAGCAAGCGTCTTTTTTTTCTCCAATACCTGTCAGGTTCTAGTTCTTGTATTTACTTGGGATGAAATCAAATTGAATCAATATTGATATGTGTTGCTATACAGTCTCAATAACTATCTGATTCGTGGATGGTAGTTGAAAGTTTCTGATAGTTTGTTGTTCTTTTATCCTTGTTGTTGGCTTCTTTTTTGCATCGTTTTCGTTACGGTGGCACACTGATTTTCTGCAGGCTCTTAATTTGTGGGTTTGAGCCCTGACATATTTGGAAAAATTTCAAAATGAATCTTCAAATATCGGGAAATTGTTGGAAACGACAATATTGAAACAATTATATATCAGGGAAAGCTTACCAGCAGACGCATATGTTAAAAATAAGAACTGAAGAAAGAAATATAGAAAGAAAACATCAAAACTTAAAGGTATAAAAAAAAAAACCGAAAAAAAGAAAAAAAAACATGAATAAAATGGGAATATCTAGCTCTGTGATTAAACCTGCAGCTGAAAAACTTGTCATCAAACAAAACTCTCCCACCACCTTGAGACATCTTCATTTTGAAAACTTGAGTGAGTACAAAGATGGGTTGAGGATTCAGGACAAGTTTGTAAAGGCTAATTTGGACTTCAAGAGGATCCAGTCCAAGATACATAAGTCGATCGAGCAGATTGCTGATGGAACTTACAAGTCTGCGGAGATTCAAAAGGCCAAAGAGTTGGGGGCTCTCCCAGTGATGTCTTCATATGAGCTGGAAATGCTTCACAAGATCTTGGAAGATTTGAAGCCGACACCTATGTTGTTGACCTTCGAGTTCAATCCCGTGTACAGTGGTGGCTTAAGAGAACGACACAATGATAACTCGAACTATCAATTTAAGGATGCCGCATACTACCAAACCTCAAGAGGTGGACAGGTAACGTATCACGGACCTGGACAGATGGTAGCGTATTCCATTCTAGATTTGAAGGATTACATTTACAAGAACAGGGCGTTGACACCAAGATGCTATGTGAGCCATTTGGAGCAAGCGGTGATAAACACTTTGAAAAAAGGTAGAAATTATGATGATTCAACAAGATTTGTATTTGATATTGATGCCAAAAGAACGGAGCACACCGGCGTTTGGATCAACGATAAGTTGAAGATTGCATCTCTCGGTATACATGTTACAAGAAACGTCACTTCTCATGGTGTAGCTATCAATGTGAGTACTGATTTGCTGTACCCTAACAGATTCACCATGTGTGGTCTACCAGATACAAAGACTACTAGTATGAAAGAATTAGGGGTTGATAGAGCTAGCGTCAAGGACGTAGCATATAGTTACTCCAAGGAATTTGCAGAGCTCATGGGATTCGAAAAAGTGGAGCACATGAATGTCACCGTTGATAATTTTGAAGAGATAAATAACGCTGTTGAGTGAGGCGCTTGCTAAACTGTAAATAGTCATAAATTAAATATACATAAATGAACAATGAAGTCAGTACTGTATATATATATATATATATTTGTAGGGGTGTTTATCATTTTTCACTGCTACAACCATGACATCCACAATTCACACATTTAACATCATCAGCATTTTTGGACGGCACTCTGCAAATACACACCTTCCCACTTGGGTTTAATGAAGTATCGATACATTTCAAACAGCAAAGATTCTCATACCCTTGTTTTTTCCATTTTGAAATCAATGCAGCATCTGCGTATTTCTCTTTAAGTAGATACTTGTAAAGCTCATCGGAGATAAGTTTCCTCTTATATCGGAGCTCGTAAACGTATCTTGATTTTTCAAAATTGATTCGGAAAATGTCAAAGAGGTACTCTGATTTGTTTTGCAGTTTGGTCACTGAGGATTCATTGGTGGTAATTTCTTTAAGCCGGAGTTCAAAATTATCAAGCTGTTTTTTGATTTTGTCAAACCCTGCAGGCGGCACCTTCGTTCTTTTGGTTTTTATCTTGGCCATCAGTTGCTATTAAGATATCCTTGTTTGAAATTATATTTACTTATTCTTTGTTTCTTATTTGAGATGATGTGAAGAATACTTTATGATGTTGATATTTTGGATTGCACATAATGGCGCGCAGGAGAATTTAACATGAGAGAAAAAAATAATAATGAAAAAAACGATTTTCTAACCTGAACAGAACAGTTTGCTGCAATCATTAGTAATTATTTTGCGATAAAAGCCCTATTTTTGCAGCATTTCAGCTTAATGTCTGGGGCTTGTGACTATTTGACTGAAAACTTGTATTGCTAAACTCATTTGAGATTTCATAATTCAATTGAAATTAACTATATATCAGTAAAATACTACTAAATAAAACACAAACACAGGAAAAAAATAAAAAATAAAAAATAAAAAAAAAGCTAAAAAAAATATAATATAAAACTCTATTTGCTATTATTGAAAGTCTGGATATCATCTTGGATGCAATTCATGGTATCTTCGCACTCCAATTTGACCTCCTCCAACATTCTAAACTCTAAAGGCATGAAAAAGGTGACAATCAAAAAATTGAAAGTCGCAGAAACCAGCAACACAATGCTGGCAATAAGTAAGATAATGGAACTCCATCTGTTGAACTTATTGGTGAAATAGACAAATACTATAAAGCTTAAAAGAATAAGTAGGGAGATGACAACATGGGCGATTCTCCAATAAAGTTGAGCAGTGGAGAAAATTGTTGATTCTTGATATTGGGACACTACGGATTTGAGTTCTGAAATATTCGCTAATCTTTGATGAAGGAAGTTAACTGAGTTGACAAAACTCTTATTCTTTTTCAGAGATTTTCTGTTCAAGGCATTTTCGACAATTTCAAGTTCGCAATAGTATGCAAAATGGTCTGAATAACTGGCATCTATGGAAGGTAATCTTTCAGTGAAATGAACCTCGGCATCTTTGACTTTGAAATCGCCGTGGGATAGCAACACATAATCTAGTCTTTTAGCATCTTGCAATTGACAGTGTGATCTGTATGTGTTCAATTGGGAATCGCAAGTGGTCGCGGCATATTTGATTTGAAGTTGGGGAGAGTCAAGTGAGTCGTTATTGAATTCTGAAAATAGCTGGGAGTCATTAGTGGAGTCTTCTTGCGCTATAAATTGAGACCAGGAATCCACAAATGAACGCGATTCTTCTGTGAGTAATCTATACGGCAAAGAGCCGGGCAATGAATTCAAATCGCCAGTTATGATAACTTTGTGGCCAGCTTTGATCAACAAATGGGCCAATTTGGCAAAATCCCAAGCCTGACATGCCCGATGGCACAAATAGTGGGCGTCGCCATCATCAGCATAGGGAGCATGCATATGCGAATTCAACACCGCGACATTATTAGCCAAGATGACCACGGAGACAGATTTGCCTACGTACCAGTCGCCTCTGAAAAACGCAGAAGGACGTCCATTGATGGGAAATCTGTAAAGAAAACTGTCTTTGATTGGAATCTTGGAGACCACGGCGAGTCCTGGGCCTGCGAGAATGCCGTTTTTGAAGTATCTCATGTACGGGAACTTATCGGCGAGCTTTGACACAAAGTATTGCCAGTCTTGCGCGCACCAGATTTCCTGAAGCGCTATGACATCGTATTTGGAGTGGTTGGCGAGAATCTTGTCGGCGATGGCCCGGAGACGGGCCTCGCGATGCTTCGACACAAACTTCAACCCCCACGTGTTGAAGGTAAGGAACTTCATCGACGTTGTTTTTGTGATAGCCGTTGCATTTGTGGCCGAGGAGGCTGCGTTTGTAATTGAGGAGCTGCTGGACATTCTATGCAGGCGACAAGCGGCTGGATGTTGAAAGTGATGAAAAGTGATAACACTGGAGTAAACCGATAGACGATATATGTAAGTTCAAGTTAACCGATAGACTATGTATGTGAGTTCAATTCAACCAAGAGACGTTGCCAATGAATATCGGTTGCTGATGTGCAGGTTGAGTAGGAAATGACGGGGGGAAAAACAAAATAGAATATGTTAAAAAAAAAATAAGAAAATAAGATTGGAAAACTAAAATGGAAAAGGTTATGCAGCGGTGACCCGGTCACGTGCGTTGCACGTGATCAAACTCATAAATTTGAATGACCATATCGCGTGGTGCGAATAAGAATAATTTATATGGAGCACGTGACTAGCACGTGTTAATTCAAGATTTTCTTTTCTTTTTTTCTTCTTTTTTTTTTTTTCTATTTTTTTCTATTTTTTTCTATTTTTTTCTATTTTTTTCTATTTTTTTCTATGACCTATTTTTTTATACACATATTTGACCGCTGCCCGGAACGCGAGCCAGAAGGAGCGCTGTCGCTAAAGAAACAGCAAATCATGCGGATCTCCGAAGATCAGCCCCCCCAAAACGGTGTCGTTAGAGCAGGCGAAACTAAACGCACTTTCACCATATACCTCTGTATATTTTTTTATTTGTTTTTTCTTCTCCCCTTCTTATTCACGGGCGCTTTTCCGCCTCTCCATCCCTAGGAAGCCTCCATTGCCGAAACATCGTACGCAGGCTTTTTCCTTCCGTACCTTGCGGATCGGCTCAGTGGAGACAGCCACATGTAAGAGAATAAAGAAAAAAAAAAAAAATCACATTAGTAATAAAACGCACTAGCATTAAAAGCTGATAGACAGATAGAAAGGAAAAGAAAAAAAAAAAAAAAAGACAGCACAGAGATAGTAGCTACTATGAAATCAGCGATAACTTACACACGCACTCACAGTGCCGCCAGCGTCGCTGTCCGGATGGACGGAGCAAGCAACGGCTTATCGGGTTATTTTATTTCATTTCATTTCATCCCGTCTTATCGTGATCTGCCATCCGCGCGTGTTGGTTGCTCCACACTTCAAACTTATCAGCAGATCTCGGATACCACGCTTCTCAAAGTTGGCGAAACTTGTCAGGACCAAATGGTATAAATAGACCCAGCATCCTCGCTGGATGGTTGGCGTGAAAAGCGGTACTCTCAGTCTCTTATTCTTGCTCTCTCTATACCAAACCACTCTAGAACCTCTCCCACTAGAAACTTTACCTCAGAAACTCTCCCACCACAATAACACACAAAATGCTCGCCAGAACCTTCAAAGCCGTCTCCGTCTTGCCGCAAAAAAGACTTCTCACCACGGTGGTCAGCCCAGTCCTCTCCACGTACAACCCGGCCGACTTTGTCAAAAGCGCCGCCGACAACTCGTCGTCGTCCTCCTCCAGCGGTGGCTTCGCCCCCGTCGTGTCCTCCGACGCTGAGGTGCACACCCCAGGCCACGCCAAGTAGTGCTCCCCTTTCGCGCTTCCTTTTTGTTTTCGGGTAGCTAGTAATGCAAATTTCCTACTGCTTGTTTTCTGGCCGCTTCTATATTCCTCGTCATTCCTTTTGGTTCTTGCCAATTGGTTCCTAAATACATATTTTTCACATCATATTTCATCCTTAGTTATCATATTTCAATAAATAAATTATATTTCATCTTTATTGCGTAAGCTGTGTTGCAATCGTGCTGGAGTAACACGCATGGTTCAGAGTGGGTCGGATCACTGAGTCACCAGGGGTCGCAGAACGAACTGATCTCCGGCACGGCAAATCCGGCACGGTTATGTAGCGATCGTGCGCGTCTGGCAACTTCTCTTTCCGCCAACAAATTTTTTTTTTTTTCGTTTCTTTTCTGTCGACACATTTTGTTCATCCATCCACACACACAGCTATTCAAGTGCCTCAATTTTGTCGTGACAAGTGTTGTTGTTGTTGCTGTTGATGCTGTTGTTGTTGTTGTGAACTCAAAATAGCTGAAAATGTCTGAATTTAACGCCACAGGTAAAAACGAAACCGTGTTTGAAGAGGCCGCTGTCAAGCCAACGAAGATCTCGATCCTCACCCCGCTTGCTTATGTCTTTGTTTTGGTTTCGCTTTTTGTGCTTTTCTCGAAATTCTACAGAAGAAGAACCGCCAGAAAGATCCAGGACACGAAACCGTTTTTCCCAGAAAACATACAGAAGACCATATACTACGACCTACAGATAAACGAGGACCCAAAAACGAACGAAAAAGTCTTGAAAGCAGCGCTTTTCAGATGGGCTTCTGAAACCGTCCGCAGAACGTTGAAGTTGAAGGAATGCGAGCAGTTCTTCAACAAAATGTACCAAACGGGCTCCATCGGTGACGACATGTGGAAAAGATTCACGATTGCCCAAAAGTTAGAAGAAGTGGAGATACAGCTCATTGCTAGGGAGGTAGAGTCCTTCAAGCAAGGATGGGCAGCAGAGTTTTTCCCGTTGTTGCAACCTATCACCTTCAATGAGGCCTTGAAGAGAAGAGTCGAGTGCATCGATGATTTGGCAAAGGCCGAGATGGAGAATTTGGGTTTCGACAAGAGCTACTTGCAAAGATTGAAGTCCAGGAAATCCGCTCTCTCGCTCAAACTTCAAACTAACTAGTTGTCTATAAATATATATATATACATATATATGCATGAAAATTATCTATAGATTAGAACAAATATATTATTTATGTGTACTTGAGAATAGCTGGTGGCATTTTCTGGCAAAGCCGTCGTCTTCCAGAAGGTTGTGTTGTCTGTAGATATATGTGGTAGGAGCGCTGATATCATGAATAGTGAGTTTTTTCAACATGAGGTCGTCCATCGGAAGATGGCTCAAGAACCGCTGCAACAGCCAAAAAAAAAAAAAAAAAATAAATAAGATGAATAAAAAAGAGACAAAAAAAGAAAAGAAACAAGACAGCCATACATACCGCAGACAAGGACAGCTCGAGAACATAGGAGAGAAATAGAGTTTTCCCTTTTCAAAAGAAAAAGGAAATAATACCAAGATAAAAAATGAAAAAATGAAAAAAATGAAATACCAAGACAATAAAAATGGAAGAATTTGCAAATTCCATTAATTGTTAGTGAGATTCTTGCCTAGAAATATTCCAGAATAGGGTCTGTAATTGTAATCTCAGCCAAATTTGCATGCATGCTACTGGCGGATGGACACACACCGTGCCACCAGTGACTATTGCAGCGTCATGCTGAATAATCAGGCAATCGGCGAGCAAAGGATCTCCCTGAGATTAGTATATCTACATTATCTGGGTGCGACGATCTCCTGTCGGCCCACATAGTGTGCAGCACAGCAGCAGTCAGGCGAGGACAGCCCTGCACACTGGCGGGCGCTTGGAATGGGGGGTCTGTTCGTGTAGACACATCTATTACGAAAAAGGAAGCACAGACTTTGGTAATGTGTTTTTCTGGATCTTTTTCATGTTCCTTTTTTGAAAAAACAGCAGCTAGTGTAATCGGGAGCGACACACGTACATGTATGCGTGTATGCACACACACACACACACATACAAGACAGCCCGAGGCACCAAGCGGCGGACTACTTGCGCGTCCACCGCCAGCGCTGTCGCCACGGCAACAAAGGGGACAGAGAGACCGCCATTTGCAGACGCAAGGGAGCGTGGGCGAGCTTGGGCTGATACGTACGCACAAAGCCCCTGCTGGTGTCCAGGCCATTAGTCTCGGGACATCTGACATTCCAGCAGTCATTTCTCGAAAATGCCTCGGAGTTCCATGAATCCAGAAGGAATTCTGGCGTGGAACACAGGCTAGCGTATCGCAACATGCCGCTACTAGTACTACAGTGCTGAGTATTGGCGCGCAGACTCGCTTTACGCTAGCCTGCTGTCAGATCTGATCTGCAAAAGTGTTGCTGGGTCCACTAGGGTATACCCGTAGATTAGCAGATAACGCAGAGCATATTACGGCAGGCCGCGACGTGCGCGCTTTTTTTTGGTTTTGGTTTATGGTTTTTGTTTTTTGTTTTTTGTTTTTTTGTTTTTTTGTTTTTTTGTTTTTTTTGTTTTTGTTTTTCTTTTTTGTTTTCTCCTATGCTAAAAATACACCAGAAAAACAAGAAGCCCCCAAATGCACAGATATCGTCGACATGCACAAAAAGACAAACCGAAGGGTTTTTATCTGTTTTTCGACTCAAATACCACAGAAAATTACTGCAAATACGGTTGGATCCTCGCCAGATAGCCGACTTGGACGTAGCGGTGAAGCTGGAGCTGCAGAGACTCTTTTCGGAACGACTCTATCGGCGGTACGAGAGCGTGTAGATCTCTGTGGGTCGAGTGTGGACCGGCAGAATTTCAAAAACAAAAAAGCCAAACACCGAGTATATTCCAGTACAAAGTGTGAATCATTCTGCTTTAAACCCGATCTGGTGGTTTTTGCTGCATATGTTCACGATGGCTCACCATACAGCGATAGCCGGAGTGCAGCATATCAAGAATAGCACTTGATAATGTGTTCACCTCTTACGGAACCTTATTTGTGAGGCATCTCTGCAATAGACGCCCAAAATAAGATTCAGAGACCCGCGCCCACATGCGTTGAAAGACTCTCATGCAATACTGCGAGCGTCCCGATCGAGTGAGTGATCTTGGTCAGACATCTCAGTGCTATTGCCATCGCACATTGCAAAGCACATTGTTAAGCACATTGCAAAGCACATTGCAAAGCAAAGCACGATTTCCTGTTTATAAATAGCGGCCGAAATCGTCGCAAGTCTGGATTAGTGTCTGGCTCATCTTCTTTTTTTCTTTCTTCTCTTTTACGATCAACAAACACAAACAACCAACTATTCTATCAAGATGAACTTTTTACTTTTGACATCTGTTCTCACGAGCATTGCCTGTGTCGACGCTGCTGCTTTTCCTGGCTGGAACAACGACTATGGCAAGCACCAAAACGTCAAGACCACCTCTTCGCTGACCACCACCACCCATGTGGCCTCCTCCACCACCTCTGCTGCCCCAAGCTCTTCCGTCACCGCCATTGCCGGTGTCAAGGTCGACTCCATTTCCCTCGGTAACTTCTACGACGTTGTCAAGGGAATGGTCAGCCAGCACTCAAACAATATCGTTGACGAGGCCTGGTCCTTGATCGGCAAGGCCGAGGGCGAGGCTTGGACCGACTTCTCGCAAGCCATGAAAGATCTTGAAAGCGCTGTTCAAATCATCTTGGGCCACACCAGCTCAAAGACAACAGCACACGCTTCCACATCTTCCTCCATCCATATCACATCTTCCAGCTCTGCTTCTTCTTCCAGCTCTTCTTCGAGCTCCGCTACTTCTTCCAGCTCTTCTATCTCGGTTACTTCCACCGCTACCAACACTTCAGATGCATCCTATGTCACTGATTTCACTGAATTGGCTGCTATTTATTCTTCTTTGGGTTTGTTCAACGCTGTTCCTCTTATCGAAGAATTGGGTCTTGAATTAACCGCTACTGTTGAACCTGCTGGTTCCGTTACTCCTTTTGCCGACACTCCAGCACCAACTCCTCTTAACGACAAGGCTGCTGCTTTGACTTTTGTCAGCGATTTCTGGAACGCTTTCTTGAACCCAAATGATAAAGAACAAGCCAAGACAATTGTTTCTAGGTTCTTCTCATGGGATTCTCTTGGACGTATCACTGTTACTAGAGATTTCGAAGGTAATGAATTGAACACCGAATACATTTTCGGTCTATTCAGTGATATTAACCCAGTCTTGTTCAGAATGATTGGCGTCGCTAAGTCTGCTGAATTACAAAACTTCATTTTTGATGACAACAAGGTTATCTCTACTGTCACTGCCCAATTCTTGATTGAACCATTTAACTACACCATTCCAGTCCAAATTGATATGTTCATGTTATTAAACGGTACTACTGGTAACTACTCTATTGACGAATACGATGCTTCCTTCAGAAACTTCGAAAGAGTTTACTCTATCGTTGGTAACTACACCATGAATGTTTTGGATGAAATGTACGGTGCCAGTGGTTTCTCTGGTGAAGAAATCTTCTTTGACTTAGCCATCGAATCTATCTGTTTGGAACATGAAGCTTACTGTACCGGTGATAACAGACAATACGACAGTATGTCCGATTGTTTGACCTTCTTAAAAACTGTCAGAATCGGTGAAAGTTATGAAGGTGGTAGAGACACTATTTTCTGCAGAAACATTCATCAAGTTATGTTGCCATTCAGACCTTCGGTGCATTGTTCTCATATCGGCCCAACTGGTGGTGAAATGTGTCGTGACTCTGACACTGAGTACTTCACGGTTCTTAACAGTTATGACTCATATTTCCCAACATTGTTCTACGCTGCTTAGGCAATTTCTTAACTTAGTCATTTTAAAAAGAAAATTTTTTTCCCTTAATGTCCCCCTTTTATCCTCATTTTATTTGGTTTCATGATTTGATTTCTATTTTTTTTTTCTACGTATTCTTCACATTGTTTGTTCTTTCTTTCTAAATTCTTCGAACCTATTTTGCTATTCTCTTGTTAGATAACTCTTTCAAATTATCTCTTGTTATATATTCTGAAAAAGAAAAAATATACAAATACTTATGCCTATTACTATCGTAATGTTTTATTTTTTTTTCAATTACTAATGTTATGTTCTTCAGTATTATCTAATATTGATAAGTGTTGATACTCAAAGTGTACTGTAATATGTAAAATTACAAATTAGCTTTATGCATAAGCAAGATTGGTTCCCCTCACCTTTGGCTTTCATTATTGGTCGTCAATGGTGAACTAAAATTATACAAATCATATTTAATTCCCCGATTAGGAATGCTTATGTTCAATAGTTATTGCTTTAATATGATATGATGCTTATAAAAGAAAAAAAAATAATTATTTATGTACCTTCAGAAAACTCAAAATGATTCGCATTATTATTTTTTTTTTTTTTTTTTTTTTTTTCAAGAAATGATTCTCTTAGGGAAAATTCCAGCAACATGGGAAAGGGAGAGAAATTAACATACCGGGAAAAAAATATCAATTGAATCACATTATCGGTTTTTATGATTTCTTATTGTTACATTCTTTAATGAATACTTCATTTATATTCGAAAGAATTGTTTTCTAATTTTCTTCAACTTAATTAGTCATTATTATTTTAATTTGGCCCGATACTATAAAATGTCAGGTTCTACTTCTGAGTATCAGGAGTTCTCCTATAGAAACAAAATTATATATGATGTTGTGTTGTATATCTTATGCAGAATTTTTGATTGTTTCTTTAGAGAAATTCGTCCAAGAAATGGATACAAGATTCCCAAAAATGGCCCAATTATCTTCGTCGCAGCGCCTCACGCCAACCAATTTGTGGATCCGATCATCCTTCAAGGCCAAGTCAAACAGTTAGTCAATAGAAGAATCAGTTTTTTGATCGCTTCTAAATCGTTGAAAAGATTAGCCATTGGATTCTTTGCGAAATGTCAATTATCCATAGGTGTTAACAGAGCTCAGGACAACATGATTTCTGCGTCTGGTAAGATCATCATCAAATTTGATGAAGAACCTACTAGAGTGTTTGGTATTGGTACTAAATTTACCAAGGAATGTATGGTTAAAGGTTTGATTGGATTGCCAGACTCTTTAGGTAATGCCGACATCAGGGAAATCATTTCTGATACTGAATTGGTCATCCGTAAAGAGTTCAACCGTAAGATCTCAAAGGTGGAAAAAATGCTAACCGAAGGTACTTCTTTCAAAGTAGCAGACAAAATTGACCAACAACAAGTATACAATCAAGTATTTCAACATTTGTCCCATGGTCACTGTATCGGTATTTTTCCTGAAGGTGGATCCCACGACAGAACATCGTTATTGCCTTTGAAAGCAGGTGTGGCTATCATGGCTCTTGGTGCAATGGTTGAGCATCCAGGTTTGAATGTTAAAATTGTTCCTTGTGGAATGAATTATTTCCATGCTCACAAGTTCAGATCTAGAGCTGTTGTTGAATTTGGTGACCCAATCGAAGTTAATCCAGAATTAGTCAAAAAATATCAGGACCCAGATACAAATAGAGAAGCCGTGAAATACTTATTGGATGATATTCAAGATGGTTTAAAGGCAGTTACTGTTCAATGTGATTCCTATGAGGCTTTAATGATTGTTCAAGCTTCTAGAAGATTGTATCAAGGAAATTTTGTCCAAAGATTACCGTTACATTTAGTCAATGAATTTAACAGAAGAATCGTAAAAGGTTATGAACGTTATCAAGACAATGAAAGAATAATTAAATTAAAAGAAAAAATCCTCAAATATAATAAACTGCTACAAGATCATCATCTAGCTGATCATACTGTTGAAACTGCTGAGATTAACATTTTGAGAAACATCTGCATTTTGATTTATCGGGGATTGAATATTCTTTTATTGTTTATCTTGGCACTCCCAGGTACTATTCTATTTTCTCCAGTATTTCTTACCGCAAAGGTTATTAGTGATAAAAAACAAAAAGAAGCATTAGCAGGATCTGTAGTTAAGATTAAAGCCAGAGATGTTGTAGCTACTTGGAAGATCTTAATCTCTATGTTATTTGCACCTTTATTATACATCTTCTATTCTACATTGATTACTTTCTATTGTTACAAAGGTGATTTTTTTGCCTCCCATAGTTTGATCTTAATCTTTATTGCAAGTTATTTGGTTTGTGCCTCGATTACATATGCTGCTTTAAAAGTTGGTGAAAGTGGTATGGATCTCTTGAAGAGTTTGGTTCCATTATATTTAAGTATCACAGATCCAATTGATTTACATAATTTGAAACTTCAAAGAAGAGAATTAGCAGCAGAAATTACTGAAGCCATTAATGATTTTGGTATGGAAATGTTTCCTGATGATTTCAATATTTTGGAAATGGAACAAAAGAAATTGGCTAAACCTGTGGATAAATTTGGAAATAAGGTAAGTAGTGATGAGTTAGAAGAGCAAGAAGAGGAGCGTAAAACTATGGAACTAAGAGAAAGAAGAAAGCGGCAGCGTAAAGAAAATAAGAAGATTAACGAAAATGATATTGATTCTGAAAATGAAACTTCAAATGTTGACTCTGATGCTATATCTAGAATAAACTCTAATAACTCTCTTTCAAACATTCCAGTATTTTCAGAATACCAACAAAACCATCTCTCGACATCATCAGCTGCTACAAGTTTAACATCTATTAGTGATTATAATAGCAGTATCTCTTTTGAAGCCAAGAGTGCCTTAAAAGATAAAATTAAGGCTAAAATGCAAGAAAAACAAGATTGAAATAAATAAATACGGACTATAATAAAACTTTAATATCCCTTTTTTTTTTGGGAAATTCAATATACATTAATATATTTTTGTTCATTTCTTTTGTTAAGACAAAATTCGAATAAAGCAAGGACTAATATTTATAAAGATATATCCTAGATGGAAGAAAAAAAAAGGAAAAAAAAAAATAATTAATCATAATACCGGGAAGATAGAAAAGTAACCATATATCAATTTTTTGTCTAGATTCTTATTTTAAACCTCCGATTAAAAGAAGTATCTGGTGAATAGTTTTTGAGTTATTAATTTTGCCTCATTTATTTATCCTTCATATTCAGAAATAATAAATTTAAATGTCTGTCTTTTTTCTATTTTACTATTATTATTATTTAAATTTAAATCCAAATTTCGTATTTGAATTTAATAGAAACATATATATTAAACACTGCCGTATATTTCAATATAATATTTATTTTTTATAAGTAAGTACTAATAATTATCAAAACACTTTGTAAAAGCAAGAAAATAAAATGACATCGTAACGTATTGTAAATGTAATCAACTAAAATCAATAAAGCCTTGTCTATCGTATACAGATTTGCCTCTAACGTATTTATCTAATTTTTCGTAATTTTTTCTGAATTCAGATCCTAAATCAATTCTTTGTTTCAACAAATCAGAACTTCCATCAGCGTCTTGACATTCTATCCATAGTTGAGTCAATTCAATGAATTTTCTTTCCAATATCAGTCTTTCTTCCAATAACTGTTCCTTTTCTTCAATTTTGCTCCCATTTATAACCAAATCATTCTCACCAGATATTGGGTAAATATATTCAGGTTCGGCATTTTTACCACATTCCATAAAGTCAGGGAGTTGTTCCAAATCAACATATTTTTCCAAATCTTTGATGGTTTTAGTAAACTTGATCTTGGCAGCCACAACAGGATCTAGCCAATTCTTGATAATGTTCCAGATACCACTAAAAACCCAAGGCGCTTTATGAATTATCAATACACCCAAGCTTTCAGGATAATGCGCTTGAAATGCATCGATCACAAATCTTACCGGTTGATAGTCCATGTTCAGTAATGAAAACCCAGTCAAGTCGAATAGAATAGATGCAGCGTCGACATTCCCTTTGATAAACATTCTGCAATCTTCTATAACTAAACATGTGAATATCTTTACCTCCTCTAATGTTTGATCAGCTGCAAAATGCAATCTGGGACGTACCACCACAATGGGTCTTCCCATTTTATCATGACCTTTAATGTATGCTTTATTTAATTCAAAATTCTTAAAAAGACCAGAATATAGCTTAGGCTCTGTATCACTTGCTTGCATTTCTTCATAAAATTTCAACTCACCATTTTTGATATAGTCGTCTATGGGAAACTCGTTCATTCTCCAAGACAAAGTGGAGCTAAGCATGGCCAAAGATTTATCTACATTCCATTTTCTAGCACGAACAAATCTTAGCAACAAATTATCAGGAGAATCAAGCTTGGTGAATTGCCAAAACGTTTCCTCCATTTGAGCTGGCTCGAATTCGGCTACTGCAGAATGAACCATTTCATCCGTGTACTTATTCTCGATTTCAAGTCTCGTAGGAACGTAATTTAAGGACTCACTCAACGATTTCACCTTATGCATTTGATCACTGCTGTTTTCAGTGACTTTCTTAGAGCTGCTAGTGCTACTGCCTCCTCCAAAACCAAATGCAAATCTGGACTTCTTACTGGCCTCACTTGCTCCGCTGATACTGTTACTTTGGCTACTGCTGGAATCGTCTGGTTCAAGCTTGTTACTGTTAGAGCATTTGCCTAATACCTCATACTCGTTGCCTAAACTTGAAGAAGCCACCAAATGTTTTTTTCCTTGCTCATCAACCGGGATGCTTGCTGGTTTGTTCCAAAATTTCAAGATATATGCCCACAACTCTTTTAGCTTTAACTCTTCCTCGCTGGTAAGCGTCTCGAGTCTTCCTGGTCCAATCGGGTAACTAGTTTCTTGCTCTTTATCGGTAGTCATTTTAGCAAATTATGTTATAGTATGTATCTGCAGTATATCATTCAATGAAATAAGATACGGTATAATACCAATTTCCATTAAATTATCAGAGAGCTGTTTTATATATAATTAAACGTATCGGGCGATCTGCCACTTCTTTTATATACATATAATACTTCACCAACAAATTCCACACAGACCAGAAAAAAAAAATTGGGCGAATCCTACAGAAACTTTATCATGTGAAAAACTTATTCACGTGAACCACACGTGACCATTCGAAAACGTATTTATTTATAAAAATATATATTTATCACATTCAAAAACTAACCCAAATCGAAATACTAATAATGATAACAAAGAAAAGACCTATAACGAGTAGTTCATTTTTTGAGTCTTATCGCTGGCTGTCTTTACTTTGTTTCCTGTTGAGTCCACCCCATTGTTCAATTCATCCAAGATAGAATTATGGTATTCTAATTCATCATTGATAATCATTCCAATCTGCTTTTGCCTTTTAATAGTCTCGTACAAGCTGGCCAAATGAGTATCCTCCTGTCTCGTTATTTGCTGTTTCTGGTCGGCTAGCAACTCCTTGTTGTTCATAGCTGCTGTGATATCCGTCTCGTATGGCAATCTGCTATTGTTGCTACCAGCACCGAATATTCTCATCTTGCTCTTATTAAGCTTACTATTCTGCGCGTCATCAGTTTCGTCAGAACCCTTCTCGATTCTGCTGTGCGTAAGCAAACTGCTGTTGTTGAACATGTTATTATCTCTAATACTCAACTCTTTCTCTATCAGACTAACTAACATCTGTCTTTTATTATACTCATCTGGAGCCAAGTCTTTGCCCAACAATTCCAAGGACTGCTTCAAATCAATTAGCTTGTTTCTCACAATCGTCACATTCTTTACTGTCGGATCATCAACTAATGCTTTGCATTCTCTCATTATCTCCATCCAGTCGTCTTCGTCATCGATATTCCATTCCCTCTTCATGTACATCGTGTCTATTTCGTCATGCTTACTGCTACCACCAAAATCATCGAATATTGTGTTTGGCAACTCCAAAAACTCAATAAACAGCTCACAGCGTCTCCATAACAAATCTTTGAGGATATCTTTTAACATTTTATTAAATATCTTTGTGCGAAACCCGATCAATTCGTTGTCGCTTGCGCCGCGATCACCAAACATACTAGATACAGCACTAGAAGAAAAGGTCTTTGGAGGAACCTCAAACGGGAAGCTATTGGCATTCATCTCTTTCGTCATGTCCCTTGCCAAAGCAACAAACTCGCTATATCTTTTTTTCACCGCATATTTTCGGAATGGAAGCTGTACAAGAACATGGTATTCAGTGTATCTCTTATTGCTTGCTGGACTAGCCTTTGTTATGGTAGCTTTCACGTCCATTAATTTTCTTTATTTATTACTAATATTATTTTTACTATCGAAAATATTTTCCTTGGTTTTGCTGTTACTACTTCTAATGCTGTTACTGATATGCAAGATTCAATTAAAAGAGTAAGAGTTGAATCACACACATAGCATTGGCTATCAATCTCAAATACTGTCTTCTGACAGTTTTAAGTAATCAAGAGCGGAAGAAAACGAAGAAATTTGGCGTTACATATAACAATATCGACCTACGGCTTATCCGGATTAAAAACTCACGTGTAATACACGTGATTATAAATACTTTTCTTTTTTTTTATAAATTTTTTTTCTCTTAAAAGAAACCCACCATGAATCTACAATAACTTTAGTTATTGCAATGATGATTAATGGTCTATATACAGCATTAAATATTCCTGCTTGATATCAATCAGTGGCAGAAGCACCTATCTTGTTTCCGAGGCGGATTAGCTGAATTTTTTTATTTGAACAGCCAGAATATTGATACGAAGAATAGGAACACGATGAATACTAGTAAAGTAAAAATTAGACCGCCAAAGAGAAACTTGCATGATCAAGTAGACATTGATAAAGCTTGGAGATTGCTAATCCATTCAATACAAGAAATCATGTATTCTATGACTAATTCTTCTTTTTCCTTATCTTCGTCAAACAGCGTAACATCCAAGCTTTCTTTTGAACAGCTTTACAGAAATTGCTACCATATAGTATTACGTAAACAAGGTGAAAAACTTTACCATGAAGTGCAATCGATTCTTATTGAATTTTTACAAGCTCGGAACGTTGAACTTTTGAAATTTATCCGGAAGGAATTAGGTAGTAATGCGGGCAGCAGTGAGATTGATGTGAACTTGATCAGAGACTACAATTCTGCAGTAATAGATAAAATTATCTCAGAATGTGAAAACTATTCTCTTTGCTTAAGCATGGTTTCAGATATATTAATGTATTTGGATCGTGTGTATGTCAAAGAAGCGGCGAACAGCAATAATAGCGGCTCTAACAATAAACAAACCTTGGCAGTCTACGATTTGGGAATGCAGTTATTTAAAATTCATATTTTGGACACAAACAATATTGGTAGTATGATAAATAAACTTGTAATGAATGGAATCAATGAAATGAGAAACTCCAACTTCTACAGCATCAAGAAAGATTATACGGATATTTCAACCCAGACGCTGGACTTATTCTTGAATGAAAAATTCCAAATCAAGGCAATCGTTAAGATGTATGAACTGCTTTATTCTTCTGAAGAGTACAATGGCAAAACTAATGCCATCAACAATAATGAATTAGGCGTTTCTTTTATTAATGATTTATTCAATATTGAAAATGGTGATTTAAATGATAATTTGATTCTTTCTGATAAAGAAAATATTGATAGTGATGAGAATCGTAACAGTGATACAAATTTTGATCCGAATGTCGATAACTATTATAGTAACCATTTTGAGCCTTTTTTTCTTGAAGTCACCTATAAATATTATGAGAGTATATCTTCTAAACTAGTCAACTTGAAAGATTTACGAATTTATATTATTAAAGTTAATGATATCATAAATTTTGAATTACATTTATTAAAATTCTTGAAGGTTCCACATGTGACTATTTATAAAAAGACAATTCCAATAATTAATATCTTAATCATCAACAATAATATTGAAAATTTATTAAAATGGAATTTGCCAAATGATGAAATTGTGGAAGAAAGTTTTTATTCTTGGTTGACTAATATCAATATAAATAATTTAAAAATGTTGTATTTTTTGATCTTAAAAATTGATAAACATTTGAAAATATTGAGTAAATATTTACGATTATTCATAATTCAAAAAGGTTCAAGTATAGCAAATGAAACCAAAATCGAAATTTCAAGATCATCAGACTCCAATAATTCGAGAAAGAGCCAAAAAGATCAAATGGATAAATTTGCAATTCTATATGTTGAAAAAATTCTAAATTTTAAAAATGGATTCGACTTAATTTTGTCACAATCTTTTCAAAAAGATTCTAATCTAGATAAAACCATAGAGAATTCATTTATTGAATTTTTGAATAGTGGAAATGACAGTAATAAAATATGCGAGTATTTATCTTTATTCATAGATAATAAGCTCAAAAAAAATAAACTGAATTCCTCTCCATCATCGCTCAATAATCATAATAATAGTAATTTGGCTATTTTAAATGATTCAATAACAATTTTTAAGTATATCAAAGATAAAGATTTATTTGAGAAGTACTATCAGAAGCATCTAACAAGAAGATTATTAAATAATAAAAGTATTTCAATTGATTTGGAGAAACTTATTGTGAATCAAATTAAGGATGAAATGGGTGGTGATTATACATCTAAACTAGAAGGCATGTTTACAGATATTAAAATTTCCAGCGATTTATCTAGAGATTTTAATAATTTTATGCAGTTACAAGAGGGTAGCAATAAAAGACAAATTAATTTTGATATAAATATTTTAAATACTATCTACTGGCCACTTCTGGTTCCTGAAAACGACAAATTCATTGAGCTACCAAAAAGTTTGAATGAATTATATGAAGATTTCAACAAATTTTATACAATGAGACATAAGAGACGGTTATTGACGTTTTCTATGAATTTATTTTCAACTTTGGACATAAAAGTTCGTGATTTTGGTAAAAATGCCAATAAGGTCTATGAGATCAATTTGAGCTTGTATTGCGGCTTAGTTTTATTATTGTTTGAATATCCTGAATTCAATCATTTTTATTCAACTGATGGGAACCTGGAAGAAAATTCTGTTTTGACATTTGAGCAAATCCATGAGATTACCAGTATCCCAAAATCTGACTTGATTCGTGCCTTACAAAGTTTATCAGTAGCAAACCCAAAGACAAGATTATTGAGGAAAGAACCTATGACCAAAAATGTCAATGCCGGAGACAAATTTCAGATTAATAAGAATTTCGAATCTCCAGTTAGTAAATTCAAAGTTTTGACTGTTGCTTCAACTTCTAAAACGGAGAGCAGCCAAGAAGCTTCCAATACATTAGCAGAGGTGAATAATGCACGGAAATTGGAAATTGATGCATGTATTGTTAGAATCATGAAATCTAAAAAGCAGATGTTATTTAATACATTGATTTCTCAAGTTATTGAATTGTTAAACAGAAGATTTAAGCCTAGCATCTCGTTTATCAAAGAACGAATAGAAAATCTCTTGGAAAGGGAATATTTAGCTCGAGATGAATCAGATATCAATTTGTATCATTATTTGGCATAATATTCATTTTTCTGTTGTTAATTTCCTGCTATACGCAATATATGAATAAGATAAACTAATGTAGAACGTTGCAGCTCTTTTTTTTTCTTACTACTTTGGAATTTAAATTAAAGCTTTAAGGTTGATTTGGACGATAATAAAAGTTTGTGTTTTCAAATATATTCATAATATCATTGGTTATGCAACCTAGAGCACTATGAGCCAAACTGAATCTTAGGCAAGGCACGATTTTTGCCGTATACGTTTCAAAAAAACTGTTCACTAAGTTGGAACACAAGTAAACAACGTAAACTTGATTGAGAATGTTCATCAAAATATTCAATGAATAGTGGTATAGCTTGAGTAAGATTACGACCAGCCAAATACTTAGTATTTCTAGTATTTGAAACTCAAATTGTGTAAAGTATAATGCTTTTCCAAATTGAAGCAGATAGCATAAGATTCGCGGTTCAATTGATAATAAGTAGTTGTATTAGTATGTTTATAGAAAACAACTAATATTTTGATATAGTTAAAATGTTCGTAATTACCGATAAAGCAGCAAAGTCATTGATAGCATCACCAGAAAAGTCTAGAAGACGAGTTAGTACTATGTCACGTGATTATCATGTGATTATTTATGGTAAACATGTATGGGTGTACGGATTTTGTAACCTTCATGTGATAGAACCCAACTCGGTTTTTTATTTAGCCGGTTGCTATAATTAAGATTTTGTTGACGAAGAAGAAAGAATGAAAAAAATCTTTTTTATGACAAGTAGCTGCAATTAGAATCACAACATACTATTGGAACATGATGATAACCAAATCTTTTCAGTGACAAGAAAAGCAGCGCTGAACACAACAACTGAATCTGAATTATCAACAGTAATAGTATTAGACGGCAAATGGTTTTATCTACTTTAATTTATAGATATGATGGGCTCCCACTTTGTGGATCGGTGGATGACGATAACGATTCACGATTAAAACAGGAAAAGCAGACTATCAAGAAGTTAGTGCCTACCTTGAACGCCAAAAGTGTGAATGTCAGCGAGCAGATCTCCATAGACGCGCAATATTTCAATATACAGTGCTTGATAAGCAACGATATCTTGTATTTTACCATCACAGAGCTTCAATATCCAAAGAAGTTGGCATTCCTGTACCTTGATGAGATAAGTAATGAGTTCTACAAGAACTACGGAAAAGATACCGTCAACAACTTGAGCTTGAGGCCGTACGCTTTCATAAATTTTGAAACCTTTTTAAATAAGACCACTAAGTTATACTTGGATCAGAGAACCCAAACCAACTTGGACAAACTAAACGGCGATTTGAATGATGTGAAATCTATCATGAACAAAAACATAGAAGATTTGTTGGCCAGAGGCTCGAGTTTGGACAGAATGGGTGATTTGAGTAATAGCTTGAGAAGTCAATCTTTGAAGTACCGTAAAGCTGCCCAGAAGATCAATTTTGATCTTTTAATAAGGCAATACGCGCCAGTTGTCGTAGTTGGTTTATTTATTGTGTTTTTAATTTGGTATATGTTTTTTTGAAATTTAATCGATCATAAGTAATATAGCTAATATACATAAACTCTTTTTTTTTGGTTTTCTCTCTATTCTTTTCTAATTTACGATTGTATTTCTTCCATATCGAGACAGAAAACGGATAATTATTCAGCTATATGTAGCTTATTTTTCTTCGGGGACTCAGATTAAGTGAACAAATGAATGTTGTAGTTCATTTATTGGCAGTGAATCAATAAACAATTAATTGCTGACTATGAGAAAATCAACAAATGCTTCCCGAGACGCCCACCTCTTATGAGTGTATAATTTCTTTCATTATATCTCTTCGTGTTCATTTACAACCACATTGACAAAACTTGACAATGAAACCTGGTGGAGAGTCTGTATCTACAGTCTTTCTGTTCAGTCAGACAGATGTGGCTATGTAACCGTAATGATCACTGGCTACCCGGACGAGCACCGTTATTTCAAAAAGATTTTCTGCTGTGCAAAGACAAAAATAAACAGATCTTACTATTTGATAAATGAAACAAGGATACTTTGACCAACCTTCCATGACTGTTGAATATTAAGAGAAACAAAATAACAATATTTGCAATTTCCGCCAAATTGATACTTTAAAATACATAATGACAGCCAGTAATCACCATACCAACACAGCTGCTGCTGCTCCTATTGAGAATCCTACATATAAGTTATTATTAACTAATCCATTATCTGTGAACAATTTCAAATACCATCCAAAATCCGTGTTGAGTGGGATCACCAGTAATGATGGATTATCCACGGTGTCTTTAAAATCTGAAACCGCTGTGGATTTTGTGTTCAAAGGAGAACTTGTCATGAAATTGTTCAGCTTGTTGAATGAAAAAGTCCCACTTGACCAGTTGATAGATCTCAATGCTGATCCAGAGAATGATTATTATTTGAAATATTCCTCTGATAAAGAGAACAATAAAGATGAACTTGAAACATCTTTGCAAAAAGAGATTGAATTGTTGGAAGCTGAACAGAAAAGATTAGAATTGAAGTTGAATAGTTTGGAAAATAACTTTAATAGTAATAGTATTAGCAAGGATGATAGTACTTATAATAATGCTAGTGATGAAAAGCCTTTGGATTTAATGAAAGCTATTCGCGACTTAGCAGATGAGTTTGTACTAGTAGACGATAAGTCAGAGAGGGCAGTTAATACTGATGGTGATATAGTTATGGCTGAAGATTTCGTTGATGAAGAAGAAGATAAACAGGTACGTGAACAAAATAATAATAAAATTAGAAGTTTATTTGAAGACAGATATAATTGCAAGATTATCATAAATGAAGATCGGCATGTGGCTAAAAATAAACATTTAAGAGTTTTGAGAATAGGGAGTGTCAATCTTAAATAGTTTAATACTTTAAATATTTATTGGATGATGAAAAAACGAAGATAAAAGCTAAAATCAAATATATGTTTCCTAAAAAACACATAATATATATAAATTATTTTAATGATAGTCCTTTTGATTGAATTAACCTTATATTTGATATGTATTGATATTAAAGATTGTATTAAAAGAAAACAAAATTTGCCGTATGTAAATAAAAGTAACCAAATAAAAAGATCAATCTAAAATTCGCAAAACTTTTCGGATTAATGGTAACCTTACATAGTGATAAAACAGAGGTGAAACAGCTCTGCATCCATATTGAGAGTTTTTTATTTAAAAGCGGTTATTAATAACTTAATTAGGTACCAAAAACTAATGAAGAGCTTGTGTCTTGGCAATCTTGCGACGTTATCCAAATGATTTGTTCCTTCTGACTTTCAGTCTTTTGATTATATATTATGTGTGATGATATAAAAAGAAATGAAAAAATCAAGAAAAACGAAATGAGACAATATACAAATGCAAGTTGACAATATGAACAAAAGCAAAAAAAAAAAAAAAAAAAAAAAAAGATAATAATAAGAGCTGATAAGGATCATATAAATAGTTCGATCTCTCATTTTCCATCTTTGTTTTCGAAACTAAAGACTCCGATGAACGGATCCACCTTTGTAGGTCTGCATTCTGGGCATACACCTTTGAAAATAATATCTGGGATTTCCAAGACATCTGATGATATCAGTTTAGAGCTTTGTGATTCTACTTGTACGTTAGCTGGGTCTTCATTATTACTATTGCTATCGTTATCTTGGTTATTGTTATTATTCAATGAATTTCCATTATTTGTAGCATAATCCATAGGTGAGGGTTGCTCATTCAAACTGCTGGACCCGTTGGTGGAATTACCACTTCCACTTCTTTCCTTGAAATTATCTTTCAAGTCATCATTCGTTTTCTGCAGTTGCTTGTCCTTTTCCTTTTCTTTTCCCGAGAAAAAGTCTTCTGTTTCATTCTGAAAAATCTTGAAGAAATCTATTCTTAACATCTCATCCTCATCAATCATTCCATGAATTTTGAATTTTTTATTCTTGAAATCTTCTCCGTTATTGTAATATAATCTTCCTTTCGTTTTCCCTGTAAGTTTCCCCATGGTCGATCCTATACCTATTATATCGGAATTTGGAATGTCAACATAGATTGCCGAAACACCGAATGGAGAACAGTAAATCTCCAAATCACACTGGTTTGCAAATAAATATGTTTGTTGTTTGTCTGTAGGAATTGATGTAGATAATGATAGCCCCGATGATGACATGACAAATATATATGTATTATGAATCTTTTATATGATGAATCCTGTAAATGTAAATTGTAAATAAAAGATGAATATTGTTGTGTGTATAGTTATGTAATCTGTAACTTTTAATAGATACTAAATGCCAACGTCCCCTGATTGTATGCTGTTGTCACGCGTGAATCATTTATTTTTCACCATTACTATTTTTTTTTTTGTTGGATGTGGATAATGAGTATTTGAAAAAAGTGGATGATTTATTCATTACAATAACAAAGATTAAAATAATAAAATTATAAAATTTACTACCATTATAAATCAGTTTTTCAATTTTTTTGATTTGTAACCCATGATTTCTTTAAAACTTTCAGAGGATCAAAAATTGTAGAACAATTTTTCTATTACTTACTGTCCTTGTCAGAGCTGTTGTTATTGCCAACCATGCCTCTTTATTTATTATTAGAATATTGATTGTATTAAATGTGTATATATATATATATATATATATTGTATTATATTGAAATAAAATGTAATGAATAACTTTACAAATATCTCTTATGTAATAGAATATGATAAGCAAATAAATATGTTATTATTGTAAGATTCCTTCTAGTCATTCCGATAGTAAAAATAAAAAAGCAATTGATATCTATTAAAAACGTTGGAAATGCAGATTTTTTGAAGTGTATTGTGCAAGTAGTCTGAACAAGTATTATAGAAATAGTGCATAATCACTTTGATATATCAAGAGTTTCACTTTTTTCAAGATGGTCCTCTGGTTTCTCCCCCACCCTGTGTATCTGAATTACATATTTATCTTTTTATTTACATGTTGATTACTGCTGCCAGCTTAGTCCAATTTATAATTCACCCAAGAAGTACTGCTAATCTCACTCAATCTTGATAAGGCTCGAACGAAAGCAAATTTTTCTTCATCCAAAGCAAAAATATCAGCGACGGATTCAAGAGCATGAGTCTGAGCAGATTCTAATTCATGATGATGATTATTTTCCCTAGTAGAACTTCCCACATTAGCAATGGAACTCCCACCTTTAATGTTGTTATAATCTATAAGATCCTCATCCTTCACACCTGGTTTCAAGTTAAACGGAGTAAACTGTGAAACAAGTTCACTATCCACAAACAATTTACTGAATTTGTTTGCATTCGTGGTGGCCAATTTACAGTGGTTATCATATGCTGCATCTAAAAATGTAATAAATCTTCTAATTTCGTCACGGAGATCAATTGATAGGTATGGGATATCTGTTATTATAAAAGCTTTGTATGTTTTGGCAAGTAAAAGATAATCACCGGCAGCTAATGGCGTTCCGCACAATTCTTTGAATGTGAATTGGGCAATAACTGATGGAACAGATTTAGGAATGGTAACAAGTCTTCCCCATACTTTCAAAGTGTCGTTATATTTGATTAATTTGTCAAATCGATTGGCAGCGACATCTTTATCATTTGGAAGTTCTACATGTGTATAATATTGAAACCAATTATCAACGTGTTCTTCTCTTTGCTTTTTAATCTTTGGATCAAAATAATCGATGTTGAAAGGTTCGGCAGCACCTGATGGATAATAATAAATCAGGGATTTAGGTCTTGGAACTCTTCTGTAATCAGTGTTGGAATTCAAATTTACAACATTAGTTCTATCTTGTAACAATTCAATAACAGGAATGAAAGATTCTCTTTGGATGCCATTGATGTATAAGTCCATAGGTTCTCTATTAGAAGTAGTAAATAAAACCAATCCATATTTAGGGTTCAACACAAGCATTAACAATCTTCGAAGAAGCATAGCATCAGCCACATCTGTGACTTGGAACTCATCAAAACAAAGCACATTTGAACTGTTTACTAATTCAGCTGCAAGGATAGGAATAGGGTCAATATCTGACGATGAGCCAGCACTTTTAATGATTTCATGTGATTTTTTATGAAGACCTTGTATGAATTGATGGAAATGGATTCTTCTCTTTGTTAAATGAGACGGTATCGTAGAATAAAACAAATCCATCAACATGGTTTTTCCACAACCCACATCTCCCCAAAGGTAGAGTCCCTTTGGAATGTTCTTGTAGTCTGTGGACAAGTCAAAACTAGTAGCTTCTCTGTTGCACTTGTTAAGAAATTCAATAGAAGTATGCAGCATGTCTTTGAATATGGAATTGTAAAATCTTACTACTGGGTTTTTCACTGATAACTCGGACTCGTATTGCACTACATCAGCAATGGTAGGCACAGGTACTTTTGAAGGTTTGTAATTGATTAGCTGGGAATGAAAATCCGTAAGGTTGTGTAGCACTCTATATTGAAAATCGTCGTGTGTTAATTGACCGATTTTGACAAGTCTATTGTATTCCCCGACTGGGGTCTTCAAAGCCTTGCAAACGTGACTGGTTGTCAGTATAAATCGCTTTGACATCAGGAGCAGTGAAGGTAACAACATTTTGATATTTTGACATTAATTTATCTAGATGTTAGAGAGTGAGCTAAACTATTGAATAGTTATCTGATTAGACTCAAGTTATATTGCAATAATTATATTCTGATATTCCCGGCGTTGTAGCCTAATTTATATGTATATACGATTTTTCTTTGCTAATATCGATCCAACAGAAGAAACAACTCTCCATTTATATAATGATAAGGACATAATATTCTGCTAGAGCTACTTTTTTCCTACTATGGTCACACCAAAAGAATCTCCGAGAACTCCAAATTTATGAAAAAAAAAAAAAACGAAGAAAACGAAAAAAAAGAAAAAAAAACGGCATCAGAAAAAAAAGAAAGAGAAAAGCGGGGCTACAACTACTTTGACGGTGCTCGTAATTTCTCTGGGGGCTGCAAACCGCCTAATTTAAATGTGCTCATAACCTTATTATTCTTTTTTTTTTTCGTAATTTCAGCAGCCTTTCACAATTTCAACATTAATTGGCTGAAAAAAAGAAAAAAATTTTCGATTTATTTACTTTAGCGGTTAAGAATATCCACCATATCTAAACTAGATACAAATAAGAATATTATTGTTGCAATACTCCTAAAATACTTCTTGAAACACAATAAAATACAGAGCTCATAATATATATAAATGTTTTCCTTGCTCAGATCAATAGGTTTAAGACCTTTCGCTGCCAAAACCGCTAACTTTGCTGGTAGCCAGAACACCATTGCCAATAACTTTATGTACAAGGGTTTGCTCAGTTCACTTTTCGTTCGCGGTTTTAAGGTCAGAACCTCGGTGAAAAAGTTCTGTTCTGACTGCTATATTGTTAGAAGAAAAGGAAGGGTTTATGTGTTGTGCAAGAGTAATAAGAAACACAAGCAAAGGCAAGGCTAAGAATGAATAAGCAGCAGATGACGTCGAAAAAAAATAGAAATGACAAAGTATATATGAATAAAGCATGGTCCCTCCCTGCGTGTAAATATTATGGCTTCCCCACAACGATTGAAAAATATCAATGCCATTTGCATTCGTTTTAACCATTTAATGAACAATTAAATAAATAATTTTATAATTACAACTACCATATTAAATAACTTAAAAGTCTAGCATTCAATCATTTTTTTTCATAACACGTGTTTGCTTCTTGTTCTATGTTCTATATAGATTTTGTGTGATTGTTTGATCTTTATTTTAGTTTCATATTCTTAAATTAGATTACAATCTCAAAATCCAAAACGATCAAATCACGTGCCCTTATTATCAAAAAGTCATTTCAATAGCATTGCAAATCTGTCACGTATGACTTAGCGACAAACAATATTAGTGTTAGTAGAGCTTGAACCAGAATTAGGAGATGCTATGCTGAGAAATACTGTGTCATCATGAATAAAGAATGTAATCCCATACGAAGTACAACCTGTGATTGAAAAAACTACTACATTGTTCCTTTTTTTTATTCGTTTGGTATAACTGAAGGCTGAAGACTCACAGCCACACGAGGATGAAAAAGCCAAAAAAAAATTGTATTAAATATGTTGAATAAATGAAAAATATTAAATAAAGTAAGTGTACAAATAAGCATACTGAAGTATCATCATTCTTCAATCAATCGTTTTTGCTGTCATCCATTTTCAAATCATCCGGAATGTTTCCTAAGATTCCTAACTTAACACTGCTTTTGGTACCGCCATTACCCGCTTCAAGTCCACTAGCACTTCCACTACTGCCACTACCAGTTAATAAACTAATGTATCCTTTGTATCCATTACCACCATAGTTTTGCTTGTAAGCATAGATTCTTTGCAAGATAAATTGGAATGGTCTTCTTCTTCTGATAAACCAACTAATGGCTAAGAATAGACATACGACAAAAATGTACCCCTTAACACCATGACGATGAATGTAATCCATAGGTCTGAAAAATTCCCCATATGGAGAATTAATCAAGTTTTGTCTTGGTGGAGTTACGCCAATACTGTTACTATTAATGAAACTCAACAAGGTGTTTCTCAAAATCCATGGTTTATTTTTCAAGGTTTGTCCAAAGATATCTGTCTCATAGTAAAACTTACCTGTTCTTTCAATAATAATGGCATCGCCTCTTTCAAAATTTTCACGTTCATGAATGTTCCAACCATTTTCATCAATTAAATGTCCGTATTTACTAATATCTAAATATGTAAACAATGTCTGACCGGATGGATCATATTTGATAATTTCTTCAGTAATGGAAATCTCATCATTATCAACTTTTTCTTGTTTTAATTCTCTTTTGTCAACATGGTTGTTATATTTTTGTTTGGACCAGTAATAGTAGTAATCATGTGCTGCAATAGATAAATCCTTCAACCCACTATTAGTGGACTCCCTATCATTGGTATCAAAAAATGCAACAACGACTTTATCGATATTTCTATTTTGTAGTTGAACAAAAATCTTATCGAAACTCTCAGGGGTAAGTTCAGAAATGAATGGCATAGAATTATCCTTGATGAATTGTGTGACTTTATCAATATTTCTAATATCAGAAGGCCCAACGTTCTGCATAATAGTAGGTATTAAACAATCTTCTTTGAATGCAAATAATGTAGGTTTTGAAGTAGCAGTTATAAATTCAAAATATTCCCTGTTAAATGGCTTTTGAGATTCGGATGCATTGTAATGAATGTATCTCACCAAATTTCTTTGTTGACGCTCAATAAATTTAAGATAATGAGTATCATTTGATTTATAAAGGTAAACGTTTGGTAACTTCATAATGGAGTCTAACAAGTATGGAACAATACTTAAATCTTCTTCAGTAAGAATGGAATTTTCATCAAGATCGTTACCATAATAATAAACGAATGATACTTTACCATCTTGGCCCGGTAAGTCTGCATCATATATGATGTCTGGCATAATTTTATTGACCAAATTCATTTTCTTAGATAATGAGATAACATCCATGTCTTGAAACTGGTAATTGTTCAAGAGACGGGTAGCCCATATGAAAATCTCATCATAATCGATCTCATCATTAGGTAAAATCGTGTCAAACTTGATAAAATTGCCTGAATTTCTAGGTAAGACCATGGCAATTTGTGGGGAGAACAGAATGGAGGAAGTCATTTGATAATTCAAATTTTCGCAGACTTCAAGGTTGGCAGTACAACTGACATGGCCGACAGGAATATCCAAATAGTTACTTACAATCTTCCAGTTGTTCTTAAACGAATCACATTTGTAACAATCGCCAAAGTCTATACCTGATTCATCAGCTAAAGACTTAGTAATAGTATCTTCACTATTTGGCCAGAAAGACAACAAGATAGGAGAATCATAATTTCCACTAAGAATAGAGGATAATTCCATTTCCTGAACCAAATTACTCTTGGAGGGAACGTGAAGTTCATCCATATTACCATATCTGTAAGCGACCTTTTTCATAAAGTCAATCAAATTTTCAGAATTTTTTTCCAAGGAACTTGGGAAAGTGTCAAGTACAACATTACTATGGTCTGCATCTTTTGAACCAATCATTCTGATACTTGGATAAAACTTAACAATTTCACGGTCACAAAGATCGCCCTGCTCCGCACAATTCACTTGATGCATTTCTATACCCAACTCTTGACGGTTGAAGTTTTGGAAGACATCTTTCCACACAGGCTGGAAAGTTTTACAATGCGAGCAGTACGGCGAGTAGAACTCCACCAAGTGCATTCCTTCTTTGAGTTCATGGTCATAGGAATGGGTCTGAAGACTGTCCGGTAAATCAGGATCCTTCTCAAAGGCAAACACAAAGGAAGAGAAAATGGATAAAATAGAAAAAATAAAGAATAATATTCCCATTTTTTTGCTGTTATTCACACTTTTCGCTATTATCTATAGTATGATAAGATACAATATTTCTTAATAAATAATAACCAACAAATAAATAGAAATAAGCCTAGTAAGTAACAGAAGTAGAAATAAATAACTAAGAAGGGTTAAATTGTACTGCAGACAAAACAAAATCAAATCAATAAAATTAGCATAGTATATCAGAAAGAAAAAAAAAAGATGTTCTGGTATTTTTCTCTACTTTTTTTTTGTTCAATTGGCGGTTAGTGTCTTTTTGATTAACAAGTTTTTTCTACCTAAACTGTATACGTGATTTCTGCATATATTTACATTTGGGCGCGTCCATGCAACTAACAGTGCATATATGTTAGCCATTTGCCATGTTGATGATCATTATGTTGTCGAAATGATAACTTGAATAATTGAAAAAAGCTGATAGTGGAAAACAACGCAATTTCAAATCTTAACTAGACAAAAGGTACGAAAACAATAATTTTGAGCGGCCGATGGGACCTTCTTCCTCGGCGGTTGGCGGAACAAGCAGCCAAATACACAAAAAGTTGTGGGGCTCCTATTTTCTTTGAATCAGTTCTTGGACCAGCTCTTGACTCTTCTTGCTGGTTTGCAATTCAGAATAGTTTATTTCTTTGTCAGATTCCATTTAGTTAAAAGACAAAGCGAGGAGACCTAAAAAAGAAGCATACTTTCCAGTACGGCTCTGCGGTAACTTCTTTTCTCATTTTTGCGACTATTCTTTCCAAAAGCATCTTATAACAGATGAAAAAAGCTCGAATAATTTGTTTGGCTTGCGTGGCGCATATTTATTTATCAAATTCGCTTGTGGACCTGGTTTGAACTGTTGTCGCTGATATTGGAAAAAACTGATAGCTAGCTACATCTAACGTTGTTGGCTTCCTAATTCGTTCATCTCTGTTGAGTTAACTCATCAAGTAAATCCAATTTCAACTCCGCTTGCGCTACTGATGAACTTATAGTTGCTAAATATTTACCGATAGAATGTACAACACAAACAGAACTTCCCTTTTTGCAGAATCTTCGCGAAGAGTCAACTCTCACAATAATCTCACCAATAGTACGCCGCCGGCGCAGGAGGCGCCAAGCCCATACGAGTCTTCTAAAATTCAGAAGACGAGCTATTCAAACATTGAGAGACTCGAGTCGCAGAACAACGATGAAATCGGAGTGATCAGCGAAAAAGTGAAGTTGCTTAAAGACTTGGGTCTAAGAATGGGTAACGAGATTAAAACAAGCACTTCTTCCATGGATGAATTGAATAACACCTTTTCTTTAGCTGGTACTAAAGTGAAGTTGACTTATAACAAAATGTTGATCATGAGTAAAAACGCCAACATTTCTTGGAAAGTTTGGATATGTTTCTTTTTTGCAGTGTTTTTATTCTTCTTCTGGGTTTGGATAACTTAAAAAGTGGTTGTTTTTTTTGCGTTTTATGCCATTCTGTTCGGGCTGTTTTGTCTCTTATGTTTGAATGATTTGAAATATAAATAATTTCGTCAAACTGCATCGAGGGTCTGGAGAATTTCGCGAATCCTGCATTGAAAAACTAATGAATAAAGAGACCATTTTCGATATTTAGATTATTTACCGTTTAATATAGTACGAAGACTTGAGATGTCTTTTTGTTTTATGATTGTTTCTTCTTTTGACTAACCTTTATTTAAATTATTTGCTGGTTTACAGTCATCAAGTTAGTCAATTTTCTTAACTTTATGTTGCAACCCATCTAGTATGCGTGTATATGCTATTATATGCATCTCTCGTATGCCTTTAACTTTTCTTTTTTTTTACACAGGCGAAAACTTTCAATAATTATTTTTTTGTTAGACAATTTCACACAAGGAAAATTTTTCTGTTTTTTTTTTCAATATTTGGATTGAAGAAAAAAATTTTAATCAAGAGAAATGAAATACAAAATCAACAGTTAACAATACAGTATCAAATTCCTTGAGCATATTTCAAAAGCCTGAAAGCATATCCATAACAAAATAAATATCAACAATGATCCAACAACTTCCTAAGAGTAGAATAGCTAGACAAGTAGTCAGAATCAATAATATTAGTAATAATCCGCCAGCAGCGTTAAAACTTTCCAAAAATTTATCATCTGTTAACTTAACATTCAAATTCAAAAATAATGGTGGTCATATGGGCATTAGAAAGTTCTGGCAGTTATACCTTCCAACTATCAAATTCTACAACCCATCTTTGATAGTCAATGTTACTAGAATTAGTTTAGTGGAAAAGAACTCGAAACTTGATAAGGAATCGATGAACAAAATTGAAAGTGATTTAAAATTGATTGAGAAATGTCCAGCTAATTTGGTTTTAAATTTTAATGATGGCTCTAGTAAGTCTTTGGATTGTAAAAATAAGCATTCCGATGATATCTTGAATGAATTTAAGACGTTGGTAGAAAATGAGCAAATATCTGAAGAACAGATCATCAAATTTTGAGTCAAAAATATACATTCACCTATGAGATTTTGTTTTTATATAATGTTATCCTTGTCCTCTAATCCCAAGGTAATCCCAAAGTCTACATATCCACATTACTTTTACTAAGAAGAAGGTGGAATGAATGAAGCCAGAAAAGAGATGACAAAATGATATGCTTATTATTAGCTTAAGAATAAATAATATCCGAAATTACTCTGCAAAATTGTTATCTCAAATTATATATTTTGTTTATTTCCTTATCCTCTTGTATATAGACATACAACAATTCTATTGGTTGTCCATTCGTAAAAACCGAACCCTAGCTATTTCATAATCATTTTTTTTTATATATATTATGTACCATTCATTTTTATCTTTATTTATTTATTTTGCCTTTATTTTAATTCAATAAATCATTTCAACATAGAAAAAGATCAACTCTAACACAGAAAAATAAAAAAAATGTAGAACAAAGAAAATATTGATAAATCAACAATATTTTCAAATTCAAAAAAAAAAATGCCCTCACTCAGATTTGAACTGAGGATCGCTACATTACTAGTGTAGCGCCTTACCAGCTTGGCCATAAGGGCTTATTGCGAAAATCGTAAGTTAGACATTTTAATTGTGAATGACAAAATATTTTCTGAAAAGTCCAATCTTTAGAACACGACAAGAACAATTTTTTGCGCATGTTGCCAGAGGTAAGCATGCATGCAAACAGAACTATTTAAATTTATTGAGTAGATTATTGTCGTATTATGAGTAATACTGTGAGGCATTATTAACTAAGAGCCAAGAAGATTAGTAAGAATGTGCCTTATGAT
>JASTUI010000021.1:0-199235 GCA_031125405.1 Saccharomycopsis oosterbeekiorum
TTCATGCATCTTATATGTTATATGTATTATCATATTATGTTTTTATTATCTTAGGATATAGCTATTATATCTTGACAGACGCCAGTTCACAAAACATATATAAATAGTGCTTTTCAGTGAATAATTAAATGATTGATGAAGTCTTCAATATCATTTTCTTTTTTTACTCCTTCGTAAACAAATTCTTTTGTATGATCCTCATAAATACCTGGAATGGAAGAATACTTTAAGAAATTTTTATCAGAATCATCTTTGAACCTTAAATCATACTTATGAAGTTCGCCAGCATCATCATCATCAACTGACTTATTGTTCTTTGGAATATCTTTAAAACAATTAACCAATATATTTCTTAATTTAAACAAGTTGGTAATTCTCAATCTTTCATTATTCAAATGTGCATTATCTGAACTTTGCCCACAAGGAATTTGTGCAGCATCGGCATTGAAGAATTTTTCCAAAAACCGAATGGAAGGGATAGAACCACCTTCTCTGATATACCAGGGTTTCACTTTCCATTCTTTCTCAATAGCAGAGTTTAACTTTTTGTAAAGTTGATTTTGAATATCACCCAACCAAGGCTCAGTCTCTTTGATGATTTTAATCTTTAAAGTGTTTTCTGTATTGAATTGCAGAAATTTTTCAATAAGGTAGTGAACTATTAACTGTTTTACCTGACTGATTTCCTGGTTTGGTACAATACGAATAGATACTGTAGAGCATGCATGTTGCGGGATAATAGTTGAATTTTTAGGACCTGAAACATAGGTCGAATGAATCGTTAAAGAAGGAAGTCTCCATTTTTTTAGTAGATCATTGATTTCAAAATTTTCTTGCATATCATTATTACCATATTTATTTTTATTGGCTTTTTCGGAGATGATATTTTCATAAAGTTTTAATTCTTCTTGGCCAATAGGTATGATAGGATCATAAAAACCAGGAACTTTAACTTTTCCGGATTCACTATCTGTAAGCTCACTTAATAAATTTATCAAATCAACAGTAGGTTCTCTGGAAACACCACCATCCACACCTGAATGTCTATCAGATTTAGCACTATATATTTCAATTTCAAAACTTACGAGACCTCTAAGCCCGTAGTTCAAACAAGGAGTGTGATCATCCAACCAATACGAATTCGAAAATAAAACCCAGTCAATATTTCCGTCGTCAGTTTCATTTCCTTCAATTAAAGCTCTTTCATTTCTATGCGTTCCCTCTAAAATATCAGCTCGATGTTCGGAAATAACTTGCTGGAATCCAAATGATCCACACTCGCCCTCGCCCTCAACAAGAAAAATCACATCACAGGACAAAAGCCCAGCATGTTGTAATTCTGCAATAGCATACATTGAAGATACTACAGGTCCTTTATTGTCAGAAATACCACGAGCATAAAGGTATCCATCTTGTGCAGTTAACGTGAATGGGTCAGTGCTCCAACCAGCAGATACTGGACCTGAAGTTTCTGTGTCAACAACATCATAATGAGCATAGATTATAACACGAGGTACATAGCTGCTCTTTCCCAATGCAGAGGCTTTGAAAAGTGCGTGTACGACAGGGTTTCCGTTATTTACTGGTAAAAGTGACGCTATATTGGCACCCAAAGATTTCGCAAGGTCATTAAGGAAGTTAGCACAATTTCTAGATTGTTCAATATACAAAGTTGGACGCAGTGATACCGTTTTGAAACTAATAAAATTGGACAATGATTTCAAGAGCGAGGAATTTCCAAGTCCTATGTCATCTGCATCTGTTTCAAAAACAGAATCCATGTTTTCCATATCATCATCCACAATATTATTATCACTAAGGATAGAATCCAAAGCGTCCAGTGATAAGGCTGTTGAATCTGAGGTCAATAATTGATTATGTCGACTGCAAACATATGAATGAGGCAAGTTCCACACGGAGACGCCTGAATGGCCAGCTGTAATTAAAACGTTGTCACCAGCACAATTGTAATCATATAATATATCAACTCCAAGAACTGTTTTCTCTTCCGATGCCCAAGCAGTGGTGCTACAAGTAGCATCATTATGATGACGGCCATTATTTCTATTACTGCAACTGTTGTTGGGAGGATGCACATTGTGACGTAAATTGCTGCTGTTTCTACGACGCGTAAGTGGATTATTCTTCACATGTTTTTGAAAAAATGTAGGTAAAGAACCAGAAGACGGAGATGTTTTCGAGGAGGAGATATTTGTGGACAAAGGAACACTGTTAACACCACAATTTGTAGCTTGATACAATGTATCCAATGGTGGATAATAGACAAGAGAATTTATCTCACAAGAGGTGGCGAATGATGAAGGATGAGAGTTTTCCAAAGTCTTGATGAGCTGGAACGTGGATAAATCCCAAATATTGACAGTTCCATTTCCATTATTCGAAGCAGCTAAACCACAGTGAAGAAAATACTTGTTGCTAATTGTGATGCAGTTAACGGGGCACTCATTATCAAGTTCTGCAAGAAGAACAAGCTGTGGCTTTTTAACAGGCATAACTGAAGACTCTATTCCCCATATCTTAACGTATCCGTCTCCACCTGCAGAGATAAGATACTCTTTGAAGTAATAATTAGTATTATCTGCCGGCGCATTTGGGAAAGTAGTATTGTGGAAAGTGTCTGCAGATACTATGATCATGGAATAAATAAACCCATTATGTGCGAATGGAATAATATTGTTAAGTGGGATTTCAATCAATGTGATTTTAGTCTTATCCAATTTGTTTGAATAATTCTCAATTTTTTCATTTGTGTGAGCATTAGATGCATGGGATGCTGTAGAACAGGAAATGCTATTATTATTGGTATTGGATGACGAAATGGTACCTTTTGTATTAGAAGATGTTGCAGCCGCGGCGGCGGCAGCAGCGGCAGCAGCAGGTGGTTTGGAGTCGAAAAATTTATCATATCTGATAGATGGCAAGTTGTTGAGATGAACTTTTACCATTTTCGGCTTAATGTAGTTTCTCTTATCAGACAAATCAATCCATTGTATAAAGGTGTTTTGTGAACCAAAGAAAAGAATGTTGAGCTCTGAAGACAAAGCAATAGAGAAGATATCACCCACGTCCACCAAGGAATAAATGGTGGTCATTTGTTTGATAAAAAGAATATTATTGCCGTTACCGTTGTGATTGTTTTGTGAATCAGTGTTATGGTCGGAGTATAATTCTTCTGCGGATGTGGTTAATTTTGGGATGTCCCACACTTTGATCAAGGAATCGGAAGATGTGGAGAAAAGATAATTTTCATTACTGGAGATAACCAAATTTAGAATGGAACCGTTATGATCAGTTTCTACGGTACCTATTTTTTGAAAGTTGCATAGATTGAACACCAAAATCTTAGAATCCTGGGTACCTGCAAACAAGAGTTTCTTCTTTTTGGAAACCGCGATGGATAAAATAGAATAGTCGTGGCTCCATTTATGAAGAAGCGCTGGTGTTGAGTGTATATGCTTGGGCACATATTGCTGATAGGTAGACAAAAGCTGGGGAGCAGGTGAGCTGGAGGAATGGTACACGTACGAGGAGAAGGATGACGGATGGAGGTGAGAATGCGAGGTGTTGAGAGGGGCCTCTGGCAAAACGTTGGACGCTGCACAGGAGGAAGCTGCCCCAAAGGACGGCGATCTGGTGAAATGAGTATCGGAAAATGATGAGTTTATGTTGATAGAAGATAGCGACGAGGTCGACGCATTGCTGATGGAGTAAAGAGAAGAAGTCTGTTGGGACTTGACAGGCAAGAAGCGTGAATCGGGAGGCGGTTGCTGCTGAAGCGGTGCAGACATTGTTACTAAGACGTGCAAATCAGCGGTGCTGTATACTGGTTCTCAATAGTCGGTTAACAGCAAGATCCAGATATATGAAGCTAGAGTATCTGCGTAATATGTTTAGCGTTAATTTGGGAAATGGATGGGATATATGGCAAAGAATGGAAAGCGAATATTCAACTTATATATTGTGGAAACAAGCTGTGTAATGGATACTACCACATCCAGGCTAGCTATCACCTCTTATCTTTTAAAGTTTAAGAAAGAAAGAAAAAAAAAAAAGAAAAACTGAGGAAAAAACAAGTACTGTCCACATCCGGAACATTTCCGCTTAAACTGCGCTACGCAAGCTCACGTGCTATTGCGTCATCTTTCTAAATTATTCAAAAATTATTTGCACGTGATTTTCACGTGTGGATTTGTGTCCCGTATTTAGCAACCTATATACGCACTCTGCAATTTATTTATCATCGTTGCATAATGCTCAACTCGCAAGGCATTGCACTCACAAATTTACCAGCAAAAAAATAATAAACTAAACAAAAAAAAAAAGAGGAAGTGCACAACGTAAATTTTATTTTATCAATTTTTCAGAAAGAGAGACCAAAAAACAGGAAAGAAAAATTTTGTATGCTCCATCAAAAAATAAACGCTGTGGAGAAAACAGCCATTGAGAACGAGAAAAAGAAAAGCTAGAGCAAATATTCATTGATGATGAATGCTGATGACCTGCATTTTGGACCTTATTGCCCTCATACATCTGCTGAACACCCGTAGCAAACATCCGTTAATACACCCATATAAACTAGGACCCACACTAGTTGTATATACCGGAACAGCATACTCTAAGATATTCTAAAAACTGATAAAAGAAGTAAATAAAAAGTAGCCCTGCATAGTGAATATTCGTTTGCTAGCACGTACGCCCTTTTCGCTCCAACAACTCCCCCATTTCACAGGAATTGACCGCCCTACACTGGCACTACATTTTCGCTCAGTCCCCGTTTCTAGTTACGCGATTCCGCCATCCCGAACATGTCTAATTTTTTTTGGAGAATGAACAATGACTTCCATTCTCAGTCCAGCATCGATCGCCTCACCAGCCAGATCCATCACATCCCGGACCCTGCTGAGATTCCGATCCCGTTCAAGTTCCAGCAGACGTACCTCACTTTGGAGAAACGATATCTTAATTCCTTGAATCTCAAACCACAAAAGCCGCAAGTCTTGAAGACGCCTGATAGTAATATCGCCACGACTGACGAAGAAAACGGCAGTCAAGAAGAAGATAAGAACGCTCCGTCTGCTGAAGATAATAATTCGGTCACGTCTGCTGATGAGACCGGAAACATTTTGGAATCAGAATACATAGAGTACAAACAGGATATCTCCATTTTGGAAAGTTTGCTCGATCAACAAGATCTTCTCCATGCGCTAATGGCTCGCAATGACAAATTGATTGCTTTTTTTGCAAGCTTCAAAATATTGAATAAGTTGATCGATTTTATCATTTATGATTATTCAGAATATAGCAAGATCTTTTCTATTCCATTGGATGATGATGATGACACATTTGATGAGGAAAAGAAATCTACAAATGACGTCAATGATGCAACAAATCAAGGCAATGCCAACAGCAACAACGACGAAAACAATAACAATAATAAAAATAACAATGAAAATCATGATGAAGATGAAATTGATTCTATAAAAAGTGATAACGATGAGGATGAAGACGGTGACATTAACGAAGAAGTTTATGAACATCGTGCTCAGATGGCCGCTGAAATTTTGTCACTCGATGTCTGGGACATTGGTGATTCATTGGTCAGTTATCCGCGTCTTCTCATCAAGCTTTGGTCTGTTCTTGATCAACCGCAACTAGAAACACAAGGTGCACCATCAGAGAGTGATAATACTAGCAGTATATTATCTGTACAAAAATCAACGTATTTCACGAAGATCAACGAACATATTCTTGATATGAACAGAAACGATCTAATCCCATACATCATGAACTATGAACTCAACCTCGCTGACAAAATGCTTCGTCATATCGATAACCCTCAGATAATGGATTTCCTTCTCAAATTAATCTCATCTGATCGTCCAGACCTCTCATCTGCAATCACGACAATGACTACTTCGCCCAGTAATAACAACAGTGATCTTCTTGATGATGAAGATGACGAAAATAATAATGTTAACTCTTCTTCAGCTGCTGATGCTACTGCAGCTGTGGCTGCTTCTAGAGGCAATAATTTAATGTTATTCCTCAATGAGCAAGACTTCATCTCAAAAATGTTAGATTTTTTAAGCTCCAAGAATCCAGCAGCTATTCAAACTGCCTCTGGTGATTTCCTTAAGGCTTTCATTACCATATCAGGTAATACCAATAATAATATTAACCTTGCAGCAGCGGCTGCTGCTGCTGCTGCTGCGCAGAATGGCGATGATCCATCTCTATTGGATGACCCAAATAACAATACCATGATTGATAGCTCCGTAATTGGTCCTAACGAACTCACGAGAGAGCTTGTTTCCGAGAAAATGATGGAAAAATTGGCTTCTACTATGCTTCAAGGAAGTAATGCTCTTCTGAATGGTGTTGGAATCGTTATTGAAATCATTAGAAAAAATAACTCTGATTATGATTCTTATCCTGTACCTCCACCTTCTTTGAACGGTGAAGATAATAATATTGAAACTGCACCAACCACGCTTCGTGATAATGTGTTCCTTGGTCATCTTGGACGTGTTTTTGCTCGTAAAATTCCTCAATTTAAGAGATTGCTTCTTCTTGCAGATAAAGACGGTGACAGTGCAAGCAACAAAGCTCATAGCTTTTTCCAACTTGAGAAGCAAATGACAAGTTTTGGAAAGCTTGCAGAACCACTTGGGTTTGACAGATTTAAAATTTGTGAACTCGTAGCTGAACTTTTACATTGTTCCAATATTGCACTTCTCAATGATGCGCAAGGCGAGGAAATTGTGAAACAACGTGATTTGCATCGTACCAATAAAGTTGCTTCTCATGAATATAAAATGCTTCGTGCTGCTAGATTCGAATATCTTGAAAAGTTAAGGATTGAAGAAGATTGGTCTTTAGTAAAATTTATTGAGTCTAAAGGTACCATATATCCATTTCCTACATATCTTATTACAAAAGATAACAGTAGTAAGGGTAATTCAAACAAACATTTGCTTGCTGCTCCTTCCACACCTACATCTACATCGTTTGATGATAATGAGAGCAGCCACCAGCATCATGAGATCGTATCAAATATCAATAGACTCAGCCTTGATGATGAAGATAAGGACACGGATTCTGTGAAATCTATCAGATCAGAACATAACAAGAACAAACGCGCCAAGGTTGATTCGTCTCCATCATCTTTTTCTTCGAATACGTCTTCTCCAGATACTTCCAGTAGTAATACTAATAATGTCTCTTCCATGTTACATTCAGAAAGTGATGAATCTGTTATTTCTAATGAAGAAGAACCATTACATCATAATACTAACAACAATAACGATAATGGTGATGTTGATGGCGAAGATCCATTAGATGAAGTTGATGAAGTTGAAACTGTCTGTGCGTCATCTTCTGCAAATAAAGACGCATTGTATGTTATTGACATGGAAAGTACGGAGATGCAAGGATATGCTACAGCTGCTGCCTCTGCCAATCCTGATGAAAATAAAGATGAGATTTTGAAAGGGGAAGAATACATTTATGATTTTCATGGATTACTTTATGAAAACAGTTATTCAGATGAACTCTATGTGCAACAAAGACAGTATTATGATACAACTGAGAAAGAACTTCGCGAAGAATTTCTTATAGGTGATCAAATCAAAATTGCATTCCAAGACACTAATATTATCACGATTATCATTGATTTTTTTTTCCGTTTCCCATGGAATAACTTTTTGCATAATGTTGTATATGATATCGTTCAACAAATTTTAAATGGTCCTCTAGATGTCGGTTTCAACAGATACTTGATTCTTAACTTGCTTATTAAACAAAAATGTTTCTTACTTGAAAAAATTTTACGGGGTTATGAATTCCTGGAAAGATTTGGCAAAGTCAATGACGGTTTAAGACTAGGTTATGTTGGTCATATCGTATTAATCAGCGAAGAAGTTGACAAGTTTATCAAACAAAATAACTTGAATAAAGTATTGGAAAATCTCAATCTTGATGAAAACGCTAATAAAGAATATGAATTTATTAGCAATGGTGATAAATGGAATTCCTATATCAGCGATGTATTGAATGAATTAAGAGTATCTTTCAACAGAGTATTAGGTAAGAGTTATGATGATGATGATGATGACGACGACAATGATGACGATGAAGAGGATGATGACGATGATGAAGATGACGATGATGAAGAAGAAGAAAATGATAATGACAATGAAGAAGCACTGGAAAACGATGATATAGATGAGCAAGAAGATTCTGATCTGCAACAGCAGCATACTGAGGATCACAATGAACAAGAAACTCAAAAATCTTTGGAAGATAGTAATATTGAAAAGTCATATGAAGCAACCGCCCAATCTGTCCCCGAAGCACATCATGCCGATATTCACGATCACGAAGATGACATGTATGAAGAGTACATAGATCCAAATGATGATGGCACAGTGTATAACCATCATCATCACCACAATGGCAATGCTGAAGCAAATCGGGAAAATGATTACATGCAGGATGATGATGATATCGACGATGATGATGATGATGATGACATAGATGTTGATGACGATGAAGATCAGGAAGTGTATGGATTAAGCAGAACTCGTAGTAAGGGAGACATGAATTGGAATGAAGACGAACAGAAAAGATTATTGAGTATGGCAAGCTACATACATAGCAATACTGGTGGCAGTACAATTACTGCAAACATTATTCATCATGAGCCTACCGATGAAAACTAGATAATATCATAAAAAAATAGATAGATTTTTTGGATAACTCTTTTTTCTTTTCTTTTTTTTGTTCAATTGTCGCATTTTGCACTGAGTAGATACGTGTTTACAAACAAGCATGACTATCTAGTCAACTTTTGACACCATAAGCGCCTAATTTTATATTTTGTAAAATTTATTCTTTTTTTTTACTTTCACATATGAAGCAACCAAATAGCTTACTAATTAATTCTAATTATGTTTTGTTCTGATTTTTCTCAAAAATACCTGAATATTTCTATTTTGAAGTAACTAACATTTTTGTTTATAAAATCCTTGGAGACGAATAGCTTCCTGCATTCTTTTATATTCGATATCCAGTTTTTTTGTTCTGATTAGACTCAGTTGTAAAAAAAAAAAAAAAAAAAAAAAATAATCACACCATATCTAGGTATCAGTTATCAATGGAAATTCAATTAAATAATAATCTGGTGCTTAAAAAACCAAATAGAATATATGTGTTCTACGTGCCTCGCTAATCAGGCATAGATTGAATGAAGCACACTTTTATATAATTATCCATTCATTAAACACAATATAGAATCTTCATACGACTTTAGTTTGATTGACACGTTATAGATAATCTCTGAAAAAAGAAAGGCAAATTCTTATCTACGCCTAATTTTTAATTGGGAAAAATATTGGATTTTATTTACCTTAAAACCGCTGAAAAATCTGGTAATAGGTCATGTCAAGCTGTTAAATGAGGAGCCTGATTTCATTTAAATAACTGGTTGATAAAATTGGGTACTATAGGCCTTACTAAAAAATGTGTTGTTTTGTGAAAGCCTTTCTCCTATCATCTTAAAACCATAGATCAATAGAAGATCAGATTTTTTTTCGCACGTCATGTACTAATACATTCCCTAAATTTTGGTTTCTTAGTCTTAAGGACGAAGAAAGTTTGTTTTAATGATGAAATTATCATTTGGTTTGTAAGCGAATTATCACCAACATTTCTGCCTCACAAGTATATTGTTGTTTTTTTTATGCCAACATGTGAACAATCCCAAAATGGCAGAATAAAATTAATATGTCTATTAAAAAACTACCGGAATTGGAGAATCTAATATTTATTTTTACAAATAATATAAATTTGGTTCAACAATTGATGCTTTGAACCAATCATCACTTGTGAATTCTACAATTCTTAGTATGTTTGGTGATAAATGGAAAAATTGTAAAGCTCCTTCATTTTGTTATAATAATCTTATATTAACAGAAGTCAATAAGAATCAGATCAATCTGTATGCAAAAGCGCAACTGTTTGAAAAAAAAAATGTAAACCTTATAGACTCGTCTAGTAGCTTTTATACTTAATATTTCGCATTTCTGAACAAATCAATTTTGTTCATTTATTTTATTTAGTGATTTCTCCTTTTCTGCTAGCAATCTCATTTGCTTTCTCACAATAGATGCCAATTTGGCTTCTTCTAAATTTGATTCACCTAAATTTCTTACCTTACCCCAGCAAATTCTTAATGGAATGTTCTTGATAATAATCAAAGCTGGCATTTTATTCTTATTATTAGAATTTCTTGTGGAATTTTGGAGTATCTCGGCAAATGCCTCTGCCTGACTTCGTTTTTCAAAAAGAACATATCCACACTTCGACTTGTGATTAAGTACCACGGCTCGCAACTTGAACTTCTTCGTATTGATATCATTTGATTTCGACAAGAATAATTTTGTAACATGGTCAGACACACTGATATTCGTCAATTCATCATTTATCCCAAAAACAAAAAAAGAAGTCACATCTGCATCTTTTGGAGGTTTTAAAGTCCCATTAAATGGCAACTTGCTTAAAATTTTACTTATATCCACTTTTTCAAGATCTGACTTATTATAATTTGTTATTTTATTCGATTCCTTTTTTTTATTATGCGCCATCTTGGATGATTTATTTGAGTTAGGCACAGTTTGGACCTGCGATAATTTCATTAATACTTCATGAGCTTTCAGCCTTGCTTCTTCATTATTATTACCAGTCACAGATTGACCATTCTCGATCATTAAGTTGTTATTATTTTGTTTATCCATAAGATATTTGGCATCCTCCTTTTGTGCATTATATCTCTTAGTAACATTATTTTTCGAATATATCACCTCATTATCATTTTGAACCCCAGCCATTTTGAAAGCCGCATCACGAAGTTGTGTAGATATTCCATATGTGAGATCTAACATGCACAGCTGACAACAATTCCTCTGCCTTGAGCATGTTTGGCATATCACCGTCTTCATGTATCTTGACTTTCTATTTGCGTTCCATTTGAAAACTGTAAATGGACGAGTACAAAGTTTACATTGTTCACCTTGTCGTTCTCTCATCATTTTCAAATATGGATTGTCACCTAAACATTTTTCACAAACAGCTGGAACCTCTTCTTCAGTATTCATTTTCTATAATTGTTCAATTATTATCCAACTTGTAATTTCTGTTTGATGAATTATGCTGATGGATGACAACAATTATAAATCAATCCATCTGATGGCAAATGCATGTCACTTGAATTTTTTGCTTTTTTTTTTTTTGTCTTGTTGGAAGGAGATGCACGACATTTGAAAGTTATTTTTGCATGTCAACATGAATTGGCGAACGTTCTGCCTTTTGAATCCATTGAACAGAGATTCAATTATAAGTTTAACTCTCGTGTGAGTTTATCTACAGAAGAACTATCAATAATTTAATAAACTTTATAATTATTATAAAACATTATGACGAACAATAAGACAAAATTAAATCAAACCCAAAAACAAAAAAAAAATAAGAATAAAAATAAGAATAAGAATAAGAAGTTAAAAAAAAAATAATACTAATGGAAATTAAAATTTCAAAAATTATTATCAAAACAATACATTCTCACAACACCGCTATCATCGCCACCTGCAAATTTGCTATCACTGATTCCGACACAGTTAACGCTAGAGTTATGTCCACCGAAAGTATGAAGACATTTACCAGATTGTAAATCCCATACTTTTACCAACTTATCATGCGCACCACTTACAATTCTGAAACTATCGGCAGCAATGGACCAAATACCTTCAATATGTCCAAATTGTGTTCTAACACATTTTCCCGTTTTAAGATTCCAAATCTTGATTTGATTATCGAGTCCAGCAGAGATGATATGCGTAGGCAAGCTTGCAATTGAATCTAATGGATTTTGTTGTGGTTGCGAATCTGGATGAACGGTATTCAATTGGTCAAAAGGAATAACACCACTATTATTGCTTCTTGTAGGAGTGCGAAGATGGAGAGGTGGAACAATTTGATTATTGATGGCAGTAGTGGTTCCCGTTGTCTCTACTGATTCATTTTCCATGATATGCGGAACAACATTATTATTGGCATCATGAAGATTGATTCTTCTACTGTTACTGCGTGAATCTCTCGTATCTTCTTCAGAATCACTGTTCGCATCTTCATCTTCAACAAGGGAATCTTTCACGGTGATTGGTAATACTGTCTGAATTTGGCCAACATGTCCGTTATTATTATTACTATTATCCAAGACTTTGACACATTGATTGGTGTTCAAATCCCAAACGCGTATCGTACAATCATCAGAACAACTAATAAGAGTATTTGATTTGGGATCAATTTTGACACAGTTGACCCAATCTGTATGCCCACGAAGTGTAAAGCATGTTCTATTAATGACATTCCAAACTTTAATAGTTTTGTCTGCCGAACCTGATGCAATAATCTTTCCATGAACATCAACACACAAAACGGCATCCAGATGTCCTCTATAAGTGGAAATACATTGAGCAGTCTTGCAGTTCCAAATCTTGATGGTAGAATCCAAGGAGCCTGTAATAACTTTGTTTTCGTCAAAGACAAGAGACTTGACACCCATAGTATGACCAGCAAGTGTCATTGGTGGCTTCTGCGGATCTTCAATTTCCCAAATCTTGACTGTACTATCGTGAGAACCAGTCATCAAGGTTTTGTAATTAAATTGTAAGCAAAGAATTCCGTCTGTATGGTGGCCCTTGAATTCCTTAAGCTTGTAAATGCCTTTACGCCAATTTCTTTCAACCTGGAATCTTTCACTGTAAACTGCTTTCCAGGGTCTTGTTTTGCGTAGTTTCTTAACCACAGTCTTGTCGGAAGTCAGAGCACTGGTTGTGCTAGAAGAGGCAGCATTCGCTTGTCCATATGATCTTTTCTTTGATTGAACCACTTCAGTGGAAGAAGAAAATTGTGGTGTGGCAGATCTTCTTGATACCGAGGTTGGAGCAAATATTAAATCCTTAAGATGTTTACCGGTCGAAGAAGAAGAATCATCCACAATTTCTCTCATACGCAACATTTGCAATAAAGGTAAACCCCATCCACAATTAGGACATTTTCTGTCAATATGCTGAGCACATAAATGATGCCATACTCTGTCGTCATCAGCTAATCTTTTCCAGGTTTTTGAAACCTGCGCAGCGTTACAAAGAGAAGCACAATCTAAGTAACATAAAATCTTCAAAGACACTTCAGTAGGCAATGCAGCAATGAAGTCAATTTTAATCAAATCCTGCACTTCAGAAGCGATGAAAGAAAGTTGAGGGAAACAGCACTGCGATAGAAGACCCTTGAATATAAGATTACGCTGTGCTGCATTTGTGGAGGCAAATATCGTCCACATGTTATTTATAGCCTTTTGGTCGTTGAAAGGAAGATTATCCATGGCGTTTTGGATTTGGGTCATACGAGACTCATCAGTCTTTTTGTTGCAAGTGACATCAGGGTCGTGTCTGTAGCAGAAGTTATGGAAATGTGACTTTTTGGACAGCGACGAGGATGAGGAAGCAGCAGCAGCATTCATGCTTGTTGCGGTCTCGCTTCTGGTATTATCTGTGCTGGACACTATCGTGGACGAAGAGGTAGATAAAGCAGAGAATTTGTCTATATTTTTGGAGTACATTTTATGAGAGCAGCTCTTCAGGTATTAAAATGGAACGAAATAAGGAAAATGAGGGAAGCAAATATTTGGGGAGGAAAGGGAAAAAAAGGAACAAGAACGGGCTATATAACAAAGAAAAGAACAGTGAAGAGATGAGACGAGATGAGGGATGTTACTTGATCTTTTCGATATTGATTTCTCTAATATAACGTTGTTGCTGGGAGGGTATTCGGAAATTGGAATATCGTATCTTCCTTGATTGACGTAAATGTTGAAGAGGGATGGGCTTGAATATATATGATAATAGTACCGTTTTTCATTGTCAAGCAAAAATATACATAAAAAATTGCTAGCGAATTTGTACTTGTATGGTTTTCTCTTTTGGAATTTGTGGGTGGAAATGGAGTGAATTTCTCTGCAGCCACAAAAAAACGGTCACTGCACGTGCTCTTGTGCACCATTTTCCATTTTAACTTTTACATCAAATTGGCAACTGGCACCACAGTGTGGCGCCATTCTGCAACAAAGAAGAACGATACCTTACTAAAACTTCTCTGTTTGTTCACCACAGTTTTAACAGTGGTTGTGTGCTCCGGCTTTCATGCATATCGATATATATTTGTGTGTGGCATGACATGGCATGCCTGGCACTGATTGGTCAGTGACTGGTAAGGACGCGTGGGACAACTAAAATGACAAATGATTTGTTGCAATTCAGCTGTAGCTTTTGATAAAGAGTTGGTGATTCTGCATGTAATTCTACGTGATCTTGACAGCTTATCGTGTATAGTGCGATACTTTGTTGTGGCTACAGCTGGTGATAGTGGCGCACACAACGCAAGCTTGCTAAATAGCCTAATTAACCACAATTAGCTTAGGCGTTATCTGTCATAGACAACAAGTCACACCAATTTGACTCAAGGTTTTGAAATTCCTACGATATATCATAACAAGAGCACATTGCCCCAAAGAAAATAAAAGCAAATTACGTCATATATTTAGATTATTGTTATTAATTTCATTCTCGTCGTTCATTTCATTCGTCTATTGAATAAGCCTTTCCATCTGGAGATTAAACAATCTCAATAGGTTGCTATTATTGTTCGCATCTGCTTCGTTGTTCAACTTGGTCTCAATCGCTTTATGTAGTTTGGATAACTCGCTCTTTTCAAAAAAGTGATTCAATGAATAAACTAAATTCAAATACGTCAATAATAATTGGTATGCCTGTGATAGAGTACTCAAGCGATCGTGTGAGCCCTCCTTGTTTTTCTTTTCTGGATCTGCATCAAAGATTTCATCCATGGTTTCGTTGATACAGCCAAGTATTTCCGATCTTCTTGGCTTGTTCAACGGTAAATAATACGTCTTGCCTCGAGGAGGCAATGCTGGTTTGGCCTTTTCTTTCTCAGAGTTCGACTCGATCGACAATGACTGCAAAGTCTTTGCAAGGCTTTTAGAACTCTTAGTTTCAGATCCCAAAGTTTTCACGACTTTTATCAAGTCAATCTTCACCGATAAGTATGGACAACTTTTCAAGCTTTCCATGATAAATTTCCATGCAAACTCTTCGTCACAATATCTTAAGAAAACCGACAAATAATCCAAAATCAACTTTTTCTTTTTAGCTTTGCAGATGTCTTCCTTTCTTTGTTTAGCTATCATGGACAAAAAGCATTGCAAATAAATCCTGATAAAGAAACACAATTCATTTCCCTCTGAAGTTGATTCCTTCAATTTATCAAACCCCACATTTCTGTAGAAACTGATATTTGTGAAAACAACCAAATCTTGCAAGTATGGAAAATAATTTTGGGAGTTTAGCTTAAAGTTACGATTCCAATAACAATAATACAAAAGTCCATCATGATCTTCGACATTTTTTTCCAATTCCAAAAGTTCTTCCGGTTCTATGGTATTTAAATCCAATGGGATGATAGCATCCAATGCTTCATAATCCATAGCCAATTTTTTATCGTCACCACCATTTTCTTTTCTTTCATCCTGCATTTTTTTCCATAACCCCATGAAATAAGTAGGCGGTGATTTGACTTTATTAGTTGAAATTTTTTCATTGATAGACAACACAGGAATCAACAAACGTAAAGATACAAAAATCAATTCTTGGATTGAGCTGATAAACATAGATTGGTTATCAAAAGTTAGCTCTTTATTATTATCAATTTTAACCACTATATTATCTAACAAATGTGATGAGTATATCAAGAAACAACCAAGAGGTGACAATGGAATCTTGCCTACTGCAGCTTTATCATCATTATCAATTCCTGTTATAAGTTTAAAAAAGGAGTCGTTTGTAATTTGGAAAACCTTCATAATTTTGAAATCATCAGTGGCATCATTCATTGAAGTAATTACATTTGCGTAAAGATTTTTTGTATCATCGACTAACACATTTTGTAAAACTTCGCAGGTATTGATATCAAAAGATAAACTCAATTGATAAATTCTATTAAAAAACTCCGTGAACTCTGAGACAGGAATACCGTTATTAGATATTCTATAATAATGATTCTTGCTAGATATATCTTTGAAATCCACTGCAGAATATTTTTCAAATCCCGCATCTTTTTCAAATGTATAAGCTTCGTCCAAACATTTGAGTAAATAATCATGGAAATTCATAACTAGATCAGTTTGGTAGTATTTCAAACAGATCTCTACTGAATCTGTTAGAAAATGTTGAAGCAATTTGCCTTGAAGATATTCATCATCTTCTTGGATCTTCAAGTTTGAAGGATTATCGAAATCATAATTTACTGGCTTTGGTGCTTGTGAGTAATCTCTTGCAAACACATAGACTCTCCTCATAATAAATATAGGGTTATTGAAGAAAACACAATTGTTATGTAAGAATTTGACGGTACTTGATATTTTCATCAGAAGAAATTTTGAAGGATAAATGGTTCGTATTTTTCTATAACAGCCAGTATTCATTTCAAAAAGAAGATGAAATTTCAAATCCAAATACTTTTCTTTTGTGTCATCGTTGACTCTTGCCATATCTGAACCCCAGAATAGTTCAAAGTATCTGGCATCGTCGTTGAACCCAATCGTACTTAATAGCTCACAACTTTTCAAAAAAAGTTCTTTAGGATTGCCCTTTTCTACTAAAAGATTAAAAAAGCTGAATACAGCAAAGATTTTAGGATGTCTACCCAACCCATGGCTGAAAGTGAATACTTTATTAGGCACATATTTCAACAATAACTCCGGTAAGTCCCACCCTATTTCATTGAGTAGTTCAGCATTGCCCTTCATCAAGTCAAACAAAGTTTGAATGATTTTAAGGTTTTCACTGTCAGAGAATCTACAAGGAGTACTGAGATACATCTCAATGATTGTGGAAAACGATATATAATCTTTGGCGTCAACCACGAAGTCATCATACGATTCTTTCAAAGTAGAGCAAATCTCGTCACAAGAGTTCAGCATTTCACACTATCTATTATCAATCTTAGTATAATTAAAGGACACCTATAAACACTGATTCATATATTATTCCGATTTTTATATTGATATTTTCCAAGTCAATGCTAACAAGAATAATTGGAGCAACATTTTCAAATAATTTATCAATATACTAAGTATCCAGCAAGTTCAATATTCATTCGAGAGACAAGCAAAGCGATTCGTATATAATCACTATACACGCACTCGGGTTTTGACTTATGCAAGGCCAGATCAAATTGATCACAGTGCACGCAACTCCCTTTTTTATCTTTCTTTTTTTTTTTTTTTTTGTTCTTCAGATAACTTTTATTGTGAAAGGACAAATGAAAATTGAGCTTTTTAAACTTACAAACAAAAAAAAATAAAAAAAAAAATAATAATGATAATTATACACAACGGAACATAAAAAAAATTTTCCTAATTCATAACTCAAATGATTGATAGCTGGTTACTATACTGAAGTATCCAGACTGTATTTAGAAATTCAACAGTTGTTCAATTCATTAATTAACCCCCAACATATACTTATCGAGAAAATGTCTATCAAAGAGCTCCCAGAAGCCATTTCCCAAGAGGAAATGAAGAAAAACAAGATTCCATTAGCCTACAGAGATAGATGTGCCGGCTTATTGATCCCATTGAACAAGTGTAGAGTAGAAGGTTGGTACATGCCATGGAACTGCGTTCAAGAACGTCATGAGTACGAAGAATGCCAATATTTGGATTTTAAGAGAAGAGTCAAAGAGTTGGAGGAATTGAAAGCTAAGCTCCAGAGCGAAAAAGAAAACTAAGCGACTAAACGACAGTTTCCATCTAGCATGGAGACAGTAAGCATATCCGTTAACTGAAATGAATTCATTGTTGTTTTTGTCTTCGTTTTTAAACGTTTATGTTATTCTTGATCTGTTGGAATAAACCCTTGCACAGGTATTAGATATTTGACGTTTGCATGGCGAATACAATTGACATATGTGGAACAAAATGAAGCAAAAAAAGAAAGGCACGAATTAAATCAGCAAGAAACATGAATGGAATCTATAAATTATACTTAAGATCTTGTTCGGTTGCATTACAAGGAACTCGGTTATTTTTATATAACCTGCTATAAACAATGGAAAGCATGAAACGACATGTTTCGTTTTCTTTCTCCCGCTCCCCCATAAAAAGACACACAAAACAACAAACACACTCATAAACTGAAGTATATACACATATATAGGTTTATTGAATGGAAATTTTAAAACATATTATACAAAGTTATCATTATCACGTTAAAACGTTTATTAATCGCAGAATAGACTTGTAGCTATATATTATATATCTAGAAATTTTAAGAATAGATAGTAAATCCTTATCAAAGAACGAGACCAAACCCAAAAGTCAATTTGATAGCCTTGAGATAATACTCTTTGAAGTTATCCTCGACTTTGTCTTCCTCGCCAATTGGAATACCTTCAAAATACACATCCATTTTGGTCTCTGTTTCTAATTGGTTTAATTTGATGACCAACTTCGTGTAAAATCCAGCTTTCCAATCTTTTAATCTCCACAACATCTCAATCTTGCTAAATGGTTCCAACTTTAGAATCTTGCCTTCAATATTACCGTTGAATAACTGAAAAGAAGAACCTTCTTTATCTTCAATATTAGGAGGTGCTCTTGTCCATGCAGCAACTCTCGATTTATCTAGTAATGTAATGTAAATTTGTTCTGCAGTTGTGGTAAAAAAAGAATCTAAATGTACACTGGATGTGTTATATTTAGGAACGTCAATTCTACTGCTATCGACAGCAGTAGTAGCCTTTGAAGTGGATCCACCTAACTTTGTAGTAGTTGTACTCGATTTAGCATCCGCAGGCTTAGCTGGCGTGTTCGTCAGCAGAGCTTTTTGGTTACTCAAAGTAAACGTGGAACTGACTTGATCTTCTGGTAATTGAATGTCATTACCATGAGATTCAATCAAGTCAGCTCCAAATTTAGCTAAAACATCGTAAACTTGAGGTTTCAAAAATTTCTTGATAAAATCCTCAGCATCATTGTTCTGAACAACTACTTGGAAAATATAATCATACGGTTCAGAGTCATATGCAATGTTTTGAATAGTGATATTGCCGCTGACGCTTTCATTTTTAAACACACCTTCAACAGCGACTTGAATAGAAAAATCAAAGAAAGAAATGACCTTACCTTTTCTTTGACAGACTTCAACATCACCATTAAGAAACTTCACACTTTTGATAGCGATTGAATCACCAGTTTCGGCTGATCCACAATTCATTCCTGCCAATTTTTCATCAAGATATTTCTTGGTCCAGTCGATACAGTTCATATCAACCCAGTGCCAGTTATTAGGATTATTGACAACCATTTTTGTTAATCTAATTTAAATAATCTCTTTATTTTATTCTAGTTGATTACTTGGTATGATCTTTTCTTCGATATCCAGATAAAACATTAGTAACTAATATCCATGAAACCTGATTTTTCGGTGTTCTTCTTCGGCATTTTATATAAGAAAGAACATTCATTTCATCGATCGCACCCTTATTGCTAGTCCGCGTGCACGGAGTGCCCTCAAAGAAAAGTCCAGCAACTTTTACATTAATATATAAGCACGAACTGCTGGAATTTTTTTTATTTCTTTTATCTTGTCTGGGGTGGTATACAAATAAAAAGAAAAATGAGAGAATAATGTAAGAAAAAATTCCTCAAAATAGAGCACCATACTATTTGAACGTCTTCCTTTCTCAATAATAAAGAAGATACAAATCAACATGAACAAATTATTGTTTGAAAATTACACAATTGTTTTTTTTTTGTCAAGCGAGTTTAAAATAATTGCATTTGAAGGTACAACATTAGTTAGAAATGAAAGAAACAAAAAATATGCGGTGTAAAGAGTAAATATGATGATAGTTATAATCAAAACAAAATTTATATGCGTGTATATAATTGGAAGTGTGATGATATCCAAGTCTTTTAATGTGGTTTTTTCAAGTTTTTCTTCATTTCCTTTATTTTTCTTTTTCTTGTATTTATAAACCATGTGTCCAATTGTTGTATTGAAAGTTTTGTTTGCTCCAGTAATTCCGTTTTTTCTTTGCTTGTAGGATATGGATTATTCAAGTGATCTTCCAACCAGCCAAGTAAAATCTTGGTGATTTCTTTAGGGATGTTATGCCTCTTTTTCCTATGTGACATACCTTCCTTCATAGATTTCTGTGAGTACGTTCTGTATTTGAAATGGCTTATCTCTGGTTCAGTAAAGTTTCTATTTGCGTGATGCGTGGATATTTCTAGTGGATTTTGACAATGCACTGCACCGTAATTTTCATTTGTATATGGTGAATATGGCATATTAGGATTCACAGGTTGATATTGGGGCTGCAGTGGTATCAGTGGTGATAGATACCACGCGGGATTGCAATAATTTGAACTCAAAGAAGGTGATATTTGAGATTTGGGATAATAGATATTATTAATCATTGGAGCTGGAGGCCCGAGACCCATTTGCAGAGCATTCGAAAGCGCTGCAGCATGCATGTGGGTTGGTGCTGACAAGCTTGTAGGTAGTGATCGATTATAAACTAATTGTTCGTTATTTCCTTGTGGGATAGCCTGTGAAAAACACGGTGATGATGATGCAACAGATACCGGCGTGCGTTGTTGTGGGACTGGTTCAGAAGAATAAGTTGTTCTATTTTTGCTGTGCGGTATATGTTGGTAATCTTGTATTCTAGCATATGCTGATGGTCTGTTCGGCAGAAAGTAGCTTGGTGGTGCTGTGGGTTGTTGAGGGGGGTAATTGAGATTACGAGTGTAATTATTAGCAGGATAGTTTGGTAAACTGGGTAGCACTTTACGGTTATTATTTGAAACGGTACTATGCTTGGATTCTAAATGACGGATGTTCTTGGTACTTCTGTTTTCAAAAACTTCGTCTAACGAAGGCAATTTATTTTTGATGTAATTCAGCGTGTTATTATTAGTTGAGGAAGGATGATATCTTTGATTCATAGTCTCTATCGTGATTGGTGTAAAGTCTACAGGTACCGCCGTTTAAATCCCAATTGAACAACGCTTCTTAAGTATCAACGATGAAAGAAACTAAAGAGCTCAAACAATACTACTAAGAGGACGTATCAAAGGAAAACATTTCATATATATATATATATATATTTCGATCTTTTTTCTTTAGCTTTTGTGTTATTGTGCTTTTAAAAGCGAAAAAAAAAAAGGGAACTTACGCTTACAGACATCCTTTCATGCATTGGATGTACCTACTGTACAGTTTACAGATCTATTTTAATAAGATATTTGCCAGTTAAAATACCAAGGTACCTAAACTCAAATAGCGCGCAAAAATGCAACAAAACCTAGAATTATGTCACTTTTTGCAGCAGTTTAATTGAAGACACTTGTGCTCTAACACATACTGTGTACAAATGTTTCATACATACATACAGAAAAATAATATATTGTTTGAAATTCCCTCAATAATAACAAGCATGTATACAAAAGAAGCATTATTTGGGTACTTTTTTTTTTTTTTTTTTTTTCTTGCTTCGTTTATTTTGCAATACAATAAGAACAGCGATGGTTAGATTGACCGCTGCTCAGATTGGTCATCGTTTCGTTTCTTTGATGAAATTAAACGCTTGCTTAAAGCGCTGTTGATACTTTCTTACTCTCAGTGTACACAGGAGCTATTTTCTCTCAATATTAGTATGACGCCTCGTACAAACCTTGCGAGTAAATGCATATGTTCTAATGTTTGTGACTTTATATTATTTATTATATATAAGTAAAGCTTCCACAGAAAGGAAAATTTTGCCGAAATTTCCTTTCTTTGAATAGAAGCCCAATTTCTAAAAGTTTATTTCCGCGGATCAGAGCCTTTTTCACATGGCAAAAAAGAACTACAGCATGCGCATTTAGTGCCTCTTTATTGATAAAATCGTAATATTACAGTTTTTCCAAAACGCCCATTTGTAAATAATTCTATCTAAGGTTGAGACTGTATTTTGTTTTTCTTCTGCGCACGAACAAGGATGCAAATTCACTTGACGGCTGTTCAGAAGAAACACAAAAAATAAACAAATTATTACAATATATGAGAAAGTACCAATCGGTCTTGAGTCGGTACATAATAATGAATTTATTGGTTCATTTTGAGTAACTGTATTGATTTTTCGCGTTGATTCAAATTTTTTATAAATTAAGCAAAGTTGGTAACCGTGGACGTCAAAGGTTTTAAAGTTAAGGAGTGTACATAATATTTTGAAATCCTGCATATTGTTTTAACTGGATAATTTTTGCTAGAAGATCAATTGAGAAAAATCAACGGTCCGATATTTTAGCTTATTATTTTTATCGAACGGATGATTATTACAATAAGAAAAAAAATTTGAGACAAAGAAAATGAAAAAGCAAAAACAATAAGAAATCAAATATACATGAAAGACAATATCATCAAAATCCAAGAAAACTTTATAATGTTGATCATTTTACATATTCCATAGTACGCTGCTATATAAATATATATCGACACGCCTGATACACACAGACTTTACTAATTTATTAGTGTCACTTTATCTGTCTAAATGCAAGGAATCGTGCTCATGATCATTGAAAAATGCAAATACCAATTTAAGCGCTAGAGAATAAAAGAGTAAAATTTTTAATCGGAATTATACGTCACAAAAGATCACATACGGATGTAAAAAAGAAAAAATCTGTTTCTATACGAAAAAAACAAAACCTTTATGCAGATGTACAGATATGTACCTATATGGATCAACCTTATCTTATCCAGCTTCTCGAATTTGAATCATAATAAATTCAAATTATATAGTTGTATCTTACAAGTATTAATTGATATCTTAAATTTTTTTTCATATAAAGAGCTTGCTTCAACGATTTCAATAGTATTTCTATAGTTGCAAATAATATTGTAGTTTTGAAAATCCAGTAATAGAGCGAAGCTGGTTGAACAAAAAATAAGATATGTCGAACAATTACGGATGATTAAGCTCTGCACCATAATTATCGTCTCAGTTGGAGCGTCTATTCAAATCGCCCTTGCTAACTATTTCCTTTTTCTGTACCTCGGCTATTCCTATTGCGGATATGTATATTAACTTTTGGTAAGTTCAGAATGTTGCTTTTGCATATCGCGCCCCGACAATATGTATATACTTTTAAATTTGAGAAACACGAATCTCCGCAAATTCTTAATCATCATGATCTTACCTTCCAGAATGTATCAAATTCGCATTAAACAAAGAGGAAATTGAAAATGAAAACAATAAGAAATGTTTGTCTGAATGCATTTTAGTATATAATCTAGGCCAGGTTAATTTGGTTCAGCTGAATTGATATATTTTGCTGATATCGATTCCAATACAAAAACTAGACGTATCTACCAAGGATGTGTCAACTCTTATACCACAGGTTGTAGCTTCATGCATTAATATTTCATAAGTATATGTTGTCATGTATTGTATTCAAAAACATTTCCATTCAGTAATCAACAAATATATCTTTTTTGGATCAATCATATGTTAATTTATCAGCTTGTTTGCGGCTGTTTATGTTCAGCTCTGCTTGCTCCTTGCGTAGCTGAACCACAGACTTTCTATTTTCTTTATTTAACTTCTGTGATAACTCACCTCCTTGAGTCATCGTGTTATTATAGCGCGACTATCAAATAATTAAGTTAGTAAAACATAAAAAATAAATAAAGAATCTTATAGACGATATATTAATAACATACTTCAGCAGCTTTAGCCGCTGCTTCTTTTGGATTCAAAGTCTTTTCTGTTTCTGCTTCACCAAGTACCCTACCACCATCAGTGTTTCTAACTGTAGCTCGCTTTTCTGTTGACAGTTCTTTCTCAATTCCACCACTAAAACAATTACCCATTACTTTTTTTTTTATAAAGTCTTAGTTTATAAATTTTAGAATGTGATTAATCTGAAACACAAACACAATAAAATAAATAATTTTTGAATCAGTGAGAGTCATTCATACTTGATTTTCGAATACTTGAGTGTGTCTTTTTCTTTTCTGATTTCCACTAATATATAAATTAATTCAGAATAACTTAACATTATACGCACTTATTGGTGTTTTTTTTTTTGGGGGCTCAAACATCATTTCCAAATGATATACATTCACAATAAACAGCTTTTCAGAATACTAGTATTGATAAACCTAAAATTAAAAATCAAAAAAAAAAAAAAATGTATCATATAAAATACAAAATATTATTAATCATCAAAATCTAAATAATTCTCGGTATCAGCACTAAGGTATTCATCTATAGTACTTTGTATCACTTCTCTCGAATCACGGAATTCTTGTAAATCATCATCACCAAACAAAGAACCTCTTTTATAACCATCTAAAAACGCACTCCTTCTCGCTAATTTATCATATTGGGAACATGTTCTCTTAAATAAAGATACAATAGATGTGGAATTTGAAAGTAATAAACCATTGATTATTTTTTCACTATTTGAATTTTTTGTGTAGGTATTTTCTGAAATATTTGAATTGAAAATATTCTTTGTTGATTTATGGTAAGACACGTACGGGGATTTTTTAGTACAAGCTAAGCTAATACTGTTTTTTGATATCCAAGGAACAAATTTTATTCTTTGATGAACTCTTATCAACCCTTTCTGTACATCTTTTTGATCAAAATGGCTGTCATTTTTCTGAAGTAAATCAACGGCAGCAATATATGATTCGGAAACTTTATCACCAAAATTTATCATTTTCAAATTCTTATTCAATAATTCCAATAATACGTCATAACAATTGACCCTTCTAATATCTTCTCTTGCAAAGTTGACAAATTCGCTAGTGTATGGATAAAAACTGGGTACTAAGAAATGAAGCTCTGGCACAGGAATTAGCAAAGATAACAAACTGGATAACGAATTATGCATTGATGTAGGGAATCTGAGAGGATTTGTCATGGCTGACATTACTGTAGAGACCAACTGATTAATATGATCAAATGAGATATCAGAGACTCTTGAGTTTTCCATAGCTATAGAAGTCAAAGCACCATTATCAAATACTATACAAGAATCTGCATATTCAATTAATCTTTTCAAAGTCAAAATGGTATTATATGGCTGCACTACAACATCTGAAGTTTGATCGTTTGCTGGAAAAACTGAATATGTTTGACATATTTTTTTAGGGTATCTATCGTTCAACTTTTCTAATAAAAACGATCCTAAGCCTGAACCTGTCCCCCCTGCAACTGAATGCGTAAGTTGAAACGCTTCCAAATTGTCACATAAATCCACCTCTCTATCTATTATATCCATCAAATCATCAACATAATTCTGTGCATAATCATATCCTTCTGACCAATTATTTCCTGCTCCCGATCCATTCTTGCTTGTGTATAAATTTCTTGAATTAAACAAGTTTCCGAATTTATTAGAGATATTTCCAACTACTCTTGGTTCTAAATCGAATAGTATTCCTCTGGGAGTAAATCTATGATCTTCATCTTCATTGAAAAAAACATTGGGGTAATCATCAGATGTATCCTTATTTCCATGAAAAAAATCTATTAGTTGACCAGTAGTCAGATCAATACCATGCTCTTTGCACAACTGTTTCCAAAATTCCTGGCCAATCTGATTACCACATTGGCCCGCGTGAATAGATATAATCTCACTAAAGTTCAAATGTTAGGTTTGGAAATCATCAAATTATTCATTTTAAATACAAAAAAAATACATACCCTGTCATTACTAGTTATCCTTAACAAGATATCTATTTCTCTATACTTGAATCTATCGGAAATTTCTTATTATTCAAGTTCATTCCTCTTCTTGTTAGCGCCAATAATCCTTTACTTGAACGTAAACAAAAACAATTTTTATAAACAAAACAAAAAGAAAAAAAAATTACTGAACGAGTAAAAATAAAAAAATACTCATAACGAGTAATGTTCTTCCATCTTTTCACTTGCCCACAAAAGAAACATTATCTTCATAAAAAAAGAACTTTTACAAATACTAAATCACAATTTATACTAAATTTTTTAAGATTCATGATTATATCGACTAACATCTATATAGGTTTTTTTAAAATCTATGTAAAAATTAAAAAATGATTGTGAATTTCAATTTGTTATTTTTCTCATTGCTAGAAACCAATTGGAAATATTCAGTACCTATATCCATAGGTTGACCTAAATGATTCTCTCACTAACACCTTTTATCTCGTAAGGTCCCATTTCATAAATTGCATCAAATAAATGATTTTGATAAAGTGTCATTTCTTGTTCCGAAAAGATTTTCTTTTTTGTAATCGTTCCCTTAATTTCAATAACTGACCTGTACATATTTTGGTGAATCAATTTATTCTGTAATCTGATAAATGGCTATAGAAATGAGGTACCATCTTTATCTTTTAATGCACTTTAGTTTTTTTTTCAAGGTGATTTTTACATTACTTCTATAATTTAGTTTGATGATAAATTCCTCATTTGTTTTGAGTTTCATAAATAAATATGGGTTTAGCTATGAATGGATGTAACAATTGATAAATAGATTTGGGTCAGACATCATAGGCAAGATTTAGCATAATAATATGTATCTCAACTACTCCTCTTTCTTCCAACTATTTTGTGAAAGGTTTTTTTTAAAATATTTTCAAACCACGTTTACTATCTGCATTTTTTTCATACCAAACAATCAGCATCCAAAGAATTTTCTGACTGATTTATAAATAATTTTAAACAATTTCAACTATATTTTACAATTTTTAGTATATGTTAATACTTAATTTATTATTTCTAGTATTCCTGCTTTTTCCACTGATGAATTTGGATATGATAATAAAATACTTCTCAATGAAAACTCAACACGTATTCCAAATAGGTTTGATTTAAATCTACATTGTTTACATTAAGCTGTGTCAAATCAGCAGTTGCCCCAAATGATAAGTTATCATCAATGAATTTGGTTTTGATTCTGATCTGTGCATTCCAATGGATTCCCTCCGCTGGCATTTTTTTTTTCTTTGGCCCCATTTAATTACGATTATTTAGTAAACTAAAAATTGCGCATTTACCTTTATCCAATGGGTTTTCCTGGGAGGTGACTAATCATGGCGTCACTCGAACAGTAAAATTTGATATATAACAATGGCTCACATTTCATTGATGCAAACTATCAATATGATTACGATAAATTGTACAGGCTACCGAATAATATTCTAAACACTTCCAGACCCCGGGAAAAACAAGTTGGGTAATTTTGCAACCAGCCGATGACAGGCGAGATGCCATAAATCAATAAATCTGTGGACACGCTCACAACGCGTTAAGAAAGATATATGAACAAGAACAAAAGCAGAAAGAGAAATCTATTTTAAATTTGGCGCGCTTTAAAAAATACAGGCGAGAAAAAGAAAAAATTGGGGTTACTACTATCATAGATTATTGAAGCAATATCAGATCATAATTCTTTTACAAACAACTCAATATATTAAAAAGAATAACATCAGGAACTGATACTAATACAAACAGATATAACAATGAGCAAAGAAAAGGTGGATTATTTACCAAGTATGTGAAAACTCAGTGTAGAAGCAATTACTTTACGTTTTTTTTATATAGCTATGGTCATTTTATTTGCCATCGTTTATGACTTGTTTGCTAACTATGACTTCTAGCTTTGGTGGATGCTTACGAGTAGGTATAAGGTATAAATTATAATAAAGTTCTTTTTTGGAGATATAGATACTGGGAATTGAAACTAGAATTTTAGGTTTGGGGCGCGCTCTATTTCAGCAGTTGACATATGGGCAGTTTATGTGTCCTCTTGTGAAGCAGATCTCATTCATTTTTAGGATTAGTGGGGAAGGGCTTTATTTCGACATACTAACATATAAATAATATTTAGACCGCTTTCCAAAGAACAGTTGGAGGTTTTGAAAAACCAAGTGCTGAGAGAAGGTGACATGGCATCTGTATCTTCCAAATTCAATTATGCATGGGGGCTAGTTAAATCGAACAATCCTCATGAGCAAAGATATGGTATTCAATTGCTTTCGGAAGTATTTAAAGAGTCGCCGCAAAGAAGAAGAGAACTGTTGTATTATTTAGCTATTGGATCTTACAAATTGGGTGATTATGCTGAAGCTAGAAGATACATTGTCACTTTGGTGAATCACGAGCCGGAAAACAAGCAAGCTATCGCTTTGAAAAGAATGATTGAAGACAGAATATCCAAGGAGAGTTTGATTGGTGTAGGAATTGTGGCAGGTGCAGTTGCCGTAGGTGCCACTGTGATTGCTGCATTTTTGAAGAAGAAGCGTTGAAGATGACGAGATAGATTATGGTCTGCGGAACAGAAAAAGAGGTAAGCTGAGCGTGGCTAACAGCATGGAACTCTTTATGAATATATTTAAGCATATGTGTACATACTATAATGATATCAACATGATTATTGGTTATAATATGGTGTAAGTAAACTCTGTGTGATTTGATTGATTGATTGGGCAGGTACAGCATGCACTACTTCCCTCTTTAGTACTTTCCCTAGTATGGTATGCCCTCATTTTGGGCACGCGGTCATGTGATTTAATTTTTTTTTGTTTCTATAGAATACTTACATTTTTTGAAAGTGTAGAATTATCGATAAAACTCAAAAAAGAAAAAAAAGCCAATGTGTATATGTGCGACTTTGAGAAAGCAAAAAAAAAACAAAAAGAAATGTTTTGTGCTGTTGGTGCCAACGCAGACATTCACACCCTTACACAAAATGAATTTTTTCTTTCCAATATTTACTATCTAAGGGGAACTCGGATCTTTACAGTGTAACAAATTTTTACAGGCAGAGTGTGGAGGGCTTGGGCTATACAGAACAACTGTAGAAAATAAGTAAGTAAGCGATACAGGCCAGACAAAAAAAAATAGTGCCCTAGAAATGGAACTTTGGTGGTTGGGCTGCTTCACTGCGCAGCGCAGACAAAAGAAAATGAAGAAAATAAAAATTAATAAAGGAAACGAGAAAAATTTTTTTACTATCTATGAAGAAAGACGCACAAAGAAATTTCAGAGAGAGCACTACTGAAAGAAAGAAAAGAAAAAAAAAATATCAATTTTATTAAAATAGAAAAACTCTTCTCCTTTCTACATTCATTTGATGTTATATTACAATAATAATCAAAACCATACAATATCAGTGAAAAATGGGTATGTTTTAACGATAATTAGTGTTAATCAGAATAATGGTGGTAATGCATATAGTTAGAATCAGTTAAAAGATGATACATATATATAGGATACTTGAGCATTGATATTTGCGACTATTGTTGACAACTTCTAAGAGTGAAATATTATTGAATATTGATTGAGAACAATTCGATTGTGAAGAAGTTCAACGTACTATATCAAGGATTCAAATAAGTAATGGTAAAGCGCGACGAGACGCGTTAGTAAAGTCGAATAGAATGGGATTTTGATTAGTGAAGACCAGAATCCTTTGTATTGTCAGTGAATAATACAAAATTACTCTTTTAATGTCCTTTATTGGTGTTAGTTTGCAGCTATTGCATTATTCTGAATTTGCAGAAAAAATTTAATGAATTGGATAAATTACTAACTATTTTATTTACAGGTAGAGTTATTAGAAACCAAAGAAAGGGTGCTGGTTCCATCTTCACCTCCCACACCAGATTAAGAAAAGGTGCTGCTAAGTTAAGAACATTAGATTATGCTGAAAGACACGGTTACATTCGTGGTGTTGTTAAGCAAATCATCCATGACCCAGGTAGAGGTGCTCCATTAGCTAGAGTTGCTTTCAGAGACCCATACAAGTACAAATTGAGAGAAGAAACCTTCATCGCTAACGAAGGTATCTACACTGGTCAATTTATTTACGCTGGTAAGAAGGCTTCCTTGAACATTGGTAACGTTTTGCCATTATCTTCCGTCCCAGAAGGTACCATCGTTTCCAACGTTGAAGAAAAGGTCGGTGACAGAGGTGCTTTAGGTAGAACCTCTGGTAACTACGTTACCGTTATTGGTCACAACTTAGAAGAAGGTAAGACTAGAGTCAAGTTACCATCAGGTGCTAAGAAGATTTTATCTTCTGATGCCAGAGGTGTCATCGGTGTTGTTGCCGGTGGTGGTAGAATTGACAAGCCATTGTTAAAGGCTGGTAGAGCTTTCCACAAATACAGACTTAAGAGAAACTCATGGCCAAAGACCAGAGGTGTTGCCATGAACCCTGTTGATCACCCTCACGGTGGTGGTAATCATCAACATATTGGTAAGGCTTCTACTATTTCCAGAGGTGCTGTTGCCGGTCAAAAAGCCGGTCTTATTGCTGCCAGAAGAACTGGTTTATTGCGTGGTACCCAAAAAATTCAAGATTAAGCTTATTTATTTACTATATAATATTTTAATGTTTTGTTCTATATAAGATTTCTTGTTTTTTTACTACTCCTCATGCAAACTCATAACTTCTCAATACGATAATTATCTATCAAAAAAGTTGGCTGTAAGTGCTTTTGATATTGCTTATGAATTTATTAAGTGGTGCATTCATGAAAATTTTCAAGGGAGCCTACATTTAATCACAAAATGTTCCTGATGAATATTTAGCCAGTGCGCGCAAATATAAAGGTCTCACTGGCTCTGCAATAAGTGTTAGAATATGTTACAAAAATATAGATAAATTTCAAAGAATTTTGTTTAAACCAATCCATAACTGTAAGGAATATTAGAAAAATTTTTCATCTTGTGTAACGATTAAACTGAATCAAAATCTAAATGTGTAAATGTTGCGCATATTTTGTCAAGCATTAACTTTTCGTGCTTATATTTGTTCATTACTTAACTGATAATATACAGTGAGTTTACTGGAATTGTTTTAGCTTCCTTTTAAAACCCCATGTTGTAGTTTATGTTGTGTTTTATAATATGAAGTGAGATTTTCAAAAAACAAAATATTTTGAATATAAATATTTTTCATGTTTTTGAATTTTTGAAATATATTCATACCTATGTTAAGTCATACCAAAAAAGTATCAAGAATTTATAGCAATAAAAAAGATTTAAACAATTTATGATACAGAAAGTTTATCAATTTTTTGTAAAGATGTAATGCAGCCTCGTCACTGTTTTTTCCTCCAAATAAAGTAAAAAATACAAAGTTGTAGCACACACGAATAATCAAGTCATAAGAATAAAAGCTAAGGCATTTTGTGCTTATCAATACATATTATGTACAATAATATAGCAAAATTATCCACCGGATATTCGGTAACTATTAATAATTGTGATAATTATAAATGTTTGATTAGTCGTTAAGCACTTATAAACTACGCTAATAAGCTGTAATATATACTTGATTATGTTAAACTGATAGAGATCAAGATACCTTTTTTTTCATTACAGTTAGGCAATAATTAAACTTTACCTCATTACAATTTCAATAGATAGGGAAGGAAATAATCTTTAATTTTTGTAATTCTTTAAGTACTACAAAAAAGGAACAAAACAGCTGAAAACAAGACCTAAGAGTTTAAGTTGACTTACTTTTCAAGACTCAATGAACTCTTTGCGGTTAATAAATATCATATTTTGTAGAATAATGTAGTTAATGAAATGTTGGCGGCATCACATGATTAGTACATTTAATTTAATAATTTACTGCTACTTCCTTCGTTTACTCCATGAATTTCTTCAATGTCACCTCCGAAGTCGATGCACAGTCAAAAATTTTACGAACTTTACTTAAGTTTAAATGATAGAGCACCAGCAGCCTTAAATTTTAGAATTATTGAAAGATCAGCCAGTCGTTTTTCTCTTATGTATTAATTGCCTGTTGTTGCTATTATTTAGATATCTCTTTAAATTCGTGAGACGCAAACCTTTATCTGCAAATACAGTGTCTAATCTCGTGGGAGTAGAACTCTTTGAAAATTTTCAAATCAAGAAAAGCCTACAATGGATGAAAGAAATGAGAATAAAAACACTTACATATATTATACTACTCAACAGGATGTTTCTAATTGTAAATTTCAAAAATACTTCTCCGCGTAGTGTACTAAAATGAGAATATGCATAATCGAAATCATATTTCTTTTCTTTTGTCATGTTTGGAGCTGAGTAGATTTTGTTATTTCCGGAGTTATAAAGATAACCCCAGCTTTTTTTTCTCTCTTCCCTTTTTAGAAATTTTAAAGTATGACCGTGTCTATGTGGGGGAAAACTGAGAAAAAAAAAAATAAAAATCTTGTGAGTCTTGCGGAGCTTTAAGCTTTCATGAGGAAAGTGTTTTGCTGAATGTACACTTTTGAGTGTTACTGCTTTTGCTTTATGATTATGATCATGGACAAACCAATAAAATTTGTTTGACTTTTACTAAAAAATAATAACTAACAAATATGTCAGGTGAATCTCCTATATTTCTTGGATTTGATTTATCTACACAACAGATCAAGATAGTTGCTATTTATAACAATTTGAAACCGCTCAAATGTTACTCTGTATCCTTTGATACTGATTTCCAAAAATATGAAATTGAAAAAGGTGTTTATCGATTTGAAAACAATGCCATTGTAGCACCAGTTGCTATGTGGCTTGAAGCGTTAGATTTAGTGTTAACCAAGATGAAAACTGACAATTTCCCATTCCATCTAGTCGAAGGTATCAGCGGAAGTTGCCAACAGCATGGGTCTGTCTATTGGTCTAATGAATCCACCGAGATTTTAAATCAATTGGAAAGTTATGGTGCTAACGATAGAACAAACTTGAAAGATATTCTATTTCCAAAAGCATTCAGTTATGAGTATTCTCCTAATTGGCAAGATCATTCTACGATTGACGAATGTAAGACTTACACTGAGAAAATGGGCGGCCATTTAGAGATTGCTAAGATTACGGGCTCTAAAGCATATCATAGATTTACCGGTCCGCAGATCATGAAATTCATTAAGAGACACCCAGAAAAATATAAAAACACAGGCAGAATCACTTTAGTAAGCAACTTTTTAAGTAGCATTTTATTAGGTAGGTTTAGTAATATTGACCAAGCCGATGCTTGCGGTATGAATTTATATGATATTCCAAATAAGAAATGGAGTGAGCAACTATTGAAGATAGTTGTTAATAGTGACGATGAAAAAGATATTGATAGTTTAGTGGAAAAATTAGGAGGTAGGCAGGTTGAACTAAGTGGACATCAATCAATAGGAAAAATCACCAAATATTTTGTTTCCAAATATGGAATCAGCAAGAGCTGTCAAATTTATTCAGTTACCGGCGATAACTTAGCCACTATTTTATCTTTACCTTTATTGAGGAATGATCTATTGATCAGTTTGGGCACATCTACTACTTTATTATTAATCACTGATAAGTTCAAGCCAAACGAAAATTATCATGTCATGATTCATCCAACCAATCCTAAGTTGTACATGAACATGATTTGCTATCTGAATGGTGCATTAATCAGAGACGAAGTAAAGGACAAAGTTAATTTGAAGTATAACTTACCTATCAGTAAACATGGATCATCCGAAGAAATTAACAAAAGTTGGCAAAAATTCAACGAGATTTTAGGATCTGATGAATTCGAAGCTTGCCAAGATGGAAAAATTGGTGTTTATTTCCCACAAGGAGAGATTATTCCTAATGTGGACAAGAAAACTATTTTGAAATATGAATTCGATACAAAAAATGGTGATTTATTGAAAAAAATCGATGGCGATTATTCAGATTACGAAGTGAATGTCAAGGGATGCGTTGAATCTCAAGCTTTGAGTTGTAGAATTAGAGTTCATGAGCTATTGAAAGAAGAAAAAGATGTGAAAGAAGAACTTGAAGCCAAAGAATTGAAACCTAATAAGCTAATCTTTGTAGGTGGATCTTCCAAGAACAGGAGCATCATTAGTAAATTTAGCGAGATCTTGGGTAGTGAAGAACAGCATATCAATGGGGGAGGTAGTTATAGAAGCTTGGAACCTAACAGCTGTGCATTAGGAGGGGCATTCAAAGCACAATGGTCATACATCCAAAACGAGATCGCAAAGAAGAAGAAAAAGAATAATAACGATGAAAAAAATGAAGAATTTGAAGAATATTTGAATAAACGGTTCAATGATGATGAAAATCTACAAGGGTTTAAGGTTAAAGATGTTTGGGGTAAATACAAAATTGCTGAGAAAGCTTTAAGGAATTTAGAAGAAATTTTATAAATGGGAGATTTGATTGTTAAATAACTGATTTTTTTTTTACTTGTTTTAAGTATATACTGATAGAAACTGAAGCGATACTTTATCAAATATTGTATAACCGATGTATACAACATACAAATTATAAAACAAATGCAATCTATCAAAACTACTTTTCCGATCGGATATTACTTAATGTAGGAAGAAGACACAGTTTGCTCAAGAATGTCATGGCTTTAAAACAATATAGGGGGAGGGGGAATCATTGTATATAGATAATCAATCGATTTGGTATTTAAGGAACATGAAAATACGCCTTTACCATAAAGAAAATTATTGCCAAAAGTAGAAATACAATAAACAAAAAAAAAGAAAAGGACAACGATCGGAACAGAAGTTTCTTGAAAAATCGGTTACATTATGCTAGCTATCAAGGGTTTATCCGTTTACTCAGAAAAACTTCTGAAAACAGATGGATTTGATAATTATTCGATCGATAGTTTTTGGATTTGGTTTCATGTTGGCTCTTGAAAAGTGTGTATATCTGCAAGGATATGCATATATATGTTGAATATATGCAAGCTTATTGTTTTTTTTTGTCGTTTTATTATTAATTGTTGTTCATTCTCCGTTTATTTTTGTACAGTGAAAAAATACCCCAAAAAATACCAAAAGTTTTTTATTTCATTTTTATGAACACATCAAAAAAAAAAACAAAAAAAAAACCAGTGAACCAAAGGTACAACCAGAAAAAAACTATTGATAGTACTACGAGGCTAAACAATAAGGACAGGAAAAAAAAAATTGCCAATATTTATATAATATTCATTTAAAAGATACTTGTTACAGTCTATTCAAGCCGTATTGAATACCTATCAACACTTAATCTTTTTTTAAACATTTATCTATCCGTTGGAATCAGTACTTTAGTAAAAGATTTTATTGAGATAAGAAAATTAGAACGGTAACTATCAAGAGTATCACTTATAATTGTTCAATAGAGTAAATATAGGAATCATAAAGAAAGTAACAAACAGATTATGAAGGGTATGTATATATATTTATTGATAATATAAATAAACAGCTGTCAGCAATTTATTAGTCAACTTATTAATACTAACCAACGATCGATTTTCTCTTTTTAGAATATAAATTAGTTGTTTTAGGTGCCGGTGGTGTTGGTAAATCCTCCATCACTGTTCAATTTGTTCAAGGTGTTTACTTTGAATCTTATGACCCAACAATCGAGGATTCATACAGAAAGCAATTAGAAGTCGATGGTCAAACAGTAGAGTTGGAAATATTGGATACTGCTGGTGTATCTCAATTCACAGCAATGAGAGAACTTTACATTAAGTCTGGTACCGGGTTTTTATTAGTTTATTCTGTTACTGATGAAAGCTCTTTAAAAGAATTGTTGACTCTTAGAGAACAAGTTTTAAGAATCAAAGACTCCGCAAACTTTCCGATGGTTTTAATTGGCAACAAATGTGATTTGAATGATGAAAGAGTTTTAACTCCAGAAGACGGAATTAATGTGTCACAACAATGGGGTAGAGTTCCTTTTTATGAAACAAGTGCAAGACTTAAGACAAATGTTGAAGACGCTTTCATTGACGTTATTCGTCAAATAATGATCAGAGAAAATTCTTCATTAGCGTCGCCTCAAATGAATAATGATAATGTGATACCGTCATTGTCAAGCAATAATAACAACAGCAATAATAATGACACAAATAACGACCTGAATGATAACAAAAAAAATAATGATAACGAAAATGATACAGTGAATAACAGTACTAATAACGGAAGTAGTCTGAATAATGGAAATAGTAATAATAAATCTCTTAGTAAAAAAAAAACTATAGAGAATCTTAGAAGTAGCGCTAAACAGAAAGGTTCAAGACTTCTGAAAAAGAAATCATTGGCCAACTTACAAACTAAGAAGAAAGATTGCGTCATTTTATGAAAAAAGAATTATAACAACATTAATTTAGTTTTCTTCTTCTTTTATAGCGTATATTTTATTTCATATTATTGTTTGATTGACAACACGAACTCATTATGTATCTAGTCACATATATGTCCTTATCACCACTACTACTTCCTTTTTATTTACTTATTGTTATTACTATTGCCTTGTTTTTGTAACTCTGTTTTTTTTATATCAATTTATTTTGTTTTACTTGATCCTTTTAATTAATGTTCTTATAGTCATATTATTATTATTATTACTCACTATCAGAATACATTTTTCAACATACATTTATTGACATCGTAATACATTCGTTGTCTGTAAAAAGAAAAGTTCCTCAAAATTACAGTTTTCAATGATTTTAATGTATACACCGTGTTCAATCATAGAAGTAAATAAGGCTGAAACAAAAAAAAAAAAATTAATTAAGCGAACTCTCTTTCTGTTTTTCCCAAATCTTCTCTACAAACGATTTATCAAACAATCATATATAAATTAGTATCAAATTGTAATATATACGCCTAATCAAGTAGTATGAATAAAAGCCAAAGGCCCTTATTTATTAAGATAAAGTTATAAGATTATCAGGAGACTCGTCTTCCTTATGAATGCTTATCCCAAAAATTCTTTTCTAATCGTTGGTGCTTATCAGTTATCATTAATAACAACTTTGAATTAGAAAGCCCTAAGCATGTATATATGCACCTAATCTACCTTTATTTGATAATTATAAAGGTAAATTCCCAAATTTCTTGATGTTTCATGATTGAAAGTATCGTTAAAATGATATTTATTTCACTTAAAACAAACTAAAAGACAAAAAAAATGTCCTGAAGAAGGTTGTTATGTCTTTATAACTGAAGATAGGTGGATCTTAAGCCCATAGAACCTGGAAATTATACCATCATTTACAAACTAAAAATAATATATAAACTCATTAATTCGTAAAAACTCTAAACAGTGAAAAAAAAAACATATATAAGCAATGCATAAAAAGGAAGAATAAGAAAACAAAGACAATGAATGATTCCCACAAAAAAAAAATATCAATCATTATATGAAAAGTAAAGAAGATATCAAAAGTAAAAAAAATCTTTTTTGATTTTAGTTTCAATAAATTATCAAACAACAGTTCTGCAAGTAGGACAGGTATTTGACGAATTTATTAACCATTGTAAAATACAGTCTCTATGAAATTGATGAGAACAAGGTAATTTTCCAATTGATGAGACGTTAGTTTTATCAGGTCCAACAACATGATTGGTTGAAATTATAAGATCTTCTCTGCAAATAAGACAAACATCAATATTATGAGCACGATCAGGTACAGATTCCAATATGGTTTTGACAGGCTTCAATTTTGACTCAAAATAAATCAATTTCAATTCAAATTTTTTCAAATTTAGAATGCATCTGAACTTAAAAATCAAAATTCTTAAACTTGAATAAGATATAGGTATTAAATGTAGTGGGAAAATGCAAAATACTTGAATAAAAAAAATCGAGAAAATAATTTGATTTAAAAATTTTAAATATGACAATGAAATCTTTAAAATCAATAAATATTTTTGCTTGGATAATTGAAAAGATTTTCTTTCATTTGAAGAGTAATTGTTGTTGCTGTTGTTAAACTTATGGAATTCCCAGTATTTTAAAAGATAGTTGAAACTTGTAAGAATGATCAAAGGATAAAGATTGATAATTTCGAATCCAAATAGAATTAATAGACTGATATTGTTATCAATATCTGGTTGTTTGTTATTAAGTTGGATATAATTTTTGTGAACTAGTTGGAAAAATTTGATGATTAGTGTGATATCTATGAAGTTTAGCAAGAAGATTCCTATGGCAAATCTGAAGTGCACCAAGAAAATCTTGTTATTATTATTATTATTATTATTATTATTATTATCACTATCGCTATTGCTCGTGTGTATGTTATTGATATTAACATTTGGATCATCATTGAGAAGTAAGTCATAATTGAAGATGAAATTTTTGTTGTAGGTTGTCAAATCATCAAAATCGTCATCATCAAACTCATTTTCCGTGTTTAAGTCATTAGTATTGTTTGGTGACAACATCATTTTTTTACCATTCATAATGTTGTGTGTACGTTGATGATGTGTGCCATTGTTATTGAACAAGTTGGATACTCTATACACACACAAATAATGGAACATTTTCAAAAGAAGAACACAGCTGAAAAGAAATGCGAAGTTTAAAACTATCAACTTATCGAAATTTTCGTGGTTGTTATTCATTCTAAACACAATCAAACATAGCACAAACTCCCATAGGGTGTAGTGGAATTTCTTCTTCAAAGTAGTGATTTCTGGAACGGTTAAATTGCCAAAGATCAACCATTTCATAAAGTTTACCGCTATCAAAATGGCAAAGGCCAAGATGGCGAAATACGGGAAGGACTTAAGCTTGTAGTACGCATCCAACGTGTAGGGAATCAAAAAGTTGGAGATCTGAGAATGAATGTTTTTCAAAGGCACGATGAGATTGTGGTCCACGAGTAGCATAACGGATGATTTGACCATGTTGATGGTAGTATGTGGGGGGCCAAAGTTGTGTGTGCGAGTGCTAGATCTATGCTGTTACGGAAGATGGATATACAAAGGGAAATGGAGGTAGCGCTGACAGTTCGCGGGAAGACGTGGTATATTGGACGGACACGGGTATTTTAAAAATGGCGTATAAATGTTAACAATAACAAAAATATTGCTGTTGTTATTGTTGTCAGTGTTGGTGTTGTATAATTATGAAAGTGTTTCTGGCACTTTGCAAGAGAATGCTGTTGCAACCAACGATAGATGGCGTAACATGTTGTATCTCTTGGCCATCCCAAATATTTGGGTAGGGCGCCCAAGAGAGCAAGAGTCCCCGTGAGAGGAAAAAGAAAAAATAAAATAAAAAAAAAAAAAAAAGAATAAACAGCTGAGCACGACAGAAGGTGTTTAACTTGCTTGCTGCCTTATAGGCACATTTCGTCCCGTAGAATAACACAAGTATAGCCGATGAAAAGACAAGCGCGTTTCACGTGCCTTGCGTTAGGAGCACCGCCCACCCTGGAGTCTACAGCGTGTTTTTTACCACGCACACATATTGAAAGCAAATTATTATCACCGTTAATTGCTTGATTTTGAGACACTGCAAACGCTGTGCAACACATATGGATCACAAAGACAAGCGGAAACAGCGATGGCCGACATCATTCTTTATATATATATTAAGCAACACATATGCCCCGTATGATATGATAGGACAGCAAAAATATTTGATTGGGCGCTGTCAGGACGCAGATCAGTGCCAACAGCCCTGCGGATGATCCGCTGGGCTGTTGGCACGCACGTACGTGCGTGTGTAACGTAGCTTTTCTTCCTTGCTTTTTCTTTTTGTTTTATTCTCTGTTTCTTGCTTTATTTAGTCGACTCAGCCTGTTTTCCAGCAGGTTCTGTTCTTTGGAAGATTCCAGCGGGGTAATCGTTGTGCAATCGCTTTCGAATCAGGCACGGGGAGGGTGGTTGCATTTCTGCCATTTCCTGTATTGTAGAGGCCGATCCCAGGTACCTGTGCCTCCAGGCACCACTACCCTTGTTACCTGTTGCTGCCGTCTGGGCTTAAGACAGGCTGCAGCCGAAATAAGGAACGGGGCATCTTATGATGCATCCACATGCACCCTGCTGCTTGTTCTGAGCACCCCCACCCCAGCCCATACTATTTGGCTGTCTGCCACAGCTATGAAGAAACAAAGCACTTCCCCCGTGGGTGCAGTGCAGCACGGTGCAGGGCAGGGGACCAGACCATTCCAGGACAACATGCACATTTAGCGATGCTAGGCTGCCTGTCCCGCCGGGACAGGCAGCAGCGCTGTGCGAGCTAAGCAAGCAGGCCAGACAAGCTAGGCCCAGCCGGCGCGGCCTAGAGCAAGACAGAGCCGGTTTGCCTGCTCGCCGACAGGTAATTAACAAGCCAAACTTTAATCCATCTGCTATACATCAAAGGAAAAAAAAAAGAAAGAATCAGAAGTGCGTTTCCGGCGCTGTTTTTATTATAATGTGTGTTTTTATATATATCGCTTTTCTTTACGTAATAAATGGAGTAGGCACAGAATCCAAAATTAAACTCTTTTCCAGATCATAAAATAGCTAGAGAAGCAAAAAAATAAAAATAAAAAAAAAAAAAAAATTAAATCAAGTTGCATTAAATTCCTGGTCTTTATCATTATTGCGCTATTTTTAATTTTAGCTTTATTCTTGTAACTTTTATTCTTGTAACTTGTATTCCTATAGCATTTGTTCTTATAGAGTTGTTCTTACAGCTTTTGTTTTTATAGCGTTCACTCATGGCTTCTTTCTTGTTGAAAACTTCTGTTTATGAAATATATTAGTTGCTACCTTCTCCTTCTGAACTGTTCTTTTTCCAGCCAAGCATTACGACAGATCCCACACCAACATATACCAATCCCAACGTCTCTGCTAGGAAAAATACTTTACATAATATAGTAAAAATACACAGAGTAGCCGGACCAATATCATGCCTTTCGATATCCAGTATGCCAATCCCAATGCAAGTCCTACGATTTTTGCAGCTTCGACTCAAATGGCCTACACAACAACCTCCTCGATGAATAGCCACCACCCCAAAAACAGCAAGCATCACAAGTCCGCCAACAACAGCACTTCGCATCCAGATCATTTAGTACTAAAATCTCCGAAGATTCTCCCGAATTCGTCATTGAAATCTCCTATAATTTCTCAAAAGACCTCTCCGAATCTTTCGAGTCCGAACATAGGCTCTACCTTCCAGCCAAGCTTCAACATATATAATGCCGTCGGTAACTTGAATATCAACGAGAACAAGAAAAGCAACACGACACAACATAATCATAATCATATACCCTATAACCACAAAAATGATCGAGAAACTCCATCCAATATCCTCAATGCGCAAATTAGTAATGCCAACAGTCCTATGTCCACTTTACAACAAGAATCCGATGCGATAGACGTACTTTTGATACCTCCCCCAATGAACCCGTCTCGTGAGATAAACAAGATCAAGAATTTGAACAAAAGTCTTTCAAATAAATCTGCAGTTAATACAACAAACATTGCAATTAATACATCAATTGCAAATAACAGAAAAGCCATACTTAATAATTCTGGTAGCAATTTCAGAAGGATTAAAAACAATAACAACATGCTCAGTAGTAACGCCAACCCAAGATCTTCATCTTCTTCAAAATATACAAATTCCGTCTTTGAATCATTATCATTTCTTGATGTTTATCTCAGCGAGAAGAGTCCACAACATAGTTTCTTTTTACCAGTTCAAGAAATTAATCAGATTTACGAGACTTCTTCATCTTCAGCCACTGTTCAAGATAACAACAATAACATAAGTCAAATTTCTTCTTCTTCGAATAATAGTATCATCCTACAACAACAATCTCAGCTACAACAGTCATTACTCGATAAACATAACAAAATATGGCCACATAATGTTACAAGTAACATCAAAAGCAATAACAATATTCAGGAATTATTGCAACAATCTCCTGCTGGTGAGTTGAATCCGCATCGATTGAAAATCCAAGATATTTTGAAGTTTATCGATGATGATATATCTCAACTCGACGAATCAGAAAATAATCAAAGCTATAGTGGTAGTATTCACGCGAGTCCCCATACCGATGCTTTAAACAGACAAAACTCTTTTCTTTGGCTGAATGCCGACACTGGTAGCGTGATCACTGGTGATGACGTTGAAAGTAACGAATACGAATATAGCCAGGAAAGTATTGAAGATCGGACTAGTATCGTTACGAAATCCGTAATGTCTAAAGTATTCTCGAAGAAAGAAATGAAGCAATTGAGTAATATTTTTAATAATATCTCACATAATAATACTCATAATAATATCAGCAGTAGCAGTGAATTGCACAGTGAAGTTGGAGAGTATTCCAATTTCAATGAAAAAGACGAGGATGAACTAAACGAACATCTTCCAACTATGACAAACAATTATTCAAAAGAAAAATTAGATAATAATAGCGAAGAAAAAGTAGAAGAAGAAGATGAAAGTATCAATAAACTAAATGATAATATTTCTGCAGCGATTCAAGAACTTATAATTCAAACGAAACAGAAAGAATTGGAAGAATTGAAATTGAAATATCAAAATATCGAACAAGAAAGAATCAAGGACATGCAAATTCAAAAAAATAAAGTGCTATTAATGAAACAGCAATTTGCAAAAACTAAAAAAGATAGTCTATTATACTATCAATATCAACATAATGAAGATGATGAGGAAGATATCGAGGGTCTTGTGGTAGATGATGTTGATGGACTCATTTTTCTTGAAGATGATACAATGGTGCATTCAGTTTCTGGAAATCAAATCCGAAAGAACAGTCATGAATATATTCTGAAATTATTGGAGCTCAACACAAATGAAAAAGGTGACAGACATGAAACTGAAATTGAAGAGAGACCACATGCTGAAGAAAATAAGAAATACGCTATCAATACCAATACCTCCAATAATTCTCTGAATATCCTGAAATTGGACAAGCTGAATAATGATACTTTGGCGTGTTCAGATATAGATTCCGTTACAAGTAAGAAAAATGTGTACTTTACAGCCAACCCATTCCTTCAATCCGAATCACCATTAAAAAATTTAAAGCATAACACAACCACCATTTATACACCATTACCTACCTCCTTCACTTCTTCTAAAGTCGGTTCTCGCTCAAACCTGCCATCTTACGACAATGGAAGAAACACAAACAAAACTCAGATGATTATCAATAAGAATAGTCTTAATGAACAACAAACTAATTTACTAATTAATGAGCCTTCAGATACAAGAAATGTCTTCATCCATGAAAATATGGAACCAGATAATAAAATAAAAGTGATCAATAAGAATAATGCTAAGAAAAATAATAAGAATAATACTAGTAAACCCAGGTTAGAAAAGATTTCTAAAGCTCAAGAAGAAAAAAGAATCGACAATGAAGATACTATCAAATTGTCAGAGCGCAAGAAAGATAAGAATAATGAGGCTCCAATATTGACTGTTGATATAATTACTAATCCTTCGGCAGTGTTAAAATCCACCATAGCTAGAAATGTCGTTGGAAAGCAATCCAATATGACAAAAGCCTTAAAAGGAGATTCTAAAAATCGACACAATAATAATAGCAAAGAAGATAAAGACGTTGATTCTAGTTTCTTAGATTCATTTAGTCAAGAACTTGCAATTGTAGCTGATGAACTTTTTTCTCCATTAGATAACACATCATCATCTTTCATGAATGTGTTTTCTCCAACGGGATCAACCGGAACCCATCACGATTTTTTCTCAAACAGTAGCGATGTTCTTGTAGAGAAAGAAGAAGACTCAAACCTTGGAAATGAAAGTGATACAGCTAGTTTGGATAGTCAAAGTAAGTCAGATAGGCTTGAAATCCGTCCAAGGATTAGTACTGACAAGAAAGGTGAAGCTGATGGATTTTTAAAAAATCCTAATAGATTAAGCTTATTAGATCCGGAGTCGAGCGCCTGTAAAGACTATCTTGCACAAGTAGCCCAAGAGCAGAAAAAACAAGAGAAAAAGCAAAAACAACAAGAGAAAACTGAACAAAAAGTTAACAATATACCTATTACACTGAAAGTGTACGAGAATCTCGACAAAAATAGTAAAACTGGCGTAAATGATAGTAATGAAGATATTTCAAGAAACGGAAGTTATAAAATTGAAGAGATTTTAGACTCGAGAATTATAGGATATAGAAATTCTCAAGATTCAAACAATTGCGGTGATGAAGAGGACTGTCTTAAAGATTCTCAAGAAAATTTTAGCAGTGAAGATGTAAACGATAATGATGATGATGATGCTACTATTATGAATGAATATCACGATCAGGATGTCGATGGACAACGTACAATTAATGAGGAAGGATCAGCCTTTAGCAAATCTGCCATTTTGAAAAGCATTGCTGCATTGAAGAGTAACGAAAGCGATTTAGATTTTGATGATGGTGCCATTGGATACGAAGATATGACGATTTATAATGATCATTATGAGGATGATGATGACGATGATGATGATGATGAAGATGATGATGAAGATGAAGATGAGGATGACGATGAGTATAATTATGACATCACTGTAAGTTTTGATACTTCCAAGTCATATGTGACCACTATAAACAATGTGGTGAAAACCGTGCCTACTTCATCACTTATTAATAATGAAAAGGAGAACAGCAAAATCACAAAACAGAAAAATAGTATTCTTTCAGAAGATGATATTGTTGTTGAGGAAGATGAAGTAGAACAACATGAAACTTCCATAGTGTATTGTCAGGAAGTTTATGAACAAATGTATACTGCTACTACTCCTCCTTTATCTTCTGGCGATGCGGATAAGCCTAAGAATGCGACTAAAAATGATTCTAGACAATATAATAGACATTCTAGTACAAGAAGTGTGGATACCACATATATTACAGAGATTACTCCTGTGGAAGATCATACAGATAACTATAAGGAGAAAACTGAAAACAATATTAATCATCAAAACAAAAATTATGATGGTTCTTTATTGAATGAGAATGTTCAGAATACTGAGAATAATACTAATGATATTAATAATAATATTCCTCATGCTATCGCTGTTGTCAATTCAACAATAGATAATGATAATGGTAAATTACAAACATCAAGAATCATGAGAAAGATCAGAAAAATTCGCAGAAAGTTAATTCTCTCGAGTAGTGATATCATACTATTGAGAGAATCTTGGGCATCCATAATTGATGCTAATCACAACCTGAATAATTCTAAACACGAAGCACATAGATCAATTTATTCATCATTGGAGAATCCATTGTTGAGTTGTCATATTCAAGAAAATTATTTCTCTGCTTATTCTTTTACCAAGCAATTTTATAATAATTTATTTCGTGAAGTTGCATTCATAAGAAATCAAATATTTCCTGCTGGATCTTTGAAGAAACAAATTATTGCATTTGGTAATATTTTAATGGAAGCTATTAAGTCTCTAAACAATTTATTCAAAATTAAAAAATTTCTTTTTTTGAATAATTATATCAATCATGAAGATACAATGGCATCAAAATATTGCAGCAAAACAATTTATGGATATTCAAAATTCAATATTGAAAAGGGTAATCAATATTTTTCAATTTTTGCTAAAATTTTTTTTAGAACTTTGAATGAAAACCTTCCTGGTGATTTCAACAAGCAATTGAAGTTCTGTTGGGCTAAATTTTATAAGTTATTGTTTAGCTGTATTGTAGGTGGATTAACTGAAAAAGAGATTTACAGAATCAAAAATCCGGAGATGTTTTATCCCTCATCTCCTATTTTCCATGTTTCAAAAAATGTCGAGACAATTACAACTATTGATGATCATATATATCAACATCAGCAGCAAGAAGAACAAGAGGTATCAAGTAATGATAGTAAACCATTACCAGTTACCACACTACCATCTGTTGATGATGATTCGAATATTCCAGAAGTAATTCCGTCTGCTTTAAAGCTGCCTACTGAATCTATGCTGCCATTACAAGATTATTTAGCCCCAAAGATACACTCTTCAGATAATGATAATACTTCATCCTCATCATCTTCATCATCAGCATCATCCCAGAAAAGAAAAACTCAATTGCAAAAGAAACAATCACCTACCAAGCCTAAGAAACAAGTTAGATTCACAGCAGAGCCAAATATTATGGAGTGTCCAATTCCTTCAAAAGAATTATCGCTGGAAGATATTAACCTTTTGACCAAATTAAAGATGGTTAAAGACTCATTATTGCTAAGATCAAAATTATTTATTAAGAGAAAACCTCTGAATTATAACATTGAACACGACGTAAGTGCTCCAATTATAGGAACTTCTCATGGTGTGACTTTCACACTTGCTAGTCCTACTACTTCAATTTCTAACCAGGAAAGGATGGAAAGCAGATTCCAAGGACAGTTTTCTGATGATCATGGTGATAATGATAAGAGAAAGTCAAATGAAGGTAGGCCATGAACACGACACTTGATATTGTATCGTCTTTTTTTTCTTTCTTTTTTTCGATTTCTAATTATCTCTCTCTGTTTGTATTATATTATATTATATTATATTATATTATATTATATTATATTCTTTTATATTTAACATTGTTTCAACTTCAACTGGTTATTTATTAATTTACAATTTAGTTATTTGTTTGTTTAGCACAGGTTTAAGCCAAATTGGTGGTAGTACTAAAGGATCGCATGTATCGAGACATGCACCCGAACATTAAGATAAATAAAAATATTTGTGTTTGGGTGTGCATCATGCATCCTTCAATATTAAAATATATTTTAAGCATCGCATCTGTACTTCAATTAGATGATATTTGAAAAATTTTTAGAACTTCAATTATTCTGCATTTCATAATAAAGGAACAACTTACAGCTCGTTTTAGCGCTATCAACAGAGAAGTCATATATCACCATTCAATTATTGGGAAAAAAAAATTGATAAAGAAAAAATGGGTAGAAATTTTAAAAGAAGAGGCAACCAAAAATTTGGTAAAAGAAATGGTGAAAGATCGGATACGAGAGACAATAAAAATAGAGCATCATGGGTTGAATTTGCTAAAGATAACGCCAAATGGGAATCTTATTACAAATCACAAGATTTAATTCCTGAAGAAGAATGGAATGATTTCAAATTAACTTGTCAAAAGCAGTTACCATTAACTTTCAGAATTACAGGTTCCAGAAAACATGCTACGGAAATCTTGAAAGTCTTTAAAGAAAATCATTTACCTAAATTATTATCAATTGATGTTAATGAAATTAGAAAAGAGCAAGAAGAAAAAATTAAAGCAGGATCATTGAAAGCTCAACGAGATTTAAAAGAAAGATTAATCAAAGATGGAAAGACCGAAGAAGAAGCTGATGCTGAAATAGCAAGTATAACTGCTTTGAGCTCCACTGATGTGGCTCTTAAAGAATTTGCAAAGGAAGATATTGAAAAGCCAGCATCTTTACCTTGGTATCCAAATGAATTAGCCTGGCAGTTGAATGTTCCAAAATCAGTTATGAAAAAGAACAAAAATTACGAGCAGACTCAAAGATTTCTTGTCGTCGAAACTGAAGTTGGTAATATCTCTAGACAAGAAGCTGTCTCTATGATCCCACCGTTAGTATTAGATGTCAAACCAGAGCATTATGTTTTAGATATGTGTGCGGCTCCAGGTTCTAAGACTGCACAAATTGTGGAAAGTTTACATGACTTCGGTGATGAAGAGGCATCAATTCCATCTGGTTTTGTTATAGCTAACGACTCCGATTATAAGAGATCCCATATGTTGATCCATCAAGTTAAAAGATTGAATTCTCCTAATTTTGTTGTTATTAATCATGATGGTCAGTTATTACCTAAATTCAAACTTAGCACTCAAAACAATCAATTCTGTAAGTTTGATAGAATCTTGTGTGATGTTCCATGTACTGGAGATGGTACCATGAGAAAAAATGTTACTGTCTGGAAAGAATGGAGTCTTGGTAATGCTTTAGGTTTGCATAGTTTGCAATTGAATATATTGAATAGAGGTTTGCAATTGTTGAAACCGGGTGGAAGGTTGGTTTATTCTACATGTTCTTTAAGTCCTATTGAAAATGAAGCTGTCGTTGCTGCTGCTTTAAAGAAATGGGGTGATGAAATTCAACTAATCAATTGTGATGATAGATTGCCTAACTTAATCAGAAGAAATGGTGTTAGCAACTGGAAGGTTTTTAACAAGGATGGTGAAGAACTTGTCGACTTGAAAGATCTACAATCAAAATTGGAAATCAATGAAAACAACAAGAAGGTTCCAGTTACTTGTTTTTCACCATCTGAGGAAGACGCTAAAAAATTCAACTTGCGCCATTGTATGAGAGTTTATCCACATTTACAAAATACCGGTGGATTTTTTATTACTGTCTTTGAAAAGATTGATAACTCTGTTGCTGCTACGAAGAAGAGAAGTGTCACAGAAGAATCTGGCGATGCTCAACAAGAGAAAAAACAAAAAATTCAACCCACTGAGGAAAACAAAGCGGCATCTACCATTGAAGAAAAGAAGAATTCTAATATGAAATTAGTACCATTGAAGAAAGAAAAGTTACCGAGAGATGCTAATGAAGAACCTTTCATTTTCCTTGATTCAGATAATAAGATCTTACAAAAATGCTGGGACTTTTATGACATTAGTGAAGACTTTCCGAGAGACTCAACATTAGTTAGAAATGCCACCGGTATCCCAGTTAGAGGTATCTACTTTGTTGCACCAATAATTAAGGACATTATTCAAACCAATGAAAGTAGATTGAAATTTATCCACTCTGGACTAAAACTTTTTGTGTCTCAAAAATCAAATAAGGGTGACGAAGATATTGCTTGGAGATTACAAAATGAATCTTTATCAACTTTGAAGAACTATTTAGGAGAAAAGAGACAAATCAGGATTAAGGAATTAGAAGTTTTGAATACTTTATTGCTTGAAACCTTTCCATCTTTAGATAGATTGAAGTTGCAATCCGAAGATTTCTATAACCAAGTTCATGATTTGGAAGAAGGCTGTTGTTTCTTGAATGTTGAAAGGGTGGGTGCAGAAGACGTTTTCCTACCATTCTGGAAAGGTAAAAACAACATTAACTTGATGCTTAACAAGCATGATACCTTTGAACTTTTATACAGAATAATGGGTGTTGAAACTTCTAAGGATACTATCTACAAACAAAGTAAAGACGGTAAAAACTCGATTATGGTTGGCGTAAGTTCTGTTGAGAATGAAATTAAGTCAGAAGAATTCACTCCAGAAGTTACAGAAAAATCATCTGAAGCTATTCCGCAGGATGTTTGAGTATTATGAATTTTTTGATATTGTCAGATAAAAAAGTTATATTTATTTTCAATTCATTAAGCTATTAATATATACTAAAATATACTAGCTTCGTTATTGTTTGCTGTTTCAAATTTTTTTAAACGTTGAAATGCCTTTACTTATATTGAAATGGAAGCTTATACCATTTTCATTTGTAAATAAATTTATAAGATTTGATGGATTCTGCTTGATAATTGAATCATCAGTCCCAGCAATGAAGTTTAATCGTGCGTTAACATGTGCGCTTTAAAGGACGGACATTTTTAACGTTATAAATAATTTACAATTGAAAAAGATGTGGCGATGCGCAAATAGAAAGGATGTGTCTACTTTTTCGCTATTTATCAACTTGTAAAATTCAATTTATCAAATGTCACATATTAAAATAGACAAGATATTAAAATAGCTGGCGATATACAAGTAACCTCCTCAGAATGAGCACAGCAAATTCTATAGTCACATCATACATAGTAAAAACCAGGGAAGTTGAATACTTAAAACGCCAATACATCGAGAAGCTAGATCAATTAGAGAAGCTAGAAAAACTTTACTTACAGACTATCAACGGCAGTGATCCAGCTTTTTCAAGAAAACAAAATGAATCTCAAAATAATAAGCAGTCGTCAGTAAAAATAGAAGCTGAAATAATTGAATGTAATAAATGTAACCATGAACTATTTCATCTAGATAAAGATAATATGAGTAGCACTAATAAAGATGATTATTTAATCTTATTTCCGAAGTTGAAGCCAAAAATAGATCATTCTATAAACATAGAACAAGTAAAGTCGTTAGAAAAAAAAGAACCTTTGAAAATCAATTTGAATGATAGAAATATTAGAAGGATTATCGATAAGAAGTTCAATAGTCCTGTATCTCATAAATATAATGCCCAAGACTTACAGGACAATGATGCAAATCAAAATGATAAAATACTGAATAATAAAAGCCATACTAAATCCAAAAAGACTTGTTCTTATTGTGGTGAATGTGGTCATAAAAGAGCACAATGCCATAACAGATTGAATATAGAGAAAAATATATAACATGTATTTCACTAAAGAAAAAAAAAAGAAAGAAAAAAAAAAGAAAAAAAATAAAACATTTAATTTTTTGCTGAGAAAGTTTGAAATGTAGTTTTCTAAATTATTTATCTAATGGTCATTACTCTTCTGATTTGCTTTCCCCCACTACTTAATGATGAATCCTCTTTGCTATTAATAGCATGATTTTTGGTAACATCAAAAATTTTCCAGAATTTTAAATTCTCATCAGCAGCTGCTGTTGCTAAGATAGTACCATCAGGACTTAGTTGACTGTATAAAATTCTTGCATCATGACTATGCAGAATTTCACCTGTTTTATTTAATGTATTATAATTGTAAACCGAGACGCTGTTCATAGGATATCCTGCGGTAACCACTATTTCTCTACCTGTTTGTCTTGACTCTCCCCAATTAATAGAAGTGATTTGACTTCCTGTATTTATAGAATTTATACGTGCACCCGTAGATGTATTCCAAAAATGAATACATTTATCACTTGTACCGCCACCCGTTGCTAATAATGATGATTGATAATCACACCAACTTATGGCTTTAACTGCTGCCTTATGAACATTTTTGCTGAAAATAGGGGAAGTCATCAGTCTTGAATCCCAAATATTTACTACATTATCATTACCACCGGTTGCATATTGAACAGCGTCATTTCTCCAACTTAAACCACAAATTTCACCTGTATGATAATCAGGGATTTCTCCTACGATATGTTTAGCTAATCTTACATCATTATGGAAAATTTCACCGTTTGTTGTTCCATTACTTATTAAGTGAGAAGACCAATTATGTGTAGCAATTCTTGTATTTCCGGATATCCTCATAGTACGAAGTTTTGTGCTTTCTTCAATATCCCAAACTTCGATGCAACTATTCTGTTTGCCAATTGAAAGATAATAACCATCATTGCTCCAACTTAGCGAAGTAACTAGAGAATCTGATGTGGTTAGTAAATCAACTGTACCAGCGCTTGCTTGCCAAATATAAACGGAATTTTCTAAAGCAACTGCCAAAAGATTTTTACATGACCACGATAATAGGTTAAGATAGAAATCGTCCACTAGACCTGGAGCATCTAAGATTCTTTGGGGAACAGTTGGGATTCTTCTGGATCGCTGTAATGCTATTGTTGGATTCAAGCCGCTACTACTATTCTGTAATCTTGAGTTTTCTAAAACTGAATTTAGTTTTTCATTTAAGGTGTCATATAATTTAACATTATTAAAGCTTTTAGCTTTTGGAGCAGCTGGTTGAAATTGTAGTATTTTTTCATGAACGTTGACACCACATACTTGCGCAACTGAACTTTTGTAAATCATATTGGATTGGTATTCGATATGTTTCGAAGGAGAGTCACTCGGTTCAGGTTCTTTTATATAACTTTCATTGAAAAGTCTTGAAGAAGAAGTTCTTGAAGGTATAAATCTGTCAATATTTAAGGAAGAGGTTCTTTTGATTGATTTTCTTGTAGGCGAAGGATTATTATTATCATTATGATTGCTAGTTATCACCTTATTTTTTATGGAGATAATTCTTGAACTTTCATTTTTCCAATCAGAAGTGACCACATTTAGTTTGGTAGGAGATGCCAAGATAGGTCTTGATAAAAATACATTACCATTGTTTTCTTTGTTCGTTATAACTTTTTTTTTATTGATATTTGGGGACCGTGTAGTAAATACTAGTTTACTTTTTGAAGGTGTATCATATTTCCGCTTTTTTGATATCACATTTGGAGATGACACGTGAGCTCGAAGAACTGTTGAATTATTGAAGGAACTATTGAATGATAAAAAGGGGTTCGATTGTTGATTCTTGACAGGCGAAATTTTTAAGGAGTTGCTCATGTTTCGGAAAAATGATAAAAGATTTTATAATATGGATTTCGATTATTGTATTTGTTCTTGGTGGTTTCATGTAAATAATTGGCTTGTCAAATAAGACAATACTTAGAACGATTAAACCTACTGCTAGGTTTCTATTTTCTATGACTATATGTAGCGTTTAAATATAAGAACCACACCAGTTATTTCTATCAGGATTAAAGTTGGCTTTTGTCGACTTAATTTAAATTACTTTTGAGATCTAAGCACGACGAAAAGAAAATTTATGATTTCTAATAATTTATGATAATTTTCTAGCTATTAAACAAGATACAAAAAATGAGATATAAGCAGAATATCGAATAGAAACAAGTTTGTATGTTTAAAATTCAATAATCTGTTATCTTTATTTTATTATATAACTTGATTTTAAAAGAAAAATAATTTTTCTATACTTCTTCTTTTCTGTTTACCAATAAATCGTTTTTTTTGGGGAAACACTTAAAACTATACTAAAATTGGATAATCACTATTTATGTTTTGCCTTTTTTGAATGTTCATTCAAGAGAAAAAAAAGATAAAATAACGAGGATCTGGGACATATTGTTTACCTTTAACTGTTTTGAGAAATAGCTAAATTTGGATACATTATTCAGGGGTGACTTGAAAAACATGGGGTGAAAGTGATGTATGGATTAAAAGTGAATAAATATTGGTGTATGGAGTCATGCAAAACACAGTTTGAAAGAAGAAAAAAGAAGAAAAAATTTGTTCAACGAAATAAATAAATATTGAGAAGATATATATAAATATATATACATATAAGGACTAATTCTTTGAATACTTATAGGTAAGCTGTACTCCGCTGATAAATCAATTATTCATATACGGCTTAACACATTAAAAATTAATTGAAAAAAATGTCTCAATTTAACCCTCAAAGTTTGGACATGGCGAATGCTATTGTTGCACAAGATGAAATGGGTAGACCTTTCATTATTGTTAGGGATCAAGGTAAGAAACAAAGAAGTCATGGTATAGAGGCCACTAAATCGCATATCATTGCTGCTAGATCCGTAGCATCTATTATTAAAACCAGTTTAGGTCCAAGAGGTCTTGATAAGATTCTCGTGAACCCTGATGGTGAAATAACAATCACTAATGATGGTGCTACTATCTTGGGTCAAATGCAAGTGGATAATCAAATCGCAAAATTATTGGTTGAATTATCCAAATCTCAAGATGATGAAATTGGAGATGGTACAACGGGTGTTGTTGTATTGGCCAGTGCCTTATTAGATCAAGCTTTGGAGTTGATTGACAAAGGTATTCATCCAATTAAGGTTGCTAACGGTTTTGACGAAGCTTGTAAAGTAGCAGTTAAATATTTAGATGAAATTGCTGATAGAATTAAGATTCCTAAATCGTATTGCAAAGAAAAGGAAACAGAAGATCAGGAAGATTTGTTCAAAGCGTCCAAGACATCTTTAGGTTCGAAGATTGTTTCTAAATTCCATGACAAGTTTGCCCAAATGGCTGTCGATGCCGTCTTGTGTGTAGCTGATTTGGAAAGAAAAGATGTTGACTTTGAATTAATCAAACTCGAAGGCAAAGTCGGTGGTTCTTTAGATGATTCTGATCTTGTTCATGGTGTTATCATTGATAAAGAATTCTCTCATCCTCAAATGCCAAAATTAGTGAAAAATGCCAAAATAGCCATTTTAACGTGCCCATTCGAGCCACCAAAGCCGAAGACAAAACACAAGTTAGAAATTGATAATGTTGAAGAATTTAAAGTGTTACAAAAGTATGAACAAGATAAGTTTACAGAAATGATAAATTACTTAAAGAAGAATGAAACTAATTTAGTTATCTGCCAATGGGGGTTTGATGATGAAGCTAACCATTTATTATTACAAAATGATCTACCAGCTGTTAGATGGGTTGGTGGACCAGAAATTGAATTAATTGCTATTGCCACGAATGGTAGAATTGTCCCAAGATTTGAGGATTTAACTCCAGGCAAATTAGGTCATGCAGGTTTAGTCAGAGAAATCGAATTTGGTACCACAAAAGATAAGATGTTAGTTATTGAAGAATGTGAAAACTCTAAGGCAGCTACGATCTTTATTAGAGGTTCAAACAAGATGATTGTCGATGAATCTATTAGAGCTGTCCACGATTCTATTTGTGTTGTCAGAAACTTAATCAAGGATAACAGAATTATCTACGGTGGTGGTGCTGCAGAGATAGCTATGTCTAATAAAATTCAAGAAGAAAGTTTAAAGAAGAAAAATATTGAACAATATGCATTTAAGGCCTTTGCTGATGCTTTGGATGTTATCCCGATGACTTTAGCCGAAAATTCCGGTTTAAACTCTATTGAAACTCTAACCGAATTAAAGGCTAGACAAATAAAAGAAAAATCTACAAGTTTAGGCGTAGATGCTTTAGGTAAGGGTAATATTGATATGAAAGATTTATTTGTCATTGATCCTTTGATCAGTAAAAAACAACAAATTTTATTAGCTACACAATTAAGTAGAATGATTTTAAAGATTAACGATGTTATTATTAGTGGAACTGATGCTTACTAGATTTTCTTTTGTTTTAATTAACCTATTTTTATTTATTTATTTTATTTTATAATATATAACCATTTGATATAGCATTTCTTTCAACGTAATAGTATGATCATTTTTACGAGATGCCTAATGATATTTGCGCTGTGAATCAATTTTATTGTCAAAGACAAAAAAAAAAATTATGAACTCGATAAAAATTTCAGACATATTTTGAGTACAGATTAATTTAGTTGATCTTGCAAGCCAGTATTTTAAAATTGTGAATACAAATGAAAATGGTTAATGAAGAGAAAAAGTTTAAAAAAGCTAAGATGGAGTCTGAGAAGAATCCAACTAACAATAATAGCATAACGAAGAGCAACGATAATGGATTTAAAATCAAACCAAAAGAACTTGAGATAAATAAAGGGTTTCTTCCAGAGTATCATATTGATGGGAAATTGCGCAAACTAAAACCATATCCACATACCTATAAAACATACTGTAAAAAGAGATGGATAGCTGTACCAATATTGATGATCTTCTCCACTGAATTTAGAGATAAAGAAGCATCTTATTATAAAAATGCAATTGAAACCGGAAAAGTCTCCATTAATAGCAAAGTTATGACCGATGTTAATTACAAATTAAAAAATGGTGATTTAATTCAACATACTACACATAGGCACGAACCACCTATTCTTGCACAGCTTCCACAAATAATTTATGAAAATGATAATTTCTTAGTTATTAGCAAACCAAATGGGATTCCTGTACATCCAACAGGAAGATACACTTATAACACTGTTGTTAAATTGATAGAATTTTACAATGGTATTGTAAGTCACCCATGTAACAGATTGGATAGATTGACATCAGGTTTAATGTTTCTTGCTAAGACATCGTTAGGCTCCAAAACAATGTTTGAGCAGCTAACCAAAAGAAAGGTTGAGAAATATTATATTGCTCGAGTAAAGGGGAATTTTCCGTTGAACAAAAACAATAATAAACCGGGTATTGATAGACATTGTTTAGAAGTGGATAAAAATATGACGACTGTTGATCCTAGACTTGGATTGAATAGAATTGTATTTGGTGAAGATGAGGGAAAAGAGGCCTTAACACTTTTCAAAAAGATTTCATATGATAGAAAATCGGATACAAGTATAGTAAAATGTCAACCTTTAACAGGTAGAACTCATCAAATCAGAGTTCATTTGCAATATCTTGGATATCCAATAGCAAATGACCCTATTTATTCTAATATAAATATTTGGGGGGAGAACAACGAACATTTGATTAGAGAAAATAAGGTTGATTATTCTGAAATCATTAAAAAGTTAAACTCGATAGGAAAAACAGATCCATCTTCTAGTTGGATTTATCAAAAAAATAAAGGTTTAGATCTGAGTTCAACTGAAACAGTAAAAAAAGGAGAGATTTTAAGTGATGATGTGTGTAGAGTCTGTGAGCTCGTATTATACAATGATCCAGATCCAACGGATTTGGAACTTTGGTTACACGCTTATAAATACCAAACAAAGCATTTTGACGAAGAACATGAAGAATGGAAAAAAACATCTATTGATATCAGTGCTTCTTCTATGACGAAGAACAAGGATAACCACGATAGTAATGGGTCTGCATGCAATATTGAGAGTTTTTCATCAGAGTATGGTAATATAGATGATGAAAAGTTTGAAAGATGGAGTTTCAAGACGCCCTTCCCAGAATGGGCGTTAACGCTGCACAAGACATATATGGAAATAGCTATCGAACAAGCAAAGAAATGTGGACCTACTTCTACGGCATTTAGTGTAGGAGCAGTATTAGTTGATTCCAATAAAGACGAAATTATTAGTACCGGTTATTCAAGAGAATTGCCAGGAAACACACATGCTGAACAAAATGCGCTTACAAAATATTTCGAGGAAACTGGTAATTCAGAATTACCAGATGCCACTGTTTTATATACGACAATGGAACCATGCAGTTTCAGGTTAAGTGGTAATAAACCTTGTTGTGATAGAGTTATAGAAACTCACGGTAAGATTATTACTTGTTTTGTTGGTGTTTTTGAACCAAAGACATTTGTGAAAAATAATGTAGGATATGAAAAATTAGTTCATGACGGTATCGAGTATATCCATATTCCTGGTTATGAAAAAGACATTTTAAATATCGCTACAAAAGGTCATGAGAGATAGTGTATTATTATTTTAAAAATGTACAAATGTATGGTTAGCTTTTTTTTGTTAAAGAACATGCCAACTGGATCAAGAAAGATTGTGAAATTTTATAAATTTTGAATTAATTACTTTTTATGGAGTAAGAGTGTTGTAAAAATTTGTGTACATTGAAATATGGTCCGTAAAAAGAATTACTATGAGGACAAAAAATCGACAAATGAACAAAAATTCTATAAGATTTTGTTTATCTGCGTCTTTTACTTACTCCGAAGGAAAAAAAAAGAAGAAGAGAAAGAAACATAAAAGAAGTCTCTTTAAAACAATAAGCATTTTAATCTAATTTTACAATTTCTGTTTCTTAATTTTTCAATTATTGCAATTTCAACCTTTTTGGTTTTTTGAACAGTTGTTTGAAGATAAATTTACAAACGAAATAAAATGGGTTTTTTCTCTAAAGTTCCAGCTCCGAAGGTTCCTATGGATAATTATGACAAGAAAGATATTTTGCCAGATTATATATTTACTCCTCTAGAACACCCTGCTTCTGGTACTATCAGTCAACCAGAAGTTCCTAATGACAAGACTGTTTCTGATGAAGAAAAGAAAGAAAGATTTGAACAAGTCTTGAAACATTTTCAAAATGAAGACTTAGAGTACAGCTTGAAAACAGATGGGGATGCCACGGTGAAATTGTCACTTCTCGAAAAGGCTTGGTTAACAAAAGAGTGTTTTTACAGATATTTGAGAGGGTGTAATTGGGATGTTGAGGAAACTATTAAGAGATTGGAAAGTTCCATTGTATGGAGAAGAGAGTACGGCATTGCAAACAGTATATTTGGCGATAAATTAAATCCTAAATGGTCCGAACATCAAATTGAAGAGTTATTGGGCTCGCAAATATCACCAGAAACCGTCGTAGAAGAAAGTTTGACAGGTAAACAAATTATTATGGGCTTTGATAACGGTTGCAGACCTTGTTTATATCTATACAATGGTCGTGGTAATACTAAGCCATCGGATACTCAAATTCAATTTTTAATTTTTATGCTTGAATGTGTTATTTCATATATGCCGCAAGGTCAAGATAAGTTAGCATTATGTGTAGATTTCCAGGATTTCCCAGATGTTGGTATCAAAACATCTATTCCTTCTTTGCATGTTGGTACTTCCGTTTTGCATATCTTGCAGTATCATTATCCTGAAAGATTAGGACGTGCCTTATTTGTGAATACTCCATTTGTCGCTTCCGTGTTCCTTAAATTATGCTGGCCATTTTTAGACCCATATACAAAGCAAAAAACTTCTTTTGACAACCCATTTACTACTTTTATTCCTAAATCACAATTAACTGATATGTATGAAGGAGGTGATGTAAAATTCAGATTCGACCATGAACAGTACTGGAAGGGTTTGATTGATATTGGTGCTAAGAAATACTCTCTTTATTTAGAAAGATTCGTTGAATTAGGCGGTGTTGTAGGTTTAAGTGAATTTGACTTAAGACACCATGAAAAAGTTTTAAGTTCGGAAATAGTGGTTGAAAGCGAAATTGACGGTGATGCTGGAAACTTATTTGTCAGTGAAGACGATGTTACTGATATCAGTGAAAAAACAACTAAATTAGATATCAAAGAATCTAATGATGTCGAAGCAATCAATTAAATGCCTATATATATGTATATAAATTTATATTTAAGCTCTAACGCTTACAACATTTGTTTTTCTACCACTAAAATTTACCTTTTTTTAACGAGTTAAAAACACACCCGAAGATAAAATTTCCATATCAAATCTCAATGGTGATGATTGCATGAATTGACGGAAATTACTTGACTAGAATCAGTCGTTAATTGCAGTGGAACCGATACACGGAGATAATCGCGTGGGGATTCCGGTATTTTATTTACAGAAACATTGATATTTTCATAGCTATTCAGAAACTACGAAACCACATTAATTGAATAAAACTTCTGGGTTATATATGGACCATCTTATCTCCAAAATTTGAGCCAAGTCTGCTGTTAGGAGCCGGGTTTTTTCGTCGGGTATGTTTCATCTTAGGTGATTGTTAGTAATTAAAAAAAAGTAATATTGATAAGTTTCTATAAACTAATAAACACCTTATTAAGCTGATATCGTTCTGATATATTAGGAGAATTGTTCATAAAAAATTGATTTTGATTGCCTAAAATCCGTAATATATAAGTTGAAAACAAGTACTAGAAATACAGGTATATAATGTTGATTAAAAAGACATCGATAAATGAATTATTTATACTACGATACTTTGTACATTTTACATGTCTAGTTCAAATGGGCATTCATAACTATCATGTCCCTCTCTTTCGCAAAGGCCACACCATTTACTTCTTCCACCAGCCGCATCAAAAGATATAGGTGGTTTATAAATAGGTAAACTGCTTTTTTCTTCTTCGTGTGTGCTAGTTTCCTTAACACTTTTGATTGATAATTTCTTTAAGACACTATCATTGTTCTCTTTAATAATATCGTTCTTTTTTTCTTCTAAAATTGGTTTGCTAACTTTAGCAGATTCAATTTCTTTTGTCAATAATTCGACTTGATTTTTCAACATATTGTTTTCAGTCGATAATTCTTCATTCAACTGTTGAATATCATTTTTGGAATTGTTCAACATGGCAATTTTATTTTTCACAGAACTTAGAGATGCTTGCAAAGCTTCATTGCCCTTTAATAAGTCGCTGATTTTTGTGACGTTTTCTTTTGATTCTTTTCTAACTGTTTGTATTTGCTTCAGAGAAGACTCCAAAGCAGAAATCTTTTGTTTTAGAGAATTTATTTCACAATTAGCGTTATCATTAGTTTCAGATTTTAAGATATCTAACTCGGCCACAAGCTTTATATTTTCTGCAGTTAAGTTTTTGTTGCTGGCTTCAAAACCTTCAATTGCATATTCTAGCTCATCAATCTTATTGTTTGATTTCACCTCAAATGAATTTGATTCCTTGGAAATTTCATTTGAACACTTTTCCAAATTCTCAAGCAATTGCGTTTTCATGTTTTCAATTTGTAACTCTTTTTCTAATATCACGGATTCTTTTTCTTTAAGTTGTTGTTCTAGTTTTTTGTTTTCCAATATTATGGAGTCCTGATTCCCATTTAATTCGGTCTCCGCGTTGGTTGCATTCAAATTATTGATAAGAGCTTCATTTTCTGATAAAGTTGCTTTTAATGTTCTCAATTCCTCATTTAAAGAATCAATAATGAATTGATTGTCGGATAGCTTAGGCTCTAAAGTATTCAACTTTCCATTTTGAGATTCAATGATTGTTTGATTATCAGCAATCTTAGATTCTAATTCTAGAATTTTTCCACTTTGAGAATCAATTGTTTTTTGACTTTCCATCAATTTAGAATTTAAAAAACGTGTTTGATTTTCGAGTTCAATAATTCGATCATCGTCATCATCATCACTAGCAGAGTCATCCATATTTCTGCTGTGATCGTTGAATGTATCATTCATAACATTATTTAACATTATAATTTGCTTCGATTTCTCTTCAAGCTCAAGAGTAAAATTTTTTTTAAGAGAGTTAATTCTTGATTTTTTATCATCGATACATTCTTCTAATTTTACGTGTAATTCTTCATAGCTTTTTTGCAACTTGGAAAATTCCAGCTCTAAATTAAAATTATCTGCTTTCAAGTCTTCTATGAGCTTATCATCCTCAATTGATGATTTTTTAATTGATGTAGAGAAAGTTGATGAGTCCAGTTTCATTTGTTCTATTTTCTCTAATAAATATTCTATCTGATTATCCTTTTCTGTCAACTTATCAGAAGACGATCCATCTGAAAACAATAATCTCAGCCTCAAATTAGCAATTTCATTTTGATAAAGATTCTCGTTTTCAAGCGTCTGCTCTTCTAAAATGGTGATAGCGTTTCTTAAATCATTTTTTTGCTCTTCAGCTGATTGTTTCAATTTTGCAAGTTTGTTTTCTTTTTGATCTAAAAGGATTTGATACTCTTCAATAACTGGAGACAAATCTTCATCAATTTTATTTTTATATTCTTCAACTATATCTAAACTATTTTGAAATTCAGATTTATAATGATTGACTTCTCTAGAAAGCGTAGCATTTTCTTTTAATAAGCTATCACATTTTGAGTTTAAAACATTAACCTTACTAAACAAATCAGTTTGAGGGCCCGGCGATATTACTGCAGGAGATGTAGGAAATAAGACATCATGAGATCTTGTGTAGCTGCTGCGGCTATTATTGTTAGACGCTCTAAAGTTTCCATTACTACTGACATGTCTTATACCATTTCCACTCATTGGTCGAATATCCGATCTGCTAGATGGTCGACTGTTATTGGAAGCAGATGAACCAGGTCTGGACAACTGTTTACCAAATGAAGTTTCTGCAGATTCAGACTCTTCTGTGATTGTGGATGCATTATACCTTCTATTAGGAGTTGATGAAGCGCTTTGTGAAATATATGAACTGCTCACACTCCTTGATGTTCTGGAGCTGTATGAACGTGATACAGGAGATATTCTACCATTAGATGATGTGGATACAGAAATCGGAGTTGAGCCACTTGAAACAATTCTTCTGCTCAGGACTCTGCTGCTTGCCAGAGTTGTAGATCTTTTAGGAAGTTTCGCTTCATTTAAACGTGCAATACTCTCATAAGAATAAAAAATGCCAGACATAGGCACATTCACTGTAAAGTACGAAACAGACTTAAAATCTCCATTGTTTCTCCCTGGACTTCCGTCAGTTAATTCAATACCAGCAAACAAACCTGGTTTAGTATCAACCGTTCCTACAAATTTAAGAATACCTTTTCTATCATTTGGAATATCTACTTCTATGCCTATGGAAAGCTGATACTGAGCTAATGAGGACATGCTGACTTCTATATGTTTTTTTTTTTTGCTAGCAAATTATATTAAAAATATTTGAAAGTTTTTAACAATCCGGAAATAAATGATAATAATATATATAAAAATGTCGAAATGAAACAATAACGAAATCTCATATATAATAAAGAAATCAGGATCTATCAAGTTTTTTTTTTTCGTGTTTCGTTTATATTTTAGTCCGTTCTTTAGATTTTGGCTCATTTACGAGTAGCTTTTGTTAACTTAATTTTCAACATTCCTTGATTGATGGATAATAATTTAGTATATATTTAATATTTGGTAGCTTCTATCTAATATATCAGAAATCTAGTAAAAATGTGTAAATAAGAAGAAAAGAATTTCTCATTTACGAAGAAAAATATTTCAAAAATTGTTATCTTATAAAGATAAATAAAGGTAACATAATTCCAGAACCGAGACACCATGATAAACAACGAAAACAATGGAAAAAACTAAAAACTAACTAAAAAATGGAAAACAAAGATATAGCAATTCATCGAAAAGGAGATTTTTATACCTAATTTTTGAACTTTTGAAAAAACAAGAGCCAAAAACTACTAGGCACTCAATAATCGCTCATGAATTTTTTATGTCTCGAGACTGGTATACCTACCTTCATCATTGGATCTAATGTATGTCAACAATTCAAAACTATAAAAGAGTAAACATATATCGACCAATCCACAATCATCTACAAGGACAAGATTATTAAAGCATTATCATACCAAGCGTAATGTTCATTTATTAAAAGAGCACAACAAATCAAACGAAATGTTGAAGATAAAAGAACAATACACAAGTAATTTAAATTACATTCAGAGTATTAACGAATTAATATTCATTCTGAGCCCATAAATAAAATTATGGCATCTTTATTCAAACAAGTTAGAAAAAGGACTGCATTGTGTGGGAGAGTGATGATCTGATTTCTAGGATTGATACACATTATTAAAATATAAGGGGAGATTATCATTATCAAAAAAAGAAACATAAGAAAAAATATTGTATCATCCAGTTGAACTTCAGGAATTGGAAAAAGATATAGTCATTAGATGATCTTAATCACGTTTAGAAAGCATAATCAAGTTCCATAAGGAACATTATAATTACAATCATGATATTCTACTATTCTTCTTGGGGCTTCACATAATCAAGAACGGTTCAAAGAATATCATTCCTTATGTACTCCACAACAATTTAAAAGCCATCACAGCTGATTGTTGTGCAAGGGAACAATCTTTACTTCCAAACAGAATCTGAATCAATTAATTAATCGCAATCCAATTCCTAAAATACCAACTTGAAACCTCGAACTTCAATGAAAATCACTTCATAATCTTGACCTCATAATTGCTGGAGTATATCTTCATATCTTAGGACATAGGACATGGTATGAGAAGTCGCGTGTTTTACAGAAATAGTGTAAAAATAAATATATCTTCTAAAGCATTTTTCGATCAAATGCTGGCTGATTTTTCATGCGCACAAATACACAACTATTTTTGCAAATTACTATCATATGGTGCACGTGATAACTAGTGGTGGGATTAAGAGACATTTTAATACAACTTAAATAATTCATTCTAACTTTATTAAATATCGAACGACTTTTATAAATTAGTAATTATCGTATATTATTTGCGGCAATTGATATTTATATACATTGTGATTTATACACACCGTTAGATTAGTCACTAGTACATTCCCCTACCATCACCGTACCTAAGCATATTGGAATTCCTGTCCTTGTGTTTCTCAACAAAGAAATCACCTGTAGTTAGCAGACGAATTTTAACTTTCAAGTTCTCATCTTTAGGTTTTCCATTAACAAAATTATTCTTGATAAATTCTTTTGCAGCATTCATAACTGCATCCCTGCATAATTCTTTCAAATCACTACCACTAAATCCTTCAGTAAACATCACAATTTCATTCAAATCAAAATTATCAATGTCTACATCCTGTCCTTGTAATAATTTGTCTAAAATTTGTCTTCTTTGTGATTCATTTGGTTTGTTGACTTGGAATTTCTTTGGCAATCTTCTCAATATTGCTTCATCAATATCGTTTGGTCTATTTGTTGCACCTAAAACCAAAATTCTTCCAGAACTTACAAGACCATCCCAAAGCTGCATAAATTCAGATTTGATATTGGTTGTGATCTCATGATCAGTCGATTGTCTTTTTCTTAAAAATGCATCAATTTCATCAATGAAAATAATACATGGTTGCAATTTTTTAGCAAGAGAGAATATAGCGTCCACAATTTTATTAGATTCACCATACCATTTATCCATAATAGATGACATTCTGATAGACATAAAGTTTGCACCACTTTCCTTAGCTAAAGCTTTAGCTAACATTGTCTTGCCGCAACCAGGCGGACCATATAAAAGAACACCTTTTGGAGCAGCAATTAAGTTGCTGTTTTCATCATCCTGATCACCACTTGTAAATAATTCCGGATAGTTTAATGGATATAGCACACTTTCTCTCAAGTCATCAATAATATCTTCTAATCCACCTACATCTTTGAAACATACATCAATAGATTCAGGTAATATTAACGAATCTAATAAATATAACTCATAGTCATTAAATTTCATGTCCTTGGAAATCCCATTTGATTGCAAAGTGGCAAGTGTTTTCTTAACCTTGGATTTTGTATCTTTTGATTGAAGCCCACTTGGACCGTTATTAGTTGGGTCTAATGATTTAATCAAATGCCCTGTCAAATAATAAACAGCAATTCCAGCAGTCAAGGATACCAATACATCACCAATAAACCCTTTCAAGTTGGCATTAGACATTTTTATTATGATCTGATAGTCTATATTATGAATAATATTATTGTTGTATCAATATCTTAACGTATTTTTTTGATATTTTACAACGTCTTGCTACTGTTTTAATGAAGGCAAACCTGTGATTCGGTTTCCTCTCTGTTGTTCGTTATATTTTTTTTATCTCATGAAAAATGTTTCTTTCTATGGAACCAATAAGTCACATGCACAACTTCGCAAATCGAAAAAAAAAAAGAAAAAACGAAATTCAGATTCTATTAATAATTAATAATATTTAGTCATTAAAAAACCGTTTTAGATATTTCATTTTGATAAGATTTATAAGAAAGAGTTAGTTCATAAGAAGACAAAACAGTTAAATGGTGATTGAAGGTGCTAGAAAAAATAACTCCGATGGAACTTATAGTATAACTTATCCATCAGGAAAGAAGATTATTTATGAAAAAGATGGAACTCCGTAAGTCATTTATATCATTATAAATTTTAATTTATGATTTGACTGTCTTTGGATGACATAATGCTAACTGCAAAAAATTTAGATGTCGTTCATGTAATACTTTGCTTGACTTTAAGGCGGCAAACATGATGCAAGTGGGATCAATAAAGAAAACTGCTGCTCCTGGCGTTGGAACTAAAGCGTTGTCGGCTAATATGAACGGATATGCCAAAGATTGTCCACCAGATGTTAACGAATTAGGTAAAAGCACATGGACATTACTTCACACGGTGGCTGCAAAATACCCAGATGTACCAACATCGCAAGATCAACAAGAATTGACCCTGTTTATCAATGTATTGAGTAAATTGTATCCTTGTAACTTTTGTGCTTCGGATTTCAGAGAATACCTTGAAAAAAATTCAATCGATGCATCCAGTAAAGACCTGTTTGGAAAGTGGCTATGTGGTGCACATAATGAAGTTAATATGAAATTAGGAAAGCCTGTGTTTGATTGTAATTTATGGAAAGAACGTTGGAAAGATGGTTGGAAAGATGGAAGTTGCGATTAATGAGTGCTGATTATGAAAAATACATGTATATATTATATTACAACACATAATTAGAATATAGTTGAAGTGATAATAGTATCTGTCAATATATTAATGTTGCATATAAAAGAAATTGCATTTATACATAATTGTACATATAGCTGTTTAAAAATAACAAAAGCCGGTCAATAGGAATACAGATTATATTTTGAAATCTAAGCTGATATAATTCTTAAGTTCAACTGGCGATACTGGTGATACATTCATAAAACAACTCTAGAAAAATTCGGTAAGTACAATAAATATTAAATAAGAAAATGCCAAGCAAGCACTTTTAGCGAGATCTAGCAAATTATCTGTAGAACCAAGAACGAATATTTGAATCACACATATGAAAACTGTGATCAAAATAAATAATTTTGTGTTTTTGAAAATTGAAATTTCATTATCCAGTTTTTCATACCGCAAAGTTTTTCTTATTAAAATCAAACAATATCCAACTCTCATTCCCATATTGATTATATTACTTACTACCAATCCTACTAATCCCAAGTGGAACCAATTATTGATTATCAAATAGCAGTTAGCTAGAAAAACAACTGCACAGAAACTCAAGTAGTAACTATATCTTTGAATGGACTTGGGGGTGGAAATAGATTGACAGAAAGCTTCAAAAATTCCATTGAACGCCAAAAATGGTAAATAAATAAGAAATATCTGTGTTAATTTTGGAAATAAAACGGAAGCGGTATTCAGCTGTGATGCTTCGTTATCCACAGCGTTCCACCAAGAGACTTTTAAAATTTTAGAAAAAATAAATTTGACTAAATAACTAGCATTATTGTAACCAAAAACAATCAAAAAAATAGATATGCACACATAATATTTCATAAAGGTATTGAGTAAAACTTTTGAACTTTTTATTATTTGTTTCTCATCTGCTTTATTGTTACTAGAATTCAATGAGTTAGATAAATAAGCTCTTAAGTTTTCTTCCAATGGATTGAAAATAACTCGAGCAACTAAAGATCCGTAATTGTTGATGATTGAATAAAGACCTTGCTCATGAAGGCTAAAGAAATAATTAAAGACAAATTTATCACCCTCTGTCAAAAAATTTTTAAATATTAATTGAAAAAATATATTTCTAAAATAGTTCAACACAATTGGATCAAAGTAAATAGAATTCTCCTTGATCTTAATTTTTCTAGGAAGCAAAATAATGTAAAAATTTTCATTAACCAGCTCCTTATATTTCCAAAGAAATAAACTAAAAATGACTAAGCTGCTAACCAACTTGCCCGAAGTAAAAACCAAAATGATCAAACAATTGGCATTCTCAGAATTTACATATCGAGTCACAAGAAAAACACCCAAAAAGTTGAAAATGCAGCCTGCCATCAATCCATATGATTCATATTTAGTTTTATATTCAACTCTTCCTTTCCAACTAACGATAGAATTGTAAAATGGTTCGGTGAATATCGTGATAATGATTGACATGAAAGTGATTAACATTATACTTTCAGCGTTCAAATATGCGATTTTGGAATTTGACAAATACGCGTTATTAAAACCGCTGAATTGTGAATAAAAGATAAGCAGCGTCACAGGTATCAATATCATTATCGGAATATACGATAAATTTATCACTGACTGCGCAGTAGTAGTAAGAACTTTGGATTTAATATTGACATTTCCTGAATCATTCATAAGCCTCTGTATTGACAATCTGATTCCTTCACCCGAGAAAAAAATTATAGAGTTGACAATGAAATCTAAGAAATTATTGAACGCCAAAAATGATGGTGAGATAAACTTAATCAACAGCTGATTAAAAGTGAAAGTTATGAGTTTAAAAATAATCCCAAAATAAAAGCTGTATTTAACATTTTTTAAAAAATGATCTGTGGACATCTGTCAAATATCTGCAACTCAAATATTCTAACAGCATATAACGTATACGTGCATTCGAATATGTTATTGCCCAGAATCAATGTTTAAAATGTGATTCTTCTCCACAATATTCAAAATTAACTTCCAAGTATATATTCAAATATCCTACACCCTTTCACATACACTGCATTATTTTTCCGCACAACAAAAAAAAAAAAAAAAAAAAAAGCACAAAAAAAAGAAAGATACAATAACAAAGACACGAAAAACAGTTTTCTTGACTAATCGGAAGCAACCTATCAATTACAACAAGTAAATCTTTGAAATTGTTCTGAAATCTAAACTTAAGTTTTAGTAAATACCTATCACTATAATAATTTGATATTTTTTAGCGAATATTGATATCTGATAATTATACTTCATCAATATGAGTCACGAATTAAGAGAACAGGACCGCTGGTTACCTATTGCCAATGTTGCAAGATTAATGAAAACTACTTTGCCTCCATCGGCAAAAGTATCGAAGGATGCCAAAGAATGTATGCAGGAATGTGTCAGTGAATTTATCAGTTTCATTACAAGCGAAGCTAGTGATAACTGTCTGGGTGAGAAACGTAAAACAATTAACGGTGAAGATATACTTTTGGCAATGACGGCACTAGGGTTTGAAAATTATTCAGAAGTTTTGAAGATCTATTTGACGAAATACAGGCAGCAACAAGCACTCAGACAAGAAAGAGGGGAAACTCGTAAAAGAAATACTCCATCCCAATCTCAAGGAGACGGTGAACAATCTGCTGATGCCCTTGACGCAAATGACGAAAATATGAGTAGCGACAATACAGTGATACCTAATGAAGGAGAAACTAAGCTAGTAGATGATCAAATAATAGACCAATTTATTATGAAGCGCAACATTAAAGCGAGTAAAAGAGAACCAAATAATGAGAGTGAGCAAAATGAACACACAGCTGAGATTCAACATAGTAATCTGCAGACGACTTCTTTAACAGAATAGCAATTTCATGGTTAAAAATTAATATCAAAATACAAGTTTCTTTAGCTGGTTTAAGACATTTTTTTTTGTTATCTAGGTTTTTACTTTATATTTCATTATGATACTTCTTAACAAAAAGTTAATGCATATGGTTCTTTTTATTAACTAAAATACATAAGATGTTAAATTATTATTATAATACTGTAAGATATACGAGGGTTTCTGATCCATAAATTTAGAATTCAAAGTTTTGCATAGGAAGTAGATCGATATGAAGGTCTTCTGAGCACATCTGCTTTTCTACTAGATTTATCACTGTCAGAACGATTCTTCATTTTAAGTTTGCCAAAACCTGTATTAGAAGATCTACCAGAATTGATCGCAAATACGGTTGCGAGAGACGGTTTAACGCCAGGTTTTGCCGTCGTTCGCAAACTATTCGAAGTTCCATCATTGGAATTCAGTGAGATTTTAGCGCTCAAACGGCTACTAATACCGATTGGCTTTTTAACAGCCGACAAAGACTTGTTATCAAAGCCTCCAATAGATCTTAATTTAGGGATATGAAATTTAGTCTTACTTTCACCCAAAGACTTTTCGTGATCTGAATTATCATAATCACCATTATCATAGACAGTTTCTCCGGAGTCATTGTATTTAGCTCTTTTAATCTGAGGTCGTTTAGCTGCATTTACGACAATATCATTTGGTGATTTTCTTTTCAATCGTCTAACTATATCAATATCAACTCCATAATTATCTTCGTTTAAACTTGGACGAGAATGCTTGCGAGCATGATTGAGAGTTGAATCTGTGTGTGAATTATCAATTGGTAAATTACCTTTATCCATCCCGGCAGACTCATCTTTAAGAATAATACGATCGACGATATTTGATATTGCACTACTAAATCTTGGTACACTGCCACCATTACCATTTAAAGATACTTGCTTGAGAGTGTCACTGACAAGGAAAGAGTTTCCGGGGAACGTGCGCAAAGTTTTTGTTTCAGCAGTACCTGTAGATAAACTGCCGTCTGAAGTACTTGTAGATGAACTATCTTCTGAAGCAATGGAGGCGGCGGCTCTTTTTTTAATATTAGCGATAACCTCAGAAATACTATCGGTATTAGAAGTAAGGATATTAGGTTGGCCAGTGACTTCATTAGTTGTGTCAGCATCTTTACTTCTAGTTTTGTTACTGGAGTCCTCATTTCTGTTTGAACGATTAGTGCTTTCAACATTATCCAAATCAGTAGAAGAATTTCTTCTACTAGATTGTGCAGATAAGTCAGCGGCCAATGATCCATTATTCATATATTCTCTAAACTTTGACAAACCAGTTGCAATCCTAGAAGACAAAATATCCAAATCTAAACCAGCAGCAAACAGATTGTTAGCGAGATGTTTGGTTAAAAGGTCTCTAAGATAAGGAGTAGAAGCATATTCATTGGCTAAAGCTGCCATTGCATTCGCGTGTTTCTGTTCAGCAGATAAAGCGATGGTATCTACTTGGTTTAATGGCTTCAGCTTTTTACTCTTCTTGGAATGTTTTTTACTACTCAGTTTGTTGGAATGCTTCCTAGACTTAGTTAAAGAAGGGGAACCACTAGTAGTAATTGCAGATTCAATAGCAGATCTTATTGAATCTGAATTCGAACTAGCAATCCTGTTAAATTTACTAACGGAATCAGATGAAGAATTAAAAGTAACTGGCTTAGAGACTCTTGATGATACATATGAAGAACCAAGAGCTTGTCTCAACTGCCCATCTTTCTCAAGTTGTCCATTTTGAGTCTTATTATGTCTTCGCTGTTCTCTTCGTTTGATTTTATCTTCCTTGAGTCTGGCCTTCTCTTCTTTCATCCTAGCCTTCTCAAATTTCTGCACTTCTTTCTCTTGTCTCAATCTTATTCTCTCTTTTCTTCTTTCCAATTTGGCTTGCTTCAACATTTTCCTTTCTTCTTTTCTCTTGGATTTCTCTTCTTTCAATTTGATTTTTTCCTCCTTAAGCTTTATTTTCTCTTGTTTAACTATTAGTTGTTCCTCTTTTTTCTTTTTTCTTTCTTCTCTCCTTTTTATCTTGTCTTCTTCAATCCTTTTACGTTCTTCCTTTTTCTTGAGTGCTTCATTCTTTTCTTTTATTCTAAGCTCTTTAAATTTTTGTTTCTCAGCTTTTACCCTCTCTTTCTCTTCCCTTTTCTTTCTCCTTTCCTCTTTTCTTCGTAACTTTTCCTGCTTGCTCTTTTCTTTAGCTTCTTTGACCTTTGCCTTCTCTCCTAGTATCTTTTCCTTTTCCAATCTTGTCTTTTCTTTAGCTTCTTCTTGTCTTCTCTTGGATTCCTCAAATTGTTTTTTCTTTTCCTCTTTTGCTTTGGCAATTTCTAATGCTCTAGCTTCCTTCTGTGCTTTCAATGCTTCTTTTTCAAGTTGCTTCTTCTTTGTTTCTTCTTTTTTTAACTCACGAGCTTTATCACGATTTTGCTTTTCTATTCGAGTGGCTTCTCTTTTTTTGAGAATTTCTGGATCAATCAGAATATGCTTTCCTTTCTTACTGGCTTTCTTACCTGTCGGCTTCAACAAAGAATTGTCTTGGATACTTGTAAATGCCAACTCAACAGCTTGTTGACCTTTAGCTTTATGGGCAGCTGATTGGGCCTTAGAAATCGCAACCTGTTCTTCAGATGAAAGATTCGTGAAACTTTTACCAATAACATTGCTGACTACTTCATCAATTGCCAGCTGCAAATTATCTACATCTGTTGTAGATGCGATATTACTTGGTTGAGAAAAAGTTTTCTTAACAGTGGTCGTTTTTCCTTTTTCCTTTTGTTTTGCCAATTTTCTGGCTTCTTTCAATCTAGCTTTCTCTTGACGTTTCTCCAATTGTCGAGCTTCCTTCTTCTTACGTTTCTCTTCTTCTGTTAGAATTGACTTATCATGATTTGAACTCTCTTTTTGCTGAGATTTCAGCCATTTAGTCTGCTCTCTCGATTTCTTCTTACTTTCATTTTGCTGTTCTTTACTTTTTCTACTCTTAGAAGCTTCCTGTTTTTTCCTCTTTCTTAATGCAGCTTCTTCATGCAACTTCTTTTGTTGCTCCTTTTGCAATCTTTCAGCTTGTTGTTTATTAAGTTGCTGAGCTGTTGCCACTGTAGTCGGTGCAGCTGATCGACGATTATCCGAAATAATAGCATCTGCAACACTTCTAATCATTTCATCCATAGCAGCTTGGAATTCATCAACGTCAGGAGAAGATCTTTGAAAGCCTTGAAAGGATGACATGCTTTGAGAATTAGTAGCAGTAGCAGTAGCTGTTTCTGTCAATGGGCGAGTCACTCCGATTAGAGGAATGGAAGGATATGTTTTTCTTTGAGGACTTGGTGAGGATGTGACTTTCTTAGTACGTGTAGTTGAAATTTGACGTTTTGTAGTTTTCCTTGAGACCTTTTTAGTTTTCTTGTTACTAGCATCCGATACCGCAGTGACTACATTTTGGACAATTTGGGCAATCGCAGCATCTGCTAGCATTTGACTTGATCCACTGTGCAGCTGTTGAGAAGACATATCATTTAGCATTGCATCAATATTAGTATCAGCATTAAAATTACTTAATGATGCTTGATTATCATCAATTCCATCATCATTGAGATGTTGGAGACTACCGACTACATTACTGACAACTTGTGCAATATTAAAATCATCTTCATAATCATCATTATTTACCTGAACATCAACATCACCAGAAGAATCCTGCAATGCATTACTATTTGAAGTAGAAGGAGCAGAGGATGATTGCTGGACCGCTTGCTTAATAATTTCATGAACTGCGCCACTGATTAATAAGTCACTCTGATTTGCATCTTGATTATGCGTCAAGTCATCAATAACTGTATTTTGACTATTTGGTACTACTACTTGAGAACTAACAACAGCAGCTTCAGAAAAAGCGGGCTGTGAGCTTTCTAAATCAGCCAGATTATCAGTTAAACCATGTTGATTCATTTGTGCAGTTGCTTCGATAGTGTTGCGCACGGCTTGTGCAATAACATCATCAACACTGAGTTCTGTTGGTTCATCTTCTGCTAAATGAGAATCACTTTGCAGTTGAGATACGCCTATACTGGCTGACTCTATACTCTGCGATTTTTCAACAAATTTGTCAGCTTTACGGGATTCCGCAATATTATTGGAAAAAAGGGTGATTGTTTCAGAGGTTTCTGTTGCTTGTGAAACCGCAGGAGTGGTATCAGTTTGTGTAGCAGCGGCGGATATTTGTTGGACTGTCTCGGAAACAATCTGCGATATAGCGTCTTCCATACCTAACACATTGAGTTCGTCCTGTGGAAAGCTCTCAGGTTGATCTGTGTTCGTCCCTTCTTCATTCGGTTCATCATAATCATTGTCAGTACGAAAATGTTTACTATTAAGTTGGGCACTAGAAGGAATAGATACGTTATCAAGAGACCGCTGTATTACCTTTTCTGGCTCATAATTATTAATTTGAGAATCTTGTGGAGAGTCCAGAATAATTAACTGCAGAGGTTCATGTTTCGTATCCTGAATTTCGGTGTATTCAATCTGACTCTGTTCCGTTTTACTATCTTCTGTATTTTCTGTGGTATTGACGATATCATTGAAAATATTACCCACCAAATTATTGATAACATCATTATAAGCATCATCACCACCTTGATTCGCGTCCTGTTGGTGTGCATTGCTGGTCCTATCCTGATCATTATTGACTTTTTCCATTAGCTGGCTATCGTCTTCTGTTCCACTATTTTGATCATCGTTGTCATCTACCGTACTATTGTCTATCGTTAACGAATCTTCTCCTGCACTTAATGGCATCAGTATATTTGTGCTGGAAACTATATGTTTTTCATCGGTATCTAGCTGAGATACGCTTTCGTTGTTCTCGCTAAGCGTCTGCGCAACTAAAGATGCTGTGATTCTGGATAACGCGTCATTTAACGCGTTTTGGTTGTCATCATCGTTATCACTGTGCTGCAGGTGGTTATCGTTCATGATGACTAAAACAGGAATTAATCTTAAACAAAAATCAGCAAATAAGCCAAAGAAAAATATCTAAGCTGGACTGGTCTTATATATATATTGCTATGTTATTACTAAAACCTGTAATGTGATATAGTTCCACCTTTAAGACATCAATCCTGCATTTTAGCCCAATGTCTGTTTATCTTTTTGTTATGGTTGTTTATTTTTAACAGAATTTCTTTTTTTTTAACTTCAGGTTTTTTTTTGTTTCAAAGCAATACACATATACACCTTCATCTGCTTAAGTCTTAACACCTTAAGATCCGTACAGCGATGCACGGGTTTCCAGGATTTTGTATTTGATTACTCTTTTGAGCATCGTTTTCGGTGGATCAGTTGTTTTTAAGTCCAGTTCTTATCTTATCTACTATCAGACTGTTCTGCATCAAAAGAAAAAGAACTCCAGAAAAAAAAAAGAAAAAAAAGAAAAATTAATTTAAATTGAATTATGTCCTTTTTCGCGCGTTTTATCAAGATTTCTCCGTTATTTTGTATTCTTGTTGTAGTTATACCGTTGACTGTTTATCGATCACTTTTTTGAGAAATTTTTGTCGTTCTCGTTACTTCTATTTTTTTTAGGAAGTTGTCATAATTATTTCAATTTTTCTGAAAATTTAGTAATTCGTCTTCTATCGTCTAATTTACTTCCAACCGATTTTATTTGAAAAACTTCTTATATCTTCATAATCAAGTCAAATCTACCACTTCATATAAATCCGTTAATAATTATAATCATACACAAGGAACTCCGCAAAACGGTTGCTTCCTTATTTCTTTGATTAGTTAAAAAATGGAACCCTCATCTTCGAGCTTTGTTCAGCTGGAATCAGTGGATAATTTCGTGATTTCTAACCCTTCGTCTGATATTACTGCAGTGGCTAAGGCCACTGATATTGCAAACACTTCGAAGTTTAAAAAAAAAAAAACAGGCACCGTTAAGGAAAAGAAAAGAACTACATATGCCTGTGTTCGATGCAGAAAAAGACATATCAAATGCCCTGGTGGTGACCCTTGTTCAAAGTGTGAAAAGGCTAAAGCACCATGTGAGTATCCTGAAGTAGATAAGAAGATTGTTATATCAATGAAATATTTGCAAAAATTACAAGAAGAGATTGCTACTTTGAAGAAAAATAACGCAAATCTAAGATCCATGAAATCAAATTATAATAAGTCTGACTGTTCAGTTTCTTCTTATGGCAACAAGAATGTTACTGATCATCCAAGATCTAGCAATGCAACTCATCCAGATGCAAACAGAAAAAGAATATTTACACCAATTAAGATTGGTGAGTCTGATGATAAAAACAGTATAGCATTTCTCATAAGTGGTGAACCTGGTTCAAATCCAAGTCATTATAGAAGTAATTCAATGCCTGCCAATACAGCAAATCGAAAGGATCTATGTACCATTAGCAAAATATCGCCAAATAGCAATTTGGAAAATGAAAGTGGTTCAGCTGTTACTCTAAATTCTATCAAAGATAGCAGTGATGTAAGCCTTCATGATGAGGCGCATATCTCAGAGATCATACCACCGTTTATTGAACTGCGAAAAAGATTAGTCTCTTCTAAATCAGGTGAGAAATTTTACGCCGGTTCATCTTCTATGACTTTATTCGGTTTGGAAGTTGAGAGTATGATTCCCACCAATAAATTGCCAACCGGCATAACTACTGCTTCTGCAAACACGACTTTTATTCCTTGCGATATTGACTCGGAATCAGCTATTATTCCTGATGATGACGATGAAGATGACGATGAAGATGATGAGATGAATTCAAACATTTCCAATGCTAATAATATACATGGTAAGTTATCTGGAAAACAGTTAAATGACAATTTATTGAATAGGTCCCCTAAAGACTTAGTAGCTTTGAATATGAGAAAATTGTCAAGTTCTGCTTTAAAGAGAAAGAGAAGTAATACACAATCATCCACTATCCTTGAGAGAGAGGGTAACACATACCGTATCTATTTGAGGAGAACAGAGACCAGACCAGGTATCTCTGTGAAGTTTTCACTTCCCGCATATTCATATGCAATGTTATTGATTGACACATTTATCACTTATAACGATGGTTGCTTTTATTTTTTCAATGAGGGATTAGTCAAAGAAAGTTTAAGAAAAACGTATAATAATAGTTTGAAAAGAAGAAAAAGTAATGCTTCCTCTTCTTCCTCTTCTTCTTCTAAAAATACAGACGTGACTGAAAGGAGAGATTCCATTATTGAAACTATTAATTTCTGCAAATTTTTGTTGATTTTTGCCATTGGTGAAATGTATTTAGGTACTGCAAACAGTATCGATGGAACAAAGCTTCTTTTATCAGATTCAAACTTAAGCAGTGATAACTTAGATAATGAAAGTGATGGCACAAACCCAAGATTACCAGGTTCTGGATTTTTTCAGCAAGCTTCTGAACTATTCACAGGTCTTTTCTCATCTGGTGCAATCGATAATGTTCCAAGGGAAGGGGGCATCGAAGTTATGCTTCTATATGCTTTTTATCTTCAAGTTGCAGATTGCTCAACTGCTTCATATTTATATTTTGGTATTGCATTACGTGCTTCTTTTGTGGTAGGACTTCATGTCGATGTTGAAAAAGATTCGATTACAAGATTTGAACTTGAGCATCGTCGTAGATTATTTTGGACTGTTTACATGTTTGAGAGAATGCTTTCGTCAAAAGCTGGTCTTCCTTTGTCCCTAAGTGATGATTCGATTTCAACTGAACTTCCACAAGATTTCGAAAGTTCTAATCCACCTCCTGGATGTGAACATTACATTTTCCCAGATGCGGATTATATTACTAATTGTGTAACTATTGTTCAAATCAATGCAGTTATTTTATCTTCCTTATATCAAAGAGCTCCTACAGCTAATATTTTACCTGTGATAGTGGAGCTCATTACAAGACTTTTTCAGTGGAAAGAAGCGCTTCCTAATTTTCTCAAGCCAGATTTTCAAAAAACTGGTGAAAATTTCAAGATTACTAGACTTGTGACAAATATTATGACAGAATATTTCCAAGGTATCAATTTAGCAGTTAGGCCACTATTGTTTTACTTAACAACTAAGCAAATTAAAGAAAATAAAACCTCTGATTTATACCTTGACTTATCTAAGTTTTCACAAACTATTGTTACTCTTCTTAATGCATCCTTTCAGGGTTCTATCAACACCATTAGATCTTTGTGGCACTTGATGCCCCAAAACATGGTTGCACTATTTGGATATATGGACAGAGAGTATCTTTTTACCTCAGCTGCTACATTAATTCTTTTTAATGCCACATTTGGAGTTCATGGTGCTACAAAAGACCATCTTGATCATGCATTGATGATTTTTACTAAAATGGGAAATTTGGGAAATAATCCTGCGGAGTTACGTGCAGCTCAATTGATTAAGTTGATGCAAACGTTTAACTTCAATTCAAATTTTGATGAACTTTTAACTAAATTTGTTGAGAATGATACTGTCAATAAAAAAACAACAAAACGAGCATATAAGAAGAGAGCAAGTAGCTCATCCAATACTAATAATAAATCTGATAATACCGCTGGTGTCTCCACTAAGGCAAATGTAGTGAGAAGTCCTAGTGACGTTAATTTGAGTGCACAAAATGATATCAAGCAAGATTCCACATTGTTCAGCTCGGAGTCTAATTATTTAAATAATGACTCTTCAATGTCTAAAGGAAATGCATTGCCAAAGAAAGTTATTAATAAGGAGATCAGAAAGCGCGTCAATGTGAACAGATTTAAGTATCAACAATCATTAAGTGAATGCAAAACCTCTGGCGCAAATGATGGAGAGGATCCCGAACAAATATCTACAGTTGATCCTTCTTCCTCTAAGTCAATGTTAGCTCCTCAAAATAATTCTAGTTATGTCCAAGATCACTATTACTCAGGGAAAAGTCCGGGATCAGTTAGCATGTTGGGAAGAAGCTTTGAAGATCGATCCATTCATAATATCAATGACATTGTCCTTGGAAACCATCACCATCATGTTCGCCATCCAGTTTCAAACACAAGAAGTGAAATTACCAAAGGTGTATCCATTCCATCTCCTAAACTTACAGCAGTCCTGGATAATAACAGATTCAGTACCTTCCAACAGCAGAAAGCACGTGATACACCACCGCCATTGCCAATCTATTTGGAACATGATGTTGATTCACATCATCATAATAGTGATTTTCAATCAAGAATTCCTGGAACACCTTCTAATAGTAATGTTTTAGAATCATTTATGAGTGGAGATTTTGTTCAACCAAGTCAAACTACTGATTTTATCAATAAAATCAACACATATGGATTAGATTCTGTTGAAACTGACCTTTGGGATGATATAACAAATCAGCAATCATGGTTGAATGATATTTCTGAAGAATTCATGAATCTTATGGAAAACATTAAGTAAGCTGAATTGTTTTGGTTAATAATTTTTTTGTGATACCGTATTTTTATATAAAACGAGTATGGTCGTTTATTTGACGTTTTTTTTTAGTTATTCTTTTTCACTTGTCAATATTCTTTGTCTCTTTTCATTATTCAATTTCTATTTCATTATTTTTTCTTTTTAACCGGTTATTAGGGCTTCATCTCCAATTTCATAGTATTGCTTTATAGACATTTTCCGCTTATTAATAATACTCTTACATTTAATTATCAAATTATTAAATTAAATAATAAATTCTATTCACAGTAAAAATCATAATACACAAAAAAATAATACGTAATAATATTACTGGCAAATTCGTTTAATAATTTTATTTGAATCATCATTTATCCATTCACGAAGGCGCTTATGTTCATTAGTTATCATAACTATTTTAGTCTCAAGTTCTTTCAAATCAACTAATTCTTGCGCTTGAAATATATTCTTTTTGGAATGATGTTGATTGACTTTAATATTATTTCCTTTCAACAATTTTTGCTTTTCCATTTCCAAGGAAGGTAAAATTCCAAAATTAGTAACTAGTGTATAACAACCATTATCAATATCTTGAATTTTGTTCAACAATAAATACACTAATTTTTTGATACGGTAATTGAAATATGGACAATTTTTCAAAGAAAATACCCAATCTAAGATATTTCTTTTATTCAAAAAAAATATATCTTTATCCGTGTTAGTGCTGTCAATTAAGCTGATCAATAGCCAGATAGTATCTTTATAATACGTGCTGGCTTCAATACCTGCACTCGTCAATTGTTTGAATAACGGCAAATCCGATCTACTTAAACCAGGCATCCCCAACAAATATTTATATGCTCTTTCATATAAGTAGTTATTTGGATTCGTAATAATCGGAACAAATTTTGCAATGAAATGATAAATAACAGGCGAAATATCTTGAGGTTTATACAAAGACTTTTCTTCAGTATTTTCATTAGCAATGGTGTAAGTAGCCAATATCTTCTGGAGTAAAATTTTTATCAACTCTTTCTCTGGATACACTGTATTTTCATTATTTGCCGTTATGCAAATATTATACAAAACAGTCTGAATGATATTTAAAAGTTTTTTGTCGGAAGTAGATAAGCAAACAATGAGATATTCCAATAATCCAGAATCGACAAGTCTTCTTAGATCAAAGTTAATCGCTTGATTAATCAAATCTTTACCGGTAATATCATCAGTATTCTTTTGAGCAATCATTAAATCGTCAATATTTATAATTAATAAAGCAATAAATCTGGGATCATAAACTAGCTCAGCACCATTTCTTTTAATATCCATAGCTTCGAAAAATGTCCATAAATCTTCCTCACTTTGGCTATAAAGTTTTTTTATGTCATTGTTCATATCACAAAAATTCTTAATGGAATTTCTCAAATGCTTGCTATCTAGCGTAATCGAAAGATTATTAGTTGCTTTTTCTTTGTCTATCAATTTATGATTATTTATAAATACATCATAATCAGCAACATTAATCTTCTTATCAGTATTGTTAGTAATATCGGAAAATTCCCAAGAAATACTGTAGTCATTGAGCCAAGAATTTGTAAGCTTTTCTTCAATTTTATTCAAAATATCGAACAAAAGCAAGTCAGTTGCTGAAATAGAACCATTGTAACAAAGAAGTACTTTTTCTCTAACAGAAAAGGTTGCATTTTTGGCAACATTAAAGTTAAACATTTTGTAAACTAAAACAGTCGCCAAATACTTGGTCTTTTCATCACCAGTCTTATAGATAGGGCTCTTCTCATTACTTAAAAATATTTGTAAGAATTTGCTGAAATCTAATATCTTATGTAATTTGCTTCTACTGATACTATCAATAAGCTTAACCAAATACTCCAATACAGATAGATTTTCAATCCAGGATTTTGATTTCATTATAATTTCAAATTGAGTGCTGATAAGGTTTTTGGACACGAAATTTAAAAAAGACTTATAATTTATGTCTTTAGCTTTTAACACTTTTCCGCCAATTACATTGACAAACTGTTTTAGTGAATGAGTAAAATCACTAGTTTCAGCAAATTTCTTGTTCAAAAACAAGAAACACTTGTTTAGATAAGCATCAAATTTGGCGAAATCATTAACGTTTAAAATGAATTCAAGCATGGAAGCAGTGAATATATCGTAATTTGATTTCTCAACTATGAAGAACGATGCAAGTATCTCTTTATCACTATCTTGAAGATAGTCAAAACAATAGTTTATGCATTTCAAGAAACTATTGTAATTTTGGGGCATAACCGTATTAGTCGATAACGTGTTTACCAATTCAGTAGCCTTCAAGGAAAGTGTCTTTTCATATTCTGTCTGCAATTCATCTCTCAAACTTAGAACATCTTCTTCTTCAACAGAACAAAGTATTTCATTGGATAAATCATTATTAATAATGGAAGTTCTCAAAGCATAACTAGCAAAGTCCAGGTTTCTTAATAAAACTGTAAAAAATAACAGTTTCAACTCGTTACCATTCTCTGATAATAATGTATAGATTTCAGAAACACCTTTGGAGTTAAGATTTTGAGAGATTAACAATCTCACAACTAAACTTAAAACGCTAGCATAATACTCTTCATGGCAATTAGTATCGATTAGCAACTTCATCAAATTAATCATGCTATTGGAATCAATACTTGAATTTGTCGATACAACATGGTACAATAGCCATGAAACCAATTGCAAGTTAGTTGGATATGATTTCAATAAAACCATAACTGACTGATTAGCTAAAGCCCAGATGTTCTCTTGGATATTTTGTTGTTCTTTCAAATCCAAGCCACATTCCAAGCATTTAACAAGCTCAGCATAAACAAACAAAGAAAATGTTTTAAGCAAATTTTGAAACTCTAATGAAGAGGATGTATCATATTGACTTCTAAATAATAATCCAAAATATAATATGATCTTATCCGAAGTCTCACCCGTATTCTTGAATAAAAACTTTCTCAAGACACCAAAATTGGACTCCGCATCAGCAAAAGTTAGATAATTATCAACTTTATTCATTAATTTTTCAGCAGATTGCAATTTAGATGTATTGATTAATTGTACTATGCAATTCAAACAACCAACAAGGTCAAAATCAGTAACTATGGCTTCTTCAATATTCTCGAATTGATCAATCTCCCTGTATGATATATTTTCGAAAAAGGAAAGTTCTTCGTTTAATATTTTGGAGCAGCTCTTCAAGGAAACTATGGAATTAAATTGATTATTGATTAAATTGTCAAACGCAGTCTTGAAAGATGAAGTAGTCTCTATAAATCCTAAAATTGGTTCAATTGTTGACTCGACAAATACGTATTCTTTAAAAAGAGAAATCATACCCGATTTAGGTTCACCAATAATCACAGCATATTTTGCAAATAAGGTTAACCATAAAAGTGTCGTCTGGTATTTCACAATGTCATCTTTTGGAACAAACATAAATTGTTCAAACAATATAATAAAAAAAGGACTAATCTTTTGGTATTTGTCATTGGATAAATCAATGTATTTATAAGGAGTGATGGATCTAGAAATGGATTGGTCCAAAAGATTCCAAATAGTCTTGAAAATAGACTTTTCATTCACCAACTTGGAAGTAAGCTTTAAAGTGTTACATAGTATAATATTCTGATGAATCAAAATGCTATTAGATAAATCTTTATGATGATGATAGATTAAGCTTTGATCGACAAGATCATTTAGCAAAGACACAACTTTATTATCAAGTGAATCGGCCGAGTCAATAAAGCAATTCAATTTTAACAAATTACAGAACAAGGAATTATTATCACTGGTGGAACTATACCATTTCAGCAGCACTGTGAAATGAGATTCATCGCCAGATTCTCTAGTTGTCAATTCCTGTAATTTGAAGAAACTGTCTAATAATAATAAATCAATACCCTTCATTTCATTATTGGAATTAATTAACTTGCTAAAATAACTATTTAGCATAGAAAACCCATTTGGAGGAATATAAATACCGCTGATATTGGAAATATAATGGTTCAACACTTTAATCAATGATAAGACTAACAACTTGTTATCTTTTTCTATTTTCATCAAATCAGTAAATATCGATAATAATATAGACACTTCAGGAATAAAACTTTCGAAATTTGACGATAGCTTCAACAAATCTTGGTTCCATCCATTTTGTTCATATAATTTAGTAATTTTTTCAAATTTCTCAAAAACAATGGATAATATCTGTAATGTCAATTGAACAATTAGTGAATTAGATGATTTTAAACATTTTGTCAAAGAAGCGCTGTTAAGACAGTTGGGTAAAAAAGAATCAAGTATCAACGAGTTGTTTGGACAATAGTCTAAGTCATTATCATATAATGCTTCAGGTATTGGCAAACTGATGATCTTTTGTAAGAGTAAAGCCTGACCAACCCAATAAAACGTTAGCTTCGGATCAAAGTTTCCATTTATAGATGACAAATAACTAGTATAAATAGGAATTAATCCAGGAGCTTTTTTCAATAAGTCTAACACAAATAACAATTGTTGCTTATTATCCCACGGTTTCATTTCTATAAGGACATTATAAGTGAATTGATTATCAATATAAAATTTTTTACTACCAATATTTATGCTATGATTATCATTCCTGGTAGAGCTCAATTCAAAAGTTGGATTTTCTAAAAACGGTTTTACATCAATATATAAAACATTAGATTTTTCACTCAAAAAAAATTCTCTGAGAAACTTATCAAAATTCAAATTAATATCATTATCGGAGATGTAATACATTGGTAAAAGCGACACCAAATTCCATTGGTTGAAAATTTTCAATTTTAATGATTTTAATTTATTGGGAATGAAAAAAGGATCCTCTAAAATACGTTTTTGGAAAACATCGAGCATTCTATTAATCAACTCAAGTGTATCAAATTTTGCCGAATATTTAAATAAATTGGTTAAAATCTTTCGTCTATTCGAATTATCAACAACTAGAATATCTTTTCTGGTCATGGAAGAAGAGTACTCAATCAAACTGAGTATGAAATTCATGGCATTATATCTTATTGATCTTTTTGTTAATCTTGTATCTGCTGAAATCTCAAGCTTTGTTGGTGCAAATAATTTGCTCATGGCTGAAAAATCTAAGTTGAATAGTTGAACAAACTCATCAACAAATTCACCCTTATTGAATAGAATGATAGCATTTAATAATCTTAATAATGGATTGGTCGTTGGGGGTTTCATTGATGATAGCCCTCGATAAAATATTTTAATATTTAATGGAACCAAAAGAGATGCCCTGATCAATTTGGCACCAGCAGCTTTAAATTCTTCATGTTTGTTACACGATTGGATGATCTTGGATAATTTCAAAGTTGCATCCGTATGTTTTCCATGATTGTTGGTATTGGAATAATAATTCCATAATTGGATTAATTGATCTGGATAATTTTTTCTATCCCCAATAAATTTCCTAAAATCTATTTTGAATTTAACTTCATCAAATTCTAAGTCATTATTTTTGTTGTTTCTATTAATTTGAAAAATAAGATCTAGTTGTGATAAAATTTCTGGATCTATATTAGCACTAAGCCTATATTTATTGTTGTTGTTGTTGTTGTCATTATTATTAGTAAGTTGTTTCTTTTCCTTTGAAAAAGGAATATCCTCATCTGCAAATGATGACATTACGAATTTCAATTTTGCGGCAATAACTAAGTGAACTACAAATATTGTGAATAGATGATATTTGGGTTTGTCTTATTAAATGATGGTCAGTGTATTACATTTCATTACAATAATCATTACTGCTCACACTTTCTCTGTATCTTTTTTTTTTTCACTCCTCTTCTCATCTCGTATTTTTTTTACTGGTTTCTCGAAAATTATACTGATGAACGCACTAAAAAATCAGAAAGGAAATCAGAAAGAAAAACAAGAGCGAAAAATAATAACGAAATAAACCAAACTGAGTACTTCTTATCCATGCATCGAACATTGAAAGAAATTTGACTCGTTTCGATTGAATTCAACGAAAATAGACAACAAGGCATAATCATAATATAATGGCAAGACTTAGCAATTCAAAAAAAATTCTAGCTGCTAAAAAAGAAGTAAACAACTCAAAGAAAAGCTTTTCTAGAGGTGGTGGTGGCATTGTTAGTAATGCATCTAAAGGGGTTCTAATTGATACCAGTAATACGCAGAGTAATAATGATAGCAGTATAATAACTCATAGAAGTATACAGGGTAACAGTACGCTGAACTATACAATCCTTAATGATAATAACAATAAGTCCAAATCAAATGATATTCTTATGAATTTGAGTATAAAAGAAAAAATTGAAAATATAATGAATGAAGTGAAAGCTGATCATTCAATTTTCGCAGAATATAAAACCACTGTGGATCTAAGGAAAAATGTTACTAGTGGATTAATTAAGTTATTATTGAAAAAATTACACTTACTTGAGTCACAGAGTTCGTTGCCAGAGATAAATCATGTCAATAAAGAGATAAGGATTTTCTTGCTCGATAATGATTTATCAAGCAAATCTGATGATCTTTCTGATGAGTCATTCAATGATGATAAAATACAAATTAATAAACTAAGAGAGCAAAATATTGCCTTAAAGAAAAAATTAGCTGATATGGCTTCCACAGACATTGCAGCTAAAAAGTCGGTCAAACATTATGAAGGCATCATAGAAAAGAAAGAAATTATCACGGACATGCTTGAAAGTATATGCGGTATGAGTATTTCTGAAGTAGATGAATCCGATCCTAATAATTTGATTTTTGATTGCACACAATCAGGAATAAATGGAGAAATCTCGTATAAATTGAGTTTATGCAGAACAGATGAACAGGATATATCTACTATTGATGATGATGATGACGATGAATCAATCAACGATAGTGGAGTGGTGATGGTTTATACTCCATTGTTTGCACCGTCCGATGACTTGAAGCAGATATTACCAGAGTACTTTTTTGAAAGTTTGACCTTCCCAGTTGAAACGTTGCCCCAGTTTTACCAAAAAATATCCCGTGCATTGAACAGAAGCAACTAATACAGGGAAATTGGAGATACAAAAATTGTTTTTATCGGATTTTTTTTGGAAATTATTTCCAATTATGTCGTGATTGTAGGAATATCTATTGAAGTTGCTTGTTTGATTATGCCTTTTCGCATCTTTTCTACTATTTCTTTTTCAATTATTCCCCAACTATTTTCAATGAAGATGGGTGATGGATCCATATCTATTCTAACCATCAAATGGAGCAAACCCGAACAGAGCATATGTATAAGAAATTTGGAAACAGCAGTATCTTAATCCTCGATCTTTATTCTGACAAAAAGGAAAAAAATTTGCTTGACTGGTACTCGAACATCAGTCTCTTTAAACATTAAGCAAAATTTTGCTAAGCGCTTTCAGGTTCGGAATACATCGGCCTACATAGGCCCCAAGTTTGGGAGCGAGATAGCTAGTTCATTGAAATCAAGCACTGTTCTGGTGCGTACTTCGCATTACTTTCATTTTGTTTCAATACACAAATAACGGTGCCAATTTCAATCCATTATTGTTACTCAACCTTTCAAGTGGCATAATATTACAGGCTATTATTATATCAATTTGCTATGTGTTTCTTTTTCTCGTCATACCGGCTTATAAATATATTTCTTTAATGCTGTCTCAGACACATATGTAGTAATCTTGCAAGCAGCCTAATTTAGACTATTTTTTCATATCTGATAGCACTTTTGTATCCAAATTAATAGAATTCTGATCACTTGAAGTAATTAACTAGCAGAATCGGCCATTTTTGAATTGATTTGTTAAGCTTCACTAGCGTGTTGAACCAAACAATAGTGAACACTGAAAAATGGCACGATAGAATTCGAAATATTGTTGGACATGTACTTTGATTATTCAAGTCTGCACTTCCATGGTCACTGTGTCACACTTTTATTATGCGGCCATTTGGCTCTATGAAATATAGAAGGATTACAGAAGATTAGGTGACAATTCAGATTTTTAAACCGAAAATAATTTGTGATATAGTATCATATTTTCAGCAACCGGATCTTCGGTCAAACAATTGTAAATACATTATGTGCAATAATAACTTCTTTCTTTCTATTTTAATTTACATTTTTTTTCGGTGCATTTCTTTGCAATTATGATTTCTTGTTTTCATTAATAATAAGACTTTCTGTTTGTTTTTATTTTTGCCCGAATAAGTATCCAAGCAAATTTCAAAAGTTTTTAAAAAAATAGACTAAACCATGCAAGTCGTGCATGTTGCTTTTACAAAATATATCAGGAGATAAAGTACAATAGGAAAGAAAAAAGAAAAAAAAAAAGCCTACTATTTCAAATAAGCTTATTTTCATATTTTATCGACGAATCATGCCTTTATTGTGTCATATCAGAACAATAAGGTTTTGCAGTTATTGCAATAAATTGGCTGTTTGATTAAATAAACTTGTTTATATGAATCTTAAACTGCTTGTTTTCAACCTGCTTGGACTGGTGGATTCGGTTCTCTTGATTTTTTTTACTGCCCGGTACATGATCCCGCTTGAACACTAAACCAGCCGCAGTACTACTCGTGTGGCTTTTCAGCATTAGATGATCTGTTTTTTTGTTTTGTTTTTTCTGTTTTTTTTTTGTTTTTTCTGTTTTTTTTTTGTTTTTTCCAAACAGGGTTGAACTAGACGAACCAGAACAGAACAAAATAGAGCGTTTCATTAGATGTACCTGAACAACATTTAGCCGCTTCTGCTAAGTCGAATTGCTGTATATTGTTATGGTAATGTATGCTGCACTTTATTTAGGTTTACAATTCTAGTAACTTTTCCGAACCTTACAATGCAGTGTGGCCGATCTGTGTTCTGCTGATGGGTTGACATGATGTGTACCAAGGTACTGATAGCAACCTGCAACATTTGCTGGCGTAGCTGGGTTGGACAACATGAAAACAAACAGTCAACCAAGCAGCTATATCTTGTTCATGTCTATTATCTGCACCAATGTTGAATTTTCGGCCTTGCATGCGCAGAGGTTGTGAACGCGTGTACTGTATGCGTGCGTACTATTTCTCCTATTGTTGAAACAGAAGATCCTGTCGAGTGGGATTCTAAATTTAGATATTTTAAAGATTAACTTCACCCAAACGCCTAGAGAAGTAAAGTGATTATTCTGCTGTATTCGATGTATTCGGTCTCCTTTCACCTCCTTTGAATTTACACAGACCAGTATATGAAGTTTTAAGCTGTATCCCTGATTTTAGGGGAATATACTTAGCAGACAAAGAAGGCGTGGTGACTTTGCCTGCTTGCCCGCAGTCAAATGCACACAGCTTTGAGCAAATTTTTTGTATCCGGCAGATCAAGAAACCCCTTCCTGTTTTTTACTGTTGTTTCCTTTTTATAATTTCGTCACTTTATTGTGTTGAAATTTGGCAGTTGGGATTAATGAGTATATACCAGCTCGGACATCAAGCATTCTGAAGATCTAAATCACGTGATAAGTATACCATTTTCAAAAAGGGGCCGAGCAACAGATGTGAGCATATTGTTATCTCCAGGAAACACCGATCTTCTCTACTATCGCCGCCGTGTCAGACAACCCAAAGGGGCCGATTGTTAGCGCAAAGCTCAGATCCCCTGGCGAGCTTGTTCAGGACAACATTGTACCTGCGACGCATGAAATTCCAGAAAATTTACTGTCTACCTTGTATGGTGTATGACCGAGTGGAACGTATGGTATCTTTAATATATTCAACTCAGCTGCAATTGCCATGGCTATATCGACGTCCAGCCCAAAATTATACCACAGCAAGCTGATAATCGCAACCAGGATCTGTCTGAGTAACTCCGAAACTCCACCACTACTGAACTCTGTGTACAGGAAATCAGTAGATGGATTGTCGTGATTTGGAAATCTCTAAATTATATATGTATACATGTTTGTATATGCAGTATGCACATGTGTACATCAAAATAATGCATGTTCGATTTAGCATGATGCGCAGGCCCGCAAATAGCACCGCAATTAGGCTACTCAAGTACAAGAAAGAAAGCTGCTGGACGACTTCGCAGAATACAAGAGGAAAGAAACTATTTTCTGGAGAAAAAAAAATTGCCGTGTTCAAAGCTATATCAATCCTATTCTGCACAATGCCGATGCGTATTATGTCCATGTGTAGCTGTATGAGAACGCTGAAGGTAGCTTTTGCTACTAGACGAGCGTCAGTGGACTAAAAAAAACAATACCCCATATTGTTTTTTGGATGCCCTGTAAGGTTTTAGGCATTACCGTATGTTGCTAGCAGGACAACATGTGTGTGTTTGTCCATTAAGATTTCTTTCATCTTTAGAATGGTGATTTCACAAAGCTTATTTTGGGTTCAGCTATTCACGATCAATTGCAAAGACGGCCCCCCAAAAAAGGTGTGGCCAATTAGCCTCTATGTGCCGGACCGGCTTTGTTTTTAACACTGTGGATGGCGGCAGCCTGTATTGTCCGACAGGACCCCCCACCCAGTCTTAGGCTGCTGCCCTGGTGACAGAAGCAGGCTCGCTGAGCAGACGAGGCAGCCCAGCAGGCCGCCACACGCCTGTAGCTAGCCAACGGCTAATCTGTTTGGTTGTATATACAACAGATAAATATATATATCTATCTGTGTGACGAAGGATCTTTAGATTTTCGCTCCATATTTTTGCCTATTTGCATAAGATGTATGTTTGATGCAAAACCTTAAAGCAGCTGCAAGCAGCAGATTTTCGGGAGACACAACGTATTACAGTACAGTTTTGTAATATATTTCTTAGATTTTCATTTCGGAAGTGTATATAGTATACTCCAAAATAATATTCTCACTTTTCTGCTTCTCTGAGTTTTCGTCTTGCTGGTGAAGAATAACAGAAAGAAGCTTGAAGGTACATACATGTACAAGGACGACTTGATACAGCATTGCGGATTACAAACAGAATAAAAGGGGAGCCAACCAACAAAGCACAAAGCTGATTTTCCCAAGTGCCCTTTTTTTTTCAGATGTAGTAGAATAGAGTAAATACCCTTTCACATCTCAATGTTGCAATGAATTAAACTTTCTTTTGTATTTCGTTTCGGGTTTTCTCTTCTTTTTTTCCTTTGTCATATATCTATCTCGCAGTTTTCTTTCTATTTGAATTTCATTTTTTTCTGAATATTTTTTTTTTCTTTCTTCATTTTTCTTCTTTTTCTATATTACTCTTTTCGTCCAAATTAATCAATAAATTATCACAACAAGCAAAGACTCCTCCAGAATTTGAGCAATTGTTACTTCACCTCCGTTCTGATCTTTCCAACCGATTCGTTTATCAACCAATACGTTGTCCCAAAGATCAACATCATCCATTACAATTAAGAATCAATATAGAGAGACATCTGAATATATAATCCCGCTAATTCTGTTAGTAGTAAAGAAACGAATCCGACCCTTTTTACGTACTTACCATTATTTGCACGCATTCTCATATTCACACAAACAGGCACATATTTGAATTTTAATATTTATTTTTCACGTAATATTTTTCTTTTTCTTTTTTTTTTTGTGTGCTTTATTGTTGCATTTTGTTCTCCTTTTACATTTTTCTTAATTTTTTTTTCTTAGCATCTGAAATCTAATACTGATTTGGTGACGAAAAAAAAAAAAGGAATCAAATCGAATCAATATAAACTAATTGACTAACAACCTTGTTTCCCCTTTAATAAGCTGAAATCAATTTCTTCTCAATTGGAAAATCAATTGCTTATATTGCTAGGTATATAATTCGCATTAAGAATAATAATAAAAATAAAAATAATAGAGAACGATAAAATATACTCTGGTTGAATAATTTTGATTTTGATTCTATTCGCTTCATAATTACATACATATTAGTCCAAAGAACATCCTTGAAGCCGGCAATTTAAAGATTATCCTCGACATTAGTGAAATTCCAATTTTTTCTTTTTTTTTTTCTTCGATTTAGTTTGATTTGTTTTTTGTTACTTCAATGGAAATAACTTCACCATTATAATGAGCATAAAATGGAATCGTCTATGCAAAACATGCAATACCATTTTGTCAAATGATCAAGAAGCCAAATATCATCAACAGACATACAATTATCATAAAGTCGAATCAAACAAAGAAGCATATGATAGAAGCTTCAAGCTTTTAGCTTTCCAATTCAAAAATTCATTTTCTTCAAATAATAATAATAATCGACCACAATCTGCATCATCATTGCCGTCATCACTGAATAGCACTCCTTCATCAAATATAGTATTTGCGCCAAATTCTACTGTTCCATTGTCTGAGTATAAGGATAGTAATATAAGGTTTAATAATCAAAGATTGGTATTTATAAGTGATGACCAAGAATCCTTTGAACCTCTATACGGTAATTCCGAACATTCAGATAAAGAATCAGAAGAAGAATCTAATTTAAATATTGATCCGGCTGCAAAATTACTTATATCTAAAAATTCAAACATAGATCCCTACAATAAATCTCCACCAAGTACAGCTGCATCCAGTTCGTATTCCTATACTCAATATTCACAAACAAACTATCGCAATTTTAATCATCATCAAGCATATGATCAAAATTTGCTTCGAGCAGGAAGTCATTCTCGGCCAAGTTCATCACTGCATCACATTGAACCTGAGCAAATCCCACATTCTGCATCTATACCTTCCTCGGCATCATTTCAACAACACCAACATCTAATGGAAAAACCTCAGATTTCTTTAAATACTGCTCCTCATCCACAACGTTACCAATCATATCCTGCTTTAAATCCCTATATGCAATATCCTCCTAGAACAGCACCACATAATACCGAACGCGCATATCTGAATGAGCCCTATCGTACAAACAGAAATTATAGAAGAATATCGGTGGATTATTCAATGTATAGTGGTTCCTCAGCTCACAAAGAGCGCATATCTAGAAGAGAACATAAAAGTTTTGTTGGACTCTCCAATAGACCTCGACCATTATCTCAAGGCGATGGAATTCTTAGTTCTAGAGTATCACACAATCAACATCCATTACATACGCAGCACGGTATGAATGCTCCTTCAATGATTAATAGACATACATATGCGATTAATAATCCGAATAGTGGTGTTCATGCATATTCTTCATCAAATTCAAATAACTCTCAAGCAACTGCGCCATACCAAATACCTACCACTGTTACTACAAATAATAATAACAGTAATAGTAATAATAATAATGATAATTCATATGGATATCCCCAATATTCACAACACCCCTATCAGCAGCTCCAGCATCAACAGCAGATATCACTGCTGCAACTGGGTGGGTATCATGCGCCTCCTCCGCCAATTAGTGCTCCCTATGAAAGGAGCAGCCTTGATAGTAATAGTCGCGGAAGCTTTGCATCTTCCCAGTCTGTTTCCTTTGGTCCACATGTTGCTCCATATTATAGGCATACTCATTCTGCGGAATCCGGTAGTATTGTGGGTCCTTCTTCAGCTTTTTCGTACGATGTGTCCTTGGCAGGTAGAGTCAATAGTGCATCTTCATCACAGAGACCAAGCACTGCTTCTTCTTCAGTTAGTAGTATTCATAACAGTATGTATTTTGATAACAGTCCGGATTCCAGAAAAAATTCTATTTGCTTCCCAGTAAGAAGAGAACCTTCTTATATAGTTGCTGAAAATAGAGAGCCAAATGGTCACTATCCTCCAACACTTGCACCTCCACCACTTTCTCAACAACAGCATCAACATCAAGGCTATCATATTCCGCAACAGCAACCGCCAGCGTCTATACCTCTACGTGCACCTAGCTTTGATTCTCCAGGTAATTCTTCAGTTTCACTTGGACTTCCCTCTCTCCCAACAGTGCAACAACCTTCCGGACCATTACCACCACTTCAACAACAGCAGGTATTCCCTCCACATCAAGGAAAGTATGCTAGTCTGCCATCTCCAGTAACTCCACAAACGGAAAATAACTCTGTGAAAAAAATGAGAAATGCTCCAAATAACGATCCAAGAGAATATAGAAGATATTAATATTTTGCTGTCTCGTTTGTTTCTTATTATCTTGTCATTGTGCTTGTATCGTGGAAGGTTTGCTATCCTGTATGTTTTCATATTGTTATTTTACGTTTTTCCTTCATTTTGAGTATTGGATATGTCACTGTATCTATATTTACTTTTTGCTTATATTAGTATTTTTTTTCTGTTTGTTTGTTTTATATTTGATTTGATTTGACTTGATTTTGATTTTGTTTTATTATTTTTTTTTTATTACTTTATTTTACTTTTATTGCTATTTGATTTGATTTTGATTTTGATTTTTCTGATTTGCAGCATATTGAATTACTTTGCATTTGATTTCCACACAACAATACTGAATATTTATTCAGATTTATTGTTTATTTCTACTTAAAAAGAAAAGAAAATATTTTTGTCTATACTGCTACTTTATACATATTTTTAATCTATATAAATAAAAGAAAATATCTATGTTAATATAAAATATTACTAAAGCATCGCCATATCCTATTTATACACACGTATAAGCCAATAGTAATAAATTTTACTCATCGTTAAACATTTCAATCCAACTTATATATCTTTGAAGTAATCTCACTGCATTCCCATTTTGTGAATAGTTGGCTATCAATTTATTAATAATTAGATCCTTCTCATTTTCTTTCAAGACATCTTTTAAGAAAATCAAACAATCAATAGAAAAATCTTCATACCACCTATAATTCCAGGAGAAAATCTTGATTAACACTTCTAAGATGAGATCCAAGTACAAATTACCCTCTAATGACTGTTCATTAATATCTTCCAATTGTTTCTTAATTGGAATCCGTTGACTCAATGATTTATCCAAAATAAATTCTTTTTTATGTGGGAACAAAATATTGTCCAGACCAACTAATAATAATTCTTTACAATACTTATTACTTTCAAAATTAACGTTTAATCTTTTAAAAAATGGATAGTTTTGAAAAAATTGTTCAAATATTTCTAATAAGTTTTTAGCACAAATAATGGAAAATTTAGCTTTGAGACATGTTCGCAACGCAGATATAGCCAAATCATAATGTTTTGCTCTAAATGCGGTAATACCTATCAATTCCCACTCCAATGTTGAATGCGTCATAGAATTACCAGTTTTTCGAGCCTCCACTTCCCAAATATTTACTACTTTCAAATCGTCATAAAGCATAAAAAACAAAGAATCCAACCAACGCTCACAAAGTCTTTTCTTTTTAAATTTGTTCGCTTGTAATCTCTCAGCTTCCAGTACCATTGGAGAAAAAGAATTTCTGCTAGCATTGATGTTGTTTACATCCGCAATTGAAGGTGATGCAAAAGTCTCGGATTTGAATTCACCATCCATAACAAATACTTCAGCGCGATACTTCAATAATTTATCCCATCCAACTAAGATAGCTAAACTTGATAAATAATTATAAGCTTGTTTAAAAGTGCCTTTCAATTTAGGACCTGATAATTTCAAGAAAACAGGATCTACAGTTTTTAACTCGGCATCTGAAACAAACTCTTCGCTTAACAAAGTGTCATCACTTTTTAAATAAACAGGTCCAAATTTATTAGCGATACTCCAAACTTCTTCCAAATATCCCTCTTTTAAAGGTTCTGGAAATTTTGCATTACTAAAATCTTTCTCAAGTAGTGTATTTTCTTCTTTAATTCTCTTTACTGTATCTGTGCTTGACAATGAATATACCGGGCAGGAATTCAATGTAAGTAATGCATTCTTAATGTCTTGTTTCGTTATGTAGGTTTCTAAAAGATTCGTCCAGTTAAGAAACTCAGTTGGATTTTCTTCAATAGCCCTTGTTGCCAAATACAAAGCAGAATCAAACTGATATTTTTCTGTCATCAATTTGGATTGTTGCAATAAATAGAAATCCAAATAATTTTTACCCTTTTTGAGAGTAGGGGTGCTGTGTGTATTAGTACCTCTAACATTCAATAAATCATTGCTAGCGGTATTCGGAGACATCTCTTTCACTTTTGTGAAATGGTCAATTCCTTTTCTTAACTCTTTTATAATCCTTATCTCTTGAGTATTCTGCTCCAACAAAACTAAAGTCAATACCAATTGGTAATCGAAATTATATTGAATGTAAGGTTCAATCTTGCAAATTGTGAAATCATATAAATCACTGATTTTTAATATCTTGATCAAAGTATCGACTAAATAGTTATTAATAAAATCTGGGGAAGAATGAAGATCTGAGCAGCCAGTTAAGAATCCCTTAGGTAACATTTTCACGACTAACTCGATCATTTTCTTTGCAGAAGATTTGGTGGACAACATTGTATTTTGAATCAATGCGGGCTTCGTGTATTTCAAATCATCGCTGAATAAGATGTTTCTCATAATACATGATACATAGGTCTGTTGCCATAATTCCATTGGAACACCTTCAACTTGTCTAAGGCTGGGCGTGGGCAAACTACTACCAGGTAAGGACTGTCTGAAATTGGGGGATGTAATGTTGCTGTTACTAGCACTTCCAGCTAAACTGCCAGCATTACTTGTACCAGCCCTCCTGATATGAAAAGGCTTACCATTTATACCAATCAATTGAACATTTGTGACTTGGCCAGGAAATTCTACTTTGATACGTATGTCACATTTGGAGAAACAATTCCAGCAACGGTACGTGCCCACAGATGACCAGTTAGAACTCCCAGAACCTGATGTGCCACTGCTGTTGTAATGATCGTTGAAAACAAGCTTCGTCAAGTAAGCTACTGGAGCAGCAATTGAACTGATATCCAACCCAGTGACAAAATGATATTGACTGTATTCCTTGGAACCAGTGTGGGAGCTGAGATGAACCAAATCTGGAGGACCTAAAGTGTTCTCGTGATGAGCCATCAATTCAGTTCTTTTTTCCAAAGCCTGTCCTATGAAATTTTCATAAATGAAAGGAGTACCGGATTCAAACTTTTTGCTTGAAGATGAGGAAGAAGAAGAAGAAGCAGATGATTTGGCGCTTTGGGGGATGATGTGACTGCTTGAAGATTTGACATCTTGCGTTTTTTTCTTAGATTTTTTGAACATCTGTTTTTATATATAATGGTAAAAGTTATTGTATCCTTGATGTATGGATATCTGACTTGAATGGGCTTGATGGCAGATATCGATTGTTGTGCTTGAACTGTAATAATATATTTAATTAAAGAAGAATGTTGTAATGCTTGTGAAAATACAGATTTAGAAACACACGTATTATTCTCCGACACTCTGGCTGGCCCCTACAAACTGGCTGATAATTGCCTTATGCGCCCAGTCTTTTGCCTGGATTTATTGGGAAAGAATGGAAATTCAAACTCCTTAAAGTTTATATTTGTAGAAGCGCCAAGGCTGCAAATTTTTTGAGGTCCTAGTGTATATTTTTCGGGTTTTTGAAGCTTAGAATAAATCTTTGTATAGGTTTTTAAGATGTGCAATGTTTTATTGTTCGGATGTATTTTCCAGCAATCATTCTTTCATTCCACAGGGGGTAGGTCCATTTTTTTCCTTGCCCCTTAACAAAACAATTGTCGCATTTTCCAAGCACACAAAATAAATTTCGCTAATCTACAATAAAAAGAGTGACACATTTACGCTGAATTGTAGATTGATTAACAAGCTTTTTCACATCTCTTGAATTGACAACGAGTTGATATATTAATTACATTCAAACTAAATAGTATATTTGCAGAGTATTTATTCAAAAAAAAATATCATTAAAAACAAGATAAAATAATCCAATAAAAAAATGGGCATTTTTACAGGAAAGAGAAACTCCAACAATGATGATCAAACGGATGATACCTCTTTGGATGAGGTTGTTGATCTCAACAAGAACTGGGAGGATACCCAAAAATCTTTGCGTGAATTGGTATCTTCGTCCTCATCTCTTGTTAGAAATGTGGGTGATGAGTTGATCGATGATACTGTGACCGTTGTTAACGGGTTGAAAACTGCTGGCTCAACATTTTTCAAAAATGTCGACGCTGGGGCGGCTGAGCCTTTTTCTTCTAGCACTAACTCTCTTATGGAAGCTTTAAGTTATAACATGCAAGATGAAACCAGTGACATGTTTCCATTTCCTGGTTCCAGTGGTGGTTTCAACTCTTTGCGTTTTGGTCAGTTTCCTGTTACTATTCCATCCGTCAGAAAGTATGATACCTGTGTAAGCAATGATGGTCTTTCTGTTTGGGACAGATATGGTGCTTGGAGATGTCTTTTGCCAAAGAGCCATATTGATCAAATGCCTACAATGGTCAAGAAGGTTGGTACTCTTGTCAATAAGGAAGATTTTTTGCAAAACGAGGACAATGTTCAAAGCTATTTTTTCCAGAATTTGAATGATTTGTTGGCTTGGAAATCCAGTAATGAAAAATTTGAGAGAGAGAAATTAATTCAACACAGACAAGAATGCTCCAAGAGCTTGGCTGAAAAAAGAGCAGCTTCTTTGCAAATCTCGCCAGATGACTTAAGCCAAGATGGAGATTTAAAAGTTGTTGGAACATCTAGAAGCATTTCTATTGTCAAAAATGCAGACGGTGCTGTTGAGCAAGTCACTAAAACATCTAAGACGTTTGAAGATGGTACTTCCAAGCACGAAGAAGTCAAGAAAATTATCACTTCTGACGGAACTGAGACTGACACTAAGAATGATGAAAACGTTGATTCTTCAGCTGCTAATTGGTTTTGGAAGAAGTAGGTTTACGGGTACTTCCGGTGTTTTACATGCTATTCGTACTATGTATGATCCATTTCCATATGTGTTTCTACGCCACATTTAACTTTGTGACTAAATATTTCATATATGTATTTATTCAATTAATGAATTAATGAATCGTTTTAAACTCTCAGCGGCTGGTATCTGTAAGTGGCAATAAATAATATTTGTGTTACGCGTTTTTTTTGAAACTGTGCGCGTTTCACGCTTCAATTTCGTTACTATTATTATGACTTTTTTTTGAAATCAAACAAATTCCAATAAAAAAGCGAAAGTATACATAATCCAATACGATTCTTTGTTTAAAAACTGTGTTAACATATCAGTTGATAATTGACTGCGATATATGTTGTAATGAATTTCAGATATTATGGAGCATATTAATATCAATAAGAATATGAATAAGGAATCGATTAGCGACATTAAGAAAGGTGTTGCACAGAATAAAAAAGAGAATGCATCCCGGCATGTTGCAGATCAGCCCAGATATAATGATAACAATAACAATAATTATAGGAATAAAAATAAAACAAACAAGAACATCAACAGGAACAACAGCAACAAGAAGAATATAGATAAATTATCACAGACGAGGAACAGCTGTAGTTTTGGTTTGAATTCTATAGGCCATTTGCGACATTCGAATAATTGGAGCCCAAAGTATTCTGGTAAGTGGAGTAAAAATGATAATATTAGTAACAATTCTGGAATAAAATATAGGTCTTATAAAGATAAAAGCAGTCGAGGCAACTATAACTATAATATTAATGATATCAATAGTTCAAAAAATGCACACTTTAAACTGAAACCTCCTTATAGTAGTAATTTCAGTAATTTCAGCAATGATTATGTTCAGGGTAGTTTTAAGCAGAATCAAAAGACAAATAATATATTTATAAAACAGAGGGAGTATTTTAGTACTCCTAAGACATCAAAAAATAAAAGATTTCAATTTAGTAATGAAATCTTTTCTCGAGACCCGGATAATAGTAACAACTTTCCACAGAAAGATCACGATCATTTCACTGATGATGACAAAAAATATTTGAATTTTAAGAAGAATATGACACCCATACTGGCAACCGCACATATAAAGTTCAATAATTATAATAATATCTCTGGGACTCCAGATAATAAATATAACAAATATAAGGTACCCAAGTTGCAAACCATCGATGGAGGGTCATTTCCAATTAAACTCGAAAACGGAAATTCTTTTCTGAATTCTGAAATTTTTAAATTCTCCCCGATGCGTAAATCGTTACCTAAAGACTTCATTAATTGTAGTTCTTTTCACAATGATGGCTCATCCAGAAATCCTGATCTTAGTTTGGAAAATGACATTAATCAAAGTTTTCATAATGATACTTCAATTATTAACGAGGATAAAACTGTGGATCCAAGGCTCAAATTTAGAGTGCGGCGTTTATCCAAACAGAGTCACTCGTCAGACACATCACTTATATCCAATACAAACAAGGATGCAACCACAAAAAAGCTATCAAGTTCGGTTTCTTCCTTGGATGCTGATACTAAGAATGGAGACATAGATAATAAAGATTTTGAAACAATATCACGATCTAATGGTTATTCAAAAAATGGATCACCTTCTCAGAAAGCTAGTCACCATTTACAACAGCATATAATAAGCAAATTTTCACCAGCTCAGGTTCGGGGACCAGGAAGTAATGAAGATATCCTGAAAAATACTAACTTTTCTGAAGATAGTATATCAAAAGATTCAAATTTTGAATCCATTTCGGAGAAAGCTTTTACCAAAGAAGCGAAAACTCCCCAGCCACTCGTTGCTTCTGATAAACTGGATTCAATAGCTAATTTGGTACCTGTTCAGAAGAGATTTAGATTTGATTCAGCATTAAAACGACGTGCAGCTGCTTCGGGCTTGTTCATTAATAACAGAAGGAAAATCAATACAAAACCGTTCATTGCTTCGACGAAACATAAGGATGATGGAAACCAAGGAAAAAATATAATCACGTTAACAGATGATGATGACGAACTGGACTCGGATTCTGATCTAGCATCTCTATTTGGAGATTCTCCTATTAGGAAGAAGGACTATAATAATAAAATAATGTCAGAAAATGTTGTAAATAAAGATTTACAGCATAATGAGACGCTCGCAAGTGATCTTGAAAATGAGATCGAGACTAAAGAACGTGAGTTACAAGAAAATGAGGATATTCCAGATTATATGAGGAGCTATGTCGCAAACAGCCTGGATTACGTAAATGCAAATTCAAGCATATTAGAATTCCAAAAACGTATAGACAGAATTACTCAAATTCAAGCTGGCATGAAGCCGCATCTGCATTTTCAGACACTGGAAACAGAACTGTACATATATAATGATCAAGATAAATCAGAACAAGCCATGGGTGATAAATTGTTTGTGGAGTCCGATACTGATCATAGTGATAAGGAAGAGCATTCAAATTATCATAAAAATATAATCCCTACTGAACAAACAACTAACAAGTCTGAAGTTTCCACCCAGTCCCTTGTTGAAAATTCTACTAAGAAAGAGATAACGCCCGTACAAAGATTTAGTTTTGCAAACTCTTTACTCAATTACAAGGGGCCTCAAAACAAGTTGCCAGAACCATTAACTACACGGGTGAATACAACTGATATGGCATCCGGCCTAGTTTCAAGTGTAGTACCTACTGCCAGTGAAAGCCAGAGGTTAGAAGATGCACGTCAAACAGTCTCATCGTTACTTAAGGTAGATAGGCAAAATAGCATTATGAAAAACATCAAACACAATGTTGATAACAAACCTGATTTTATTGCTGGTGATGATGAGATAAATCTTGTGATAAAACCTAATAATTCTGATAATGTTGAGGATGGATTTGCTGATTCACAGCTTACAAAACCAGCATCAAAACCAAGGTCGAATGGATATTCTCATAAGTTAGATATTCATAGGAATAATTTTACCAAACCAGTAGCTAAGAAGAAATCTAAAAGGGAAATTATAAAAATGACTACTAAGCTTTCCGGATATGAAGATATTGATAATGTTATTGTAGAAAAAGAAAAGCCAAAGCTGATTATGTTTGATGATGATATGACTAAACCGCATGAAGCAATTTCCAGAACTCAAGGGTTATCGAAAAAAGTTGATATGGTTGAGAAAAATCAAAGCATTAATGACGACCTAGATGATACTGAAGACTTAATTCTTCCAGCAAAAAGAACAAGGCTGTTTATTATAGATGAGACCGATGAAGATAATGAAATTTATGCAGACGCAAAATCAGATTCGGGTTACGAAAAGCTGGCTCTAAAGAGAGACAAAGATGGCAAACATTGTTCTATAATCAATTATTCAGATGATTTTCTCAGGGATGACATAAAGTTTCCGTTAGACAAAAAGAATCTTAAAAATTCCAAGCGTTCTGTAACTAAAAAAATTGCAAGTCGAACTACAAAATCTTCTCTGAAATCAGTTAGTTCAAAGAATCTGAAACCTTTTAAGAGACTGAAATTTCCTAAAAAACTAAAAGCTCCTAAAGATGCCAAATTAGGTTCATGTGAGGCTAAAATTATAAAAGGCATAGTAAGTACAAAAAGATCGTCAAAACCTAAACCAATATATGCTGATGTGGATGATGGAAGTGGTAGTGATAGTGATTTTGAATTTCTTGGAGAAGTTCCAGTCAACACAACTAAAAATCTTAGGACATTTAATAACTAGAAGAATTATTAAAGAATAATGTATGAAATGGGCCTATTTGCCTTTTAAAAAAATATTCATTGTAAAAATCTATAATCGGTAATATTTGTTTAAGAAACATATCTGAAAATTAAATATAAAGTAAAATCGGACAGTATTTTACCATGATGTTTATCTAATCATATATCATCACTGTCACTACCAGAAGAAATTTCAACTATGTCAACATTATCAAACCCTACTACTGATGTGTTTGGACCTGAATACGTTCCATCATAGGTTCCTAAAAAAGCTCTTTTCACAATGGTTTGATTTCTTTGTAACTTGCATAATCTCGTTGACGGTATATATTCTTCGTCATTAATTTTCTTTCTTTTTCCTCTTCCCCATGTGCATGTATCATCTGAAGAATAAAATTCAACCTCTGATTCCTCAGCTTCATAAACATAAGGCATCTGCGGTATTCTATACGAATTAGCAGGAAATTTAATCTTGCCTGACCGATGTGTTGGCTCCTTTATATCTCTGTTCCGAAAAGTCGTTTCTTCTTCTTCTTTATTTTGCACATCATTATCTTCCCCTTTAAAAGTACTTTCTACTTCTTCATTCTGGTCCTCTTCTTCTTCTTCTCCCTTCTCTTCACTATATAATTCTCGGTCATCATCACTTCCAAACAAGTCTTTTTCTAGTTCACTTTTTTTCTTCTTTTCCTTTATTTTTAGTTCATTCTTCTTTTCTTTTCGTTTATTATTTACATTGGATATAAAATTAGTTGCATTGTCTCGTAGTTTCGCTTTATTAGTTGTAGCAATATTTCTAGTTCTCTTGTGTTTGGTTTTTGATATTTTATCCAGGTCTTTGTTTAGATTCTCTTGCTTTATATCAATAAGATCCCTTAAAACGCCTAAAAGTATATTAAAGTTTGAATTACTCTTTGAATAGTAGTGATAAATATTATGTAAGTCTTTTGATTTTAGCACCCTTAGAAGTTCTGTAGGGGGATGTGGCAACTTTACTAGTTGCTCTAATTGGAAACCTGAATAATTTGGTAAATAAGTTTTGATAATTTTTCTATGAAACTCTTTTTCCTTGTTTTCATCGAACCATTGAAATAGGAGATCACATTGAAAAGAGTTTAATAACAAAAATGATTTGACCAGTAGAACTGTATTGATTACACGAATACTCATTCTATCATCTTTTGTGGGTGATTTCTTCCTGCTAATTCGCTCAATGACATTATTGATCTCTTCATAAAAGCTGTTAACATCATAAATTTCATCTAACTTAATTATTCTAGATAAATGATCAATATCATACCCCAGTGTCTTTTTTGCAAACTTGGAAGGAACCATGATCTAATATTTACCAGTTAGAAAATCAAGATATTACATGGACATTACCGTTGAAATATTTATAATAACCGTTGCATATAACATGTCAGCACTACTTGCTCAAGTTATTTATGCTTTATTATTTCTTAAACTTGATAAGATGTGCGCTTAGTAAATATATAATGAGATGAGAAAAATATTTTCTTCTTTCTTTTATCCTTTATGAAATTTTATTATTTTCATGAAAAGGATGAAAATACTTAATCTCTTTGGAAGATTTAATATTAATTTTATAAAATAAAGCAAATTAAAATTAATTGAAATCAAAAATAAGCTAAAAAAAAATGGGAAGAGGATTTCAAGTGCCAAATCCAAAGAAAGCTCTTAAAAAGGATCGTCAAAAAAAATCGGGAAGCCATTTGTACAGAGATGATAATTTAGATAGAAAGATCTATAGAGAAGAAAGGAAAGAAACTAGAGAAATATTGAAGAATGTCAAGTTTGAAGATGATTCTGAAATCAAGGAGAAAATGCAAGATAACCAAAAAATTGTAATCCCAAAGAAAAAGTATTATCGTCAGCGAGCACATTCTAATCCGTTTAGTGATCATCAATTAGAATACCCAAGATCTCCTGATGAAATGGATTGGACTAAATTTTTTCCGCAATTCATTGATAAATCCGACGATTCTAGCGGAAATAAACTTACTAAACCTGTCACAATTGCCGATATTGGATGTGGTTATGGAGGTTTACTTATTCAATTAGCTCCTAAATTGCCTGATAATCTAATATTGGGAATGGAAATTCGTGTTCAAGTTACTGAATATGTAGAGGATAGGATTTTAGCATTAAGAACTAAGAATATTGAAGAGAAAAAATATCAGAATATCAGTGTTATGAGAGGCAATGCTATGAAATTTTTACCTAATTTTTTCCAGAAAAATCAACTAGAAAAGATTTTTTTCTGTTTCCCAGACCCGCATTTTAAGAACAGAAAGCACAAGGCTAGAATTGTGACAAATACTTTGTTATCAGAATATGCTTATGTAATGAAAGAGAATGGTATTATTTATACCATCACTGATGTTTCAGACTTACATGAGTGGATGGTGAAACATTTGGACCATCATCCATTATTTCAGAGATTAACCAAAGAAGAGGAAGATAATGATATTTGTGTATCTACAATGGTCAATGCTACTGAAGAAGGACAAAAAGTCAGTAGAAATAAGGGTAATAAATATACTGCTTGTTATCGAAGAATTCCTACTCCTAACTAATAAATTTCACGTTTTGTGTAATCTTAATCTATATACAAAAGCAAAAAAAAAAAAAAAGAAAAAAAAACTTGATAACAAACTAAAAAATAATTCTAAAAGGAACAACTTTAACCATTAGTACTTGGTTACGTCTTCACCTATTAGTTCTCTTCGTAAGCATAAATTCTTCTTGTGGATGCGCTATCTTCAAGATTTGAACTATCTGTGGATTCATTGCTTCTTGTCTCTAGATCGTTCGTACTGGCATTCAAACCAGTTCTAGTATCAGATAGTTTACCATTTTTTATAGAATTATTATTACTCAATACTTTCCCAATAAAATTATGGATACTATCACTTCCTTTTTTGATGGAACTTTTCAAACTTTCTGCTTGATCTTGTTTGAATTTCAACACTTCTTCCAAACTTGGTGGTTCAATATCTTGTGTAGATATATTAGTAGATGCAAAATTGGAATATCTCGCTAGGTTTGATAAACTTTCTAGTTCAGGATGAGTAAAAGTCTGACTTCTTTGCAGCTGTGCTAAGGTAGGTTGAGCCGTTCCGTAAATACCGCCTTGAGATTCATCTTCTTGATCATCATGCAATCTGTCATACTCTGAGAAGTTGTTAATACTGGTTGAAGTCGATTCATTATCAGATATCTCTTGATATAATGATCCATCATTATATATAGAAGACACAGCATCATCATCAAAAACAGAATTCATCTCTTCTAGAGAGACACCAGCGGTCTCCGGTAAATGAAAAGTCACAAAATAAAATGCAGAAAGGCAAAAGAAAGCATGAATCAAATAAAGCCTCCATCCAATTTTTTCTTGCAAAATAGGTGCCATTTCTCCTACAATAAAGTTGGCCATCCAATTAGCAGAGCTTGCACAAGAAGCACCCAATGAACGAACAGATACAGGCAATATTTCACTGGGAATAAACCACGCAATTGGTCCCCAAGATGTACCAAACCCTGGCCCTGTGAAAATAATAATCAAAATTACCACAATTACTGGTGTTTGAGGAATATCTAGCCATAAAAAGAATGCCACCAAAGACAAAGAAACTCCCATTATTGCAGAACCTGTAAGTAATATTGGTTTTCTTCCCCACTTATCCACTATGAACCATGGAATCATGGTACAAAAAACATAGATCACAGAGTTTATACCAGTCATCAAAATAGCTTGTCTTCCTTTCCAACCAGCTTGCTCAAAGACATAAGAGGCATAGTAACAAATCAAATTAATACCCTGTAGTTGGGCAAGGACCAAACAAAGACATCCAATTGTAACTCTCTTTTTGTACTTTCTCCACATGTACTGGTAGCCCTTCGAATGATTTCCATCAGTTAATCTATGTGATAAGATGTCTCTTTTAATTGTTTGGTACTCATCTTTTGCTAAATCATGAGCTGCATCACCTTTTGAGTGAAGATTCGCAAGAACAATCAAACCTTCAACATCATGATCTGTTGATAATAACCATCTAGGGGTTTCAACTATGATGAAAGAACCCAACAAAAGAAAAATTCCTATAAAACATTGAATAGATAATGGGAATCTCCAAGAAAAATTGGAATTTTTTGGAGTAAAACTTGGGGAGGACGCGACAAAATCAATCCAAATTGAAGAAGAATAACCGAAAACATTTCCAGTAAACTGAATACAGCCAAGTAATCCGCGGTTCTTTGAAGGCGATATTTCCGATTGATAAACTGGAACAATCATGGATAATATACCAACGCCTAAACCACTGATTACTCTACCAAATATCAAATCTAATAATTTTTTAGAGAAAGTTTGAATGAAGCCACCAATAATGAAGATTATGGCGCCGTATCTTATAGTTTTTCTTCTACCTATGAAGTCTGCTATTCTTCCTACGAATAAAGAAGAGAAAAAAGCACCCAACTCTAAAATGGCAACCATAATGGCGATATTCGATCTTGATGGATATTCGAAATAGTCATTGAACGCGGGTAATGTCAATAAAGAAGACATAACGCCCTGATCATAACCAAAAAGAAAGACGCTAGACAATGTTAGTTGTATGTTTTCAGATAAAGAAGGTGCTTAAAATTGGAAACACACACGTTCAGTCGTTTACGGCATGTCAACACGTAAATAGTTTTGACTGCCGTTTCACATATCTCTTGTTTTAACTCAACAGCTAATATACATACCCTAAAGAGACAAAGACCGAAGTAAAATATAGTAACGGTTTACCAGTGAGCACTGGCTTGTACTTTTGCAATTCTGCCTCAGTCAACATACTCATTATAAAACAATTTAAGACCTATTATACAAGTATTTATTAGATAGATTATTATATACTGTCAGGATCGTGAATATGAACGTTATAAAATACAAATACTCAAAACAACTATAAGTTGAAAGGATGAATACTTTTTCTCTTTTCTGTTTAGAATAAAAAGCCTAGTTTTTTTTTTTGTTTTTTTGGTAGTTTTTTTGGTTATTTTTTTCTTCGGTTGTCATTTTATGTGAGTTAAAATAATATGGGGTTATTTCGTAACGTATATGTCACTTTCGTTATTTCAGCAAGAGAGAGGAGAAACGAGACGATAAAAAATGATGTAATTCCAACTGTTTTAATTTGACATATTTATTCACGTGACTTTATATCAGTGCAGCGTAACCTAAACTGAAAGCAATATAATCTTACTGTTGCAACGGTATACCGTTTAAGAAAAATTTCAGTTGGGTATTTCAATGTAGATATGTGTAATAGAGGGAACTTGATGACCTTCAGTACTGAATCTGTAAGGCCGAATACATGAAGGGATCATAAAACTACTGAAGAGAATATAGAATATTAGCACATCTCTGGATATGGATGATCAAGTGACAACAAGAAAGTTTAGGCTTCGCTCTCCTGTGCAAGTAAGCACCCCAACCTTGGATGATGATAGCGTTGGTAATATCAGTTCAACACCTCAGCTTTCGCCAAGAACCTCGCGTCCCTCTTCTCCGCGAGCACGGGCTTCGCTTTTATTTCCAAACCCAGCGTTAGAAAATAATAACAGAGCAACCACGCCTAGACGCTCTTTGCTGATCCAGTCCCTTAAGAGAAACTCTTCGATTACATCGCCAAAAAGAAACTCGATTTTATCTATTAGCGCCATCAAAGATAGTGCTGGCAATACTACTGCCATTATGTCACCTACCAGCCCGAGATTCGGTGGCATCCAATCCATGGGACTGAAACCGCACAAATCGGCCATAAACGAAAATGGTGGTACAATTGTCAATATAATGAGAAGCAACTCGTCGTCCAATGGAAGCTCGCATACCAAGCCATCCGGCATTTCAAATGGTAAGGTAAGCTCAAGTGAAGTGTCAAAAATGGATTATGAAGAATTTAAAAATTTTATGTTGAAAGAATACGGTGCTAAGGAAGAAGATGATGGTCTTGAGTTTGAGATTCACGATGATGAGATCGAAAACGATTCATATGAGTGCAGAGAGGAAGATGATGAATACGACGTAGACTATGATTACGAAAGCTATAACAACAGCAGTGACTTGGAACAGAATTTCTGTATAACCAAAGGGATTGTTAAGCCTACAGATCTGCATGTGGAGCTGGAAGAAGATGCTTTTAATGAGAACGGTAGCAATAAGGCAGTGGATATAAATAAGCGAATCAACATCATGAAGAAGAAATTGCTGGCAATCGAGAATAGAATTGATATGGCGGACACTTCTTTGAATAACGACGCTAAGTTGGTCTCTTTTTGCCTAACGATTCTAGCGAATGCTTAATCTACAATTTCTGTTTCTTTTGATAAAACAGGTCCTATTCTAGTATTAAGAACGATGCTATTTTATTATTAAGTCCCATATTATTGCAAACTCAATAAAAAAACGTAGTTTTCTTTATGCAAGTTTGAGATAGTGTAAGTAAAACTGCGAACAGCCTGTTAGAAGAACTTGTTAAATGTAGTCTTTCTTCGCGCAACTGCGTTTGGCATATTTACACTCAAAATCAGTACCTGAGATTTCAAATCATATTGTACGGATGGGTGACTAAGAGTGGTCTGAGTTTGTAGGCTGGACGTAGAACCCTGTTAATAATTAGGCAACTCGATCTCCATTTATATAGTAAAATAGCAGCTGCCATCTCTCTCTGGCGAAATTATAAATTTGGTTGTGCAGGTGTGCGGGTGTCAGCGCCTCACCGTACCTTTTTTTTGTTTTTTGTTTTTTACTTTCGTGAGGCAACAACAAAAAAACAAAAATATTTGCGTCCAACGAACGAATTGGAATAGGCACCGACAGTTTAATTTATGCACACATTTACTTAATAAGGGAATATTATTAGGGGTGCAATTTGACCAAATATTGGAAGCAAGTACAGTGAAGGAATGAACCAAGACATTGGGCATAATATTAGTGACGGTACCTAAAAATGAGTCGCGCCTTTTTTTTCTTTCTTTTTTCCTTGTCCTGTTCCTTTGGGCACGTAGCGCTGCAGAGATGTTGTTGCTTGTCACCCCGCTAAGGAAGCAATGAACGAGTGGTTCTTGAATACTACAGTCCTAGGGTGTGTGATGGCTTTTAAGCAGGAGCTGCTGTGGCAGTAGTCATGCTCTTAGTGGAGACGAGTCGAAAAAGAGTAATCTCTGATTCATCCAGCCTGCATCAGTATTCTCACTGGATGCAATTTTTCGGAGAAGCTGATTGGATGGTTGGCTGTCTTTAATGAAAAATTTAAGTGACACCCCGCTGCAGTTCAATTAGTTGACCAAAGCGAGTTAGCTAAGTTGGGACTGAAAATTTTTGTGTATGTGTGCACATGCAGATTGAATAGATTATCCTATACTGTAGATATTTTAGATAAAAAAATACATATATGTAACAACTGATTTTCTAGATAATTATAATAATCTGCGTCTGAGCGCACTCACAATTCATTTCTGGAACAGCATCCCGAATTGAAGTGTGCTTTCAAGACCGAACGGACCAACAGCTACGTAAGCCAATGGTTTTTTTTTCCTTTGTATATCTTCACCTGATGCTGGAATTAGGTTTGGAGTGCTGATAAACTTTGAGGTGCTACACATTGGAGTATATTTAATCTTTTTCATCAGCGGGTAGTCACACCCCCGTCCTTCCGTATCCAGCGGTAGTCTTTTGGTCGAAGTCATCTTGTCATCACCTATCTTTCAGACGTTATCTGGTAACTTGCACCGCTACACTTAGTTGTATGATGGTAAATACAATATGATATTCAACTGTATTTTGTTCGGTGTTTGTAGTTTTGTATGTGCTTGGTCTATTCCTTGTCTGTAATCCTAGTTAAAAAGAAGCAGAATAAACAAACAAGTGGTAGTAATAATTGAAAAAGCTTTTTGAAATATTTCCACCCCCCTTCTCTCATGCATTGTACTAAGTTGAATTTTTTTGTTTTTGTTTTTTTTTTTATTGTATGTTTCTGGCTCAGTTAAAGTACATGTATATACTTATTTATTTAATTTTTTTCTCTAATTTCCCCATCGTATATAAAGACTGTCCATTATCCATGATTTTCCGTTATTTCGATTTTAGCTTAGTGCCTATATGAATTAGATAAAACCCTCTTCCTTTTCCCCATTACCTTTTCTGTAAAAGTCTATCCACTATCTTTTAGGCAGACTTCATTCTTATTGTCCATTTACTCATTTATCAGCCATGGCCTCACAAGATGTTTTCAACGTGGAGGTCTTCTTCATTGTTTTCAGAGAATCCTTAGAAGCTATTATTGTTTGTTCTGTCTTGTTGGCCTTCGTCAAACAATCCTTCAATCCAGGTGGTAAGGCCGAAAAGATTACAAATCCTGAGCAACATAAAATCTACATGCGCTTGTGTAGACAAGTCTGGTGTGGTATGATTGCTGGTGTTTTCGTTTGTTTTGTCATTGGTGGTGCTTTCATTGGTACCTTTTACACGTTGGGTAGAGATATCTGGAGTAAATCTGAAGATTTATGGGAAGGTATTTTCTGTTTGTTAGCAACTATTGTTATTTCTCTTATGGGTATTCCAATGTTGAGAATCCAAAAAATGCAGGACAAGTGGAGAATCAAGTTGGCCAAATCTTTGCTTGCAAAACCAAAGGAAGGTAAAAGATTCAACATTGGTCACTACTCCAAAAAATACATTATGTTCCTTTTGCCTTTCATTACCTGTCTTAGAGAAGGTTTGGAAGCAGTTGTTTTTGTCGGTGGTGTTGGTTTGGCTGGTAGTGGTTCTAAAAAGGCTACTGCTTTCCCATTGCCTGTCTTTGTTGGCTTATTCTGTGGTGTTATTGTTGGTTTAATTCTTTTCTACTTTGGTACTGGTTCCTCCATGCAAATCTTCTTGGTCTTTTCTACTTCTATCTTATACTTAATCTCTGCTGGTCTTTTCTCCAGAGCTTGCTGGAGTTTTACCAACTACGGTTACAACCAAAAAACCGGTGGTGATGCTTCCGAGTCCGGTTCTGGTCCAGGTTCTTACGATATTAGTAAAACAGTTTATCATGTCAACTGTTGCAATCCAGAAATTGATAACGGTTGGGATGTTTTCAATGCTATTTTGGGATGGCAAAACACTGGTTATTACAGTTCTGTGATTGCTTACAACATTTACTGGTTAGTTTTGATTGTCACCTTGCTCCTTATGTGGTATGAAGAAAGAACAGGACACTTGCCATTCACCAAGAACTTGCATTTGAGAAACTTGAATCCTATGTACTACATAAAGAAAGGTAAGAGAGATGTTCATGAAATGACCAAAGAACAAGTTGATGAATTAGTTGCAAATGCTCAAAATGCTGCTGTTTTCCAGCATCATAACAAAGAAGTAGCCAAAGCTGCTGCTGAAAATAACACTAAAGAAGTAGAGGAAACTACTACTACTACTATTTAGCAAGTTTAATGTCTGCCATTTAAATGACCGTTTTGTTTTCTTCTTGCCTTTTTGTTATTATTATTCACAGTTTTACTACTTTATTTTTTTAAATTTACATTGACATAATATTCTCATTCTCATTCTTAATTTTCTTTCAATAGTTAATCCTTTTTCGTTCTCAATCCATTCATTTACGTTTTTCTGTTTTAATGATATATAGTTCAGTACATTCATCAGGATATTCCATTTCACAATTATATTGATATCATGTAGCTATAACTAATGTCATATTATGTGTCTTGGGGAGAAATGGGCATCATCTCTCATCCCCCCCCCCTTTGCAAACGCAAGTAAACCCCTTGAAAAAAGAATAAAAATAGAGCCGTGCCAAGGTTTAGCATCGATTCGACGTTTATCGTTTATATTATTTATGCTGCGATTCTTCATATTTTGATAATAAGCATCGCTGCAAAAATATGATGTCAAAGGCATCAAGTTTTGTCTCCACCCCTACTTCCGCAGTAAATATTTCTTGGATTATATAGATTGCCCTAGATAATTTTTTTTTCTTTTTCTCATGCGATGCACCTTGCATTAATCAATGTGGACCCTCTGTGGACAAAGTAGGGATTATTGTAAGTTCTCTCTTGATATAGTCATCCGTACATCGCGAACTCCGAAACCTAATATTATGGGTTTGTGCACAGAAAAGCTGGTTTGTCATAAAGTGAATTTTCTTCTTTTTTTTTCTTTCAAAAAATGTGACATTATTTTGAAATCACGAGAAGAATCAACTCCTTAATTTTTGTAGAGATAATATGTTTCAACACAATTTATACTTACTTTTTGAAAGTTTATAGCACAATCTACGAGTTCAACTCCGAAATACGTGCATTAATATTAAGTATAATAATTACAATATTCAAAAATGTATGGTAACATGACGATAAATAACAATTGAGTATATGATTGATAATTCAACCTTGGAAGAAACAGTAACTTTGTACAAGCTTTTGATAATCGCTCGAATCGGTAGAATGTTGAGATTCTCTCAATTTTGCAATCTCGCTAGTCAAGTCAATGCTGCTTTGCCTTTTTGCCTCTTCCCCCATTTGTTGCGCCCGATGTGGCGATAAAACAGGTTTTGTTTTATCAACGATAGAGGCATCTTCCATATTCAATATTCTTGCAGGTGATACCGGACTACACACAGTTTTACTTGGACTGAAAGAAATAGCATCCATAGACGGGATGCCAGTGGTGGTTGCTGTATTATAATTACTAGTGTCGTTGCCTAACAGAGGTTTCCCGCCAAAGACCAAAGATTCGGCAGTAGAAGCAGCATGAACGCCCGCGCTATAGAAAAGAGAGGTAGGTGATTTCATCTCGGGTCTCTCAAGCAAAGATTCGCCCAACTCAAACTTATGATATCTATGGTACAAATTCTTCTGAGGACTATTGGCTGTGCTGTCACTGTGACTCTCTAGACTATTTCTGCTACTACTACCGATTGTTTCCACGCCTTTTGTATTCTGGCCTGTATTGCTGTTGCTTTCACTTTTGAAGTTGAGACTTATAGGCGACAAAGTATTAATTCTTGGGAAATATTCTTCATGTTTGTTATTCAATGTCAATGTATCATCACTTAGAATATCATCGTCACTGAAATTAAAATTATTGACCAACCCAGCATTTTTAGTTTTCTTTGTATGCGATTTTATAAATCCACCATCATTTGTTTTCAGAGAATAATATTCGTCATCATCATCATCTCCTTCTTTGTCGTATTTTCCGTAGTTTTCATTTTTGAACACCATTTCGTAATTTTTAGAGTAATTGTTATCCCAATATTCCTGGTTTGCACAAATATACCGTACAACAGCCACAAGTGTTACCTTTTCCTTGGCTAGGGATTTATTTATTTTTTTATTAGTAATGACAATATTGTTGCCGCTATTATCGGTAACTAATGCAGAGATTGGTATCTTTATAACGAAACGATCATAATTGTTTTTTCTTAAAATTCTTGGAACATCAGGAACATATATGGCGTCTATTTCTGAAATGATTTTCCAATTGTTTAAAGAGTACTTGATTGTGATTCTTTTCTGAAAGGATAAGTTTTTAACAGCAATGTAACCTTTAAAGAATTTCTTGTCAGTAGTCAAAAAGAAACGCTCCACAAAAACTGGTAAATTTTCATTGATTTTAAAGTCGTAAACTCCGCTATCATCAAAATTCAGAGCCTCCAATTCCCATTTGGCATTACCCAAACCAGATCTGCTACTCGAATAATAATCGTCATCATCATCGTCATTGTATGCATCTATATCGTCATCACTAAAGTCAGACCCACTATCTTCACTACCACTGTCCCCAATCAACCAATTCAAAGATTTCTTTTTATTTCTAGATGCAATCTTCTTAGAAGACATCCTTCTAAAAGCTTGCAAAGGAGTGACTTCAGTAGAAATTGCTTCAGGGGTATCCTTCTCATTAAAATATTTGATATCCGCAAATGATTTGTTGTTAAAATGAACGGATTTGTATGTGGGAGTGGTAGGTAAAGACTGACTACTTCTTTCATAGTTACCCATATTGGCGAGCGAGCTAAGCTTTAAACTGGATTTTACAATCTCGCCTGTTTTTTTTCGGATAAGATTTTTTGATGTATTGTTTATCAAAGATTCATCATTTATGGAATTGGCATCTGCTGAGCCGCTATTTTCGGTAATGGTGCTCAGAGAAGTACTACTGTTTTCGTTAAATGGTGTGTTTTTATGGCTAACAGAGATAGTGGAGGATGTGCTATTATCAGAACCACCTGGATTCACAAGATCCAATAACAGTAACCTTTTATTCAACTCTGTGTTGTTAGAAGTAGTGTTCTCCAAGTTTTTTGAGAGCAAGAACGGGTTATTTTCTGAACCTGAGTATCTTTTCTGATGCAAATAAGTGATTGATTTTGGTTCGAAATCTAAGGTCTTAGATCTTTGGTGAAAAAGATGTGGGCGGGCTTTGCTAGCTATTAGATAGTTATTATCCGGAGGCTTATTGTCGGTAGAAGGCGTATGAAACAGCGGAAAACTGCGGCCAGTAGGCAGAGACATGGAGTTGTCTTTGTGGATGGAGACATTATCAAGAAGAAAGTTTGTGGGATTCAGTTTTGATGCAGGAGAAGGGTACGCGATATGTGTCGTCGAAGGTCTGCTGCTGCTTGTACTGGAGCCATCTAACTGGTCGTCAACAGCAGGCGAGACCGCTTTATGAGAAGAAGGCGTATGCGCGTGAGGAGAAGGAGAATATGCGGGACATGTATTCATCGTGACATTTAACAGATATGGCAGTGGAAATGAGAGACAGAGATAGCAGGTGTTCCAATAGAATGCGGTGCGTTATAGCGTGGGTGGAAGGCGTTTGCAGTTTAGACAAGACAATCGCTATCGCTCTTTTAGCGCTAATTAGATGGATATCAGGAGCAAAACAAAGACAAAATAGTATTAGTATTAACCAGCTAACTACGACCGTAAACTAATAACAAAATCCCAAGAATACAAATGTGTACCAATGTGACTTGATTTGATTTCTTTGAATATCACCACAACAACAATAATCAACTCTTTATCATAAAAAAAGAACATGTTCGATATTCAAAAATAGTATCAAAAAATGCTGTGCAAAAAAAAATCTACTGCAATGATAGTAAAGCCGCTGTTAGTTAGAAAAGGTGCACTATTCTCAAACCTGTTTTTTTTTTTTGTGTAGTTATCATATCAGCTGCTTTTTTTGTGTGTGTGTGTATGATAGTTAATTGCTTTTGTTACTACATGGAATTCGTTCCAGTCATATATTGACTACTAGCGTTGTTGGCACACTGCCAGCGAGGCTGCCTTCTCCCCTCCCCGATTAAAATAATTGAGCGGACACCTGGCTATCGGTCCTTCTGTCTCCCAGAGACAGGCAGGTGTATGCGCCAGAGTCTGCGCCCATCTCCCCGTGGGGTGACTCTGGGGCAGAACAAATCTTAACTTTATAAATGTTACTACTCATACTCAACATTATCGATCTGGCAACAGGTACAAATCAAAATAAAAAAAAATTAAAAATTAAAAAGCGATAGAAAAAATAAACAAAGGCTCTGACGCGTGCGCTTCCCGACCGAAAAGGTACCAATTTAAAAATTACAATATTCAAAACAACATTCGTTTCTATTCTGTTAAACTAGCAAAAGAAAGAAAATACAAAAAAAACCAGAACAGTCCTTTCTGCTATGTGGCTTCCAACGTCCCACACGATGAGCGTAGTTTTTTGGCTTAACCTAGTAAGCTGTAGCCATGTGTTCAGTTGCCGTGCAGCCTTAATGTTTTGCGACGCGTCTTTCTGGTTCCTTGGAAATTTCGTATTTCTGCATCTTCAATGGATGTGTTGTAATAGTATTAGACACCGCATTTCTTCGGGTTTCCAAACCACAATTCTGTAATTTTTATTTTGTTGTTACGTTTGCTATTATAGAGATTCCGAAAAATCTAGTGTTTTCTCCCATGTGCCACGTCTGGTGTGAGCAAAATGGGACTACTCTTTTCATTTGATAAGCATCTTCAGAAAACAGCAGCTCAATGGGGACAGCGGCTGTTTGGTTACATTGACAAGTGTACTGGCTGTAAATGTACATTCTAAAGAAAGAATATGTAGATATGATATCAATAGCATCATGTTTTGCTGTTTGGCTGTAATATTTTCTTTCTTTGAAAAAAAAAATGGGAGAAACTGTTTAACGAGAAACAGGAGCTTTAAATGCTTCAGAATTCAGTATCTTTAGCAGAAACGCATAGTAGATAAAAAAACTCCTGCATAGCATCCTAAGGTTAAAAAGTTCTGTGAATATCGAACAAACCTCAAACTTATTATGAGAAGTGGCCTATATGGTCACAAAATTTCACAAAATTTTTGGATTGATCTCTCTATCTAGTTCTACTTTTGTTTGCTCAAGACAAGATAACCATGTGCTTAGCAATACAATATTATAATCTATGCTTTTTTACACAATAAATTATAAATTTACGAGTGAAGAGTAACACACGTTGAAATGGCTGGGCTGCACCTACGCGTCGCGCTGTATACGTTGATCTATTGAACAAGATTGTCTTTACTAGCTAACGAAGATGAACACACCCAGGGCACTTGAAAACCGATAACTAGATTGATATTGGACAGCACGTGGATCCAACGTAGACCTATCACCAATTTCAACTCACAGGGGAACGTTTAAGTTTTTGTAAGGATGTTATTTCACCTCAGTGCTGGACATGCTTACTATGTGTCGTTTATTTCGTTCTGCTACAATCACCAAACGAAACAACGCAAACAACAGAAAAATAGGCCCAGATTTACGAACCATAGCTATTTATTCCACAGCTCTCTCCGAACTATTCAAATTCGCGGGTTTTTTTTTATTTTTTATCTCATTTCTCCTTGCATTAAGGTGAGACTATATTCTGTTCCTGCAACCATACAACATAAAGACAAGCGACAAAAGAAATACAAACGGCATCAGAAATACAAACGGCAACAGAGACTAATGGCAACACAGAAACAAATTGTAAAACGAAACAAACGGCTAGTTTAATTATATGCACATATACATGAATTTACTTGACTTTGGTTTCTAAAGTGCAACAGAATTTGCTTGACTTTGGGCTCTACAGTGCAACAGAATTTGCTTGTGAGCACAAGTCAAATCTCAGCACACAATACCAACACAAATATCCAGTATTCAGCCAGATTGATTGGTGTACGACTAATCGCTATAAGCAAGTATCCAATATTCAATAGAGATTAAGCATGCAGCAGCAGATGAAATTATAGAAAATATAGAACAACATTACAGAAGACTGCAGAATGCAGAAATAGAGGACAATAGGATAAAAAGACAATAGGACAAAAAGACAATAGGATGAAAAAAAACTGGAACATATTATTCATTTATTTCACATATAACGTGAAAGCGTCTCAGTGTTTAAAGATAAAGGCAGCCACGTATCTTTATTAACAGGTGTTTTTTTTTGCACGATTAGCAGGACTTACATCAGAAATGCTAGTACTCATGAATGGAGATAACAAAATAAAATATTCTCAATGATTGATAGATCGTTGCTATTTCGTACCTCATCAAGGAAACAATGCCAGCTCACTTATCTATTTCCCCCGCAAAATTTTGGTGTCTCAACTTTTTTTTCCCCTTCAGCCCTGTCAAAGCAAACTGAAATTTATGTGCATTTTGTTTTTCTCAGACACAATTTTATCCTTTTTCATTCGTGCATTCGGTGATTCAATTTTCTCCTCCGAATTTTTATTAATTTCCTTTCAGATGTCTGATTTGATTTTTTTGAGAGTGTCTCCCTTCAAAAAAAAAAAAAAATCATTATCTCCTTATATTCCCACATGTTAGGACAGGAATACAACAAAACTAGACCTTCGCCCGAATTATTCATTGCTACGGATTGTTCACAGTCAGAAACAATTATATTTGTTTCTTGCTGGTATATATATTCCAGAAGATAGACCAGTTTCGAATATAGAAATAAAAACAAAAAGCTAACAATCAAAGGTGCAATCAGCCCCCAAAAAATCCAAAAGATATACCATATTTACAGTATAGAAGAAAAAAAAACAAAAAAAAATACAACCCGCCCCCAATAACGACCATGATCTCAACCTCAACTTCTTCGGGATCCACAATCTCTAGTTCCCTAAGGCAAAGACTGACGATTTTGAAATCGCCCTCTGAGCCATCCACGCCCCCTTCTTCCATTTCCCTTGAAGCACCACTCACCGGCTCCCATGCGAAAGGCTGCTTCATTTCTCGGAAAAGCCCAGCAGACAATAGGCTCCTGATTCTTGTTGTCCTTTGGCATATTTCGTCTGTGTTTATCTTCTTCTCCTCTGCTCTTCTTATATACGCGTTGAGTCCTTTGAAGGTATGGCTTTATTTCCATATTCCGTACCTCATGGTTTTTATCTTTTTTAAGCCGTCACAAAATGGAAGAGTCATTCACAGAATCTCTCCATTTTTCAGATCTTTGACTTTTTGGAAGCATTTGGTGGACTATTTCCCTATCAAAATACACAAAACAGTAGATCTAGAACCTTCTTATAGCGAGGTATTAGTAACAAATGACTACCTTATAAAAATATGGATACCTAATGGCCTCGTATTTTTGGTTCCTGGTTTTATTTTGAAGATAGACACCATCATCCGGACTCCGGGTAATCCTACAGATTCGGATGATAGCTTTGATGAGACTACAGAATTAGACCAGGATGATATAATTTTCAAAAAAGATACGCAGATTAAAAAAAAAATACATTATATCAAATTGATCAAATTGAAGCCATATAGAAAAATTGTCTCCACAGGCAACAAGTACATCTTTGGTGTCAGTCCTCATGGAATTGCCGCGTTAGGTGCCACTGGATCTTTTGTGACAACCAGATCTTCTTGGCCAGATATTTTCCCTAATATTCCCGTATGTCTTCTCACGCTCAACATCCAATTTAATATTCCATTTTTTTGCGATTATCTTTCTATGTTAGGTATCTCTCTGGTTACAAGATCAAATATTGATGCAATTCTATCCCCAAAGAACCATCATAATGTTGCAATTGTGCTTGGTGGTGCGAGAGAAGCCCTCTTGTCAAGACCTGGGTCCACTGATATAATTTTAACCAAGAGACATGGTTTTGTTAAAGCTGCAATGGCAAATAAAGGTACTAGATTAGTGCCAATTTTTGCCTTTGGAGAAAATGAAGTTTACGACATGGCATCAAAAGAATTTTACGAAAGTAAAACGGTTTTGAAATTTAACAACTTAATGAAGAAATGGTTTGGGTTTGCTATTCCAATGTTTAAAGGACGCGGGTTGTTTACTCTGGATTTTGGTTTGTTGCCATACGACAAAGAGATTAATGTGGTTATTGGAAAACCTATAGAGGTTCCGTACTCCAAACTGCCATCTCGAGAAATTGTGGATTTTTACTTGAGAATATATATTGATGAATTGACTGAGTTGTATGAGGCTAACAAAAAGAAATTTGGATATTCTGCAGATTTAAATATAATTTGATACAAGCTTTTTATTTTCTTATTTACTATTATTATTATTTATTTATTATTCGTCGGATGATTTTTTTTTCTTAATATTTAATTTTTTAATGTTTGACTTTTTATCATTTAGTTACAATTAATCTTCTTTATATAAAACTACAATTAACTATATTTTGACTTTCAACTCTTTATTTTTCAAGTACGCAGTAAAATCATCATATTGATTTTAAATTATGTCTATAATAGATTTAATTTCTATCTTCCTCATCAGTATCACCATACTCCTCATCAGTATATTCTTCATCAGTTAATTCTTCATCAGCGTTAGTAAGAACCTTACTAATAACTTCATAGCCCAATTTCCTAATATTTTCAATAATATTTTCATTCTTAGGATTATAAGTTACAAACACACAGCTAGTAGCAACTTCAAACAAAGGAGAAAAGTATTTCTTTGTAACTATAATTAAATCTTCAACAGTTAATTTCTTCAATTTAGCAAACAAAACCTGCTTAAAATCAGCACCACGTGAGATTAGCTCAGTATCGATATACCGGTTTCTTGCACTATTGACATAATTATTCTCTTTAAAAGCAAAAGAGCTAACAATCATACTGATGGCACCGTCCATCAAGGAAATATCGAATCCGCTACCATTTTCAACCAAAAGCTCATCAACCGCGTGTTTTGCCGCTTTTAGAGATCCAATAACATCAGTTGCATTAAATAAACTCAAAATGATCTCTTGATTCTCAACATCTAATGAGATGCTAGCATGGTATGCTAAACCAACACCTCTGATAGATTTCCAGAATGGACCTTCTGGAATTTCCAAATAATTCTTAACGAGCATCACAGCTGCAAAATCATCATGCAAATAGTCAATGTTAAAATTACAAACGCGGTACAAATAACTGGACTCAGAACCTGGTGTGGCCATCAGATATGCGTTCTTACCCAACTTAATACCTTGTTCATTCAAAACCATTTTATTTCTTGGAATCTCAGTAACTGGAATAACGTTGCTGCTTCTATCACTATCTGTGATTTTAGTAATAAACGGTTTCCAAGAAGATACTGGTGCATCAACATCAGAAACTCCACCATAGATGGCAACACGATAGTTTTCTATACAATAAAATAAATTAGTTCTGATCTTTTCTAACTCAGATTCAATCTGGGCGAATCCTTCATCTGTGTCAATCATCTCGGAAAACTTATGAAAATGTTCTTCGACATCCAAAATATTGTGGGATTTACTAATGGAGCGATCATTCGTCAAATAATGGTTGGATAGATATAAAAGCATAGTATTTCCATCCCTTTTATGTTCTGAAAGTGTACCAATAAATCTATCAATTTCAACTTTCACACGTTTCATGTCAAATTTAGTATTGAATAAAAGTCTTTGAATCCATTGAATGGCTTTGTTATAATGGCTTTTTTTACATACTACAGTAAAATTTAGAAGTTCACTGAATCCAGCCATACCTGGGTAAAAATTAAAGTTAATTAGATCCTTCTTTAATTCATCAACCACTTGCTCATATGTTAATTCTGTACCATCATCCAAAATCATTGGCAAATTAAACAATTCTTGGAAAATTAAAAAATATGGAATTGATTCTTTTGGAATTGCAAACGAGGAAAGCATAAGTTTTATTGTAATGAAATTAGATTTATAGTTATCAAAGTAAATGTCTAATGGAAAACCTTCGTTTGGCAAATCCTTGAAGATCTCATTTTTGAAATCAGTATTCTTACCAAATGTTGAATCACTGATCTTAACTGGACTAGTTTGAATAAAATCAATACTGCTGATATCCGATTTTTTATATTGATATAACACTTCATCTGGGATTGGTTTATTATTAATCTCGTTAGCTTTTTCTAATCTTTCTGCTAATTCTTTGAGTCCAGATTCTCCCAATTCCGCAATTCTATCTTTAACTAATTTTTTCTCTTCTACGTTCTTTTTCTTAAATAAAGCTGCAGAAGGTTTAGCTAAAATTGCAGCGTATGGTTCATCAAGAAAATACTTCTTATAAAACAGTAACCATTTTTTTAAATCCCACGATAATAAATCTTCAAAATCTTTCAATGTTTTTAAACTGTTCAACGATTTGTCATCACCATAAACAAAATCATTGATAGCTGTATCTGCGAATTTTTCAAAATCTCTTTCACATTCATTTACAAATTCATCTTTTGCATATTCAATAGCTACTCTCATACGTTCTAAATCAAATTGATTCTTGTCATAGTGTTCGATTAAAATCTCATGAAATTTTTGTTCACATTCATGTAATTTTTCTGTTGGAACACCAGAAACAACGAGCGAAACATAAGTCTTCATGTAATCATTGGTATAAAACCCAAGATCAGATGCTAATGGATCATCTATTTCAACAATGTTACTTTGAAGTGGAGAAGAAGAATCATCTGCTAAGTAGGAAAAAAGGATAACGTAAGCTAAAGAACCTAGCGTATCACTGTAATCAGGTCCAATGAAACCTATGAAAATTCCGCCACTAGATTCATCCAAATCTGGAAATTCTATTTCTTTAACAGTCTTATCTTTCATAATGAATGGACTAGGAGAATCTACGAACGGCCGTGGGTTTTTAGTAGTTGGTAAATCTGGTAAATAACTTTCAAATTTTACCATAGTTTCCATTAATTCTTCTTCATGAATGGAACCAGCGACAATAACACATAAATTATCAGGTCTATACATCGATCTATGGAACTCCTTAATTTTCTGATTTGTTAACACTCTTAGACTCTCTAATAAACCACCAGTTTCGGAAGAATAACCAGAATCCTTAGCGAACAAAGTTCTTCCACATTCTAGTTCAGAAAGAAAAACATTGGTTAAAACATGACTCTCCATTTCAGAGTAGACAACACCTTTATCCTTACCGGTTCCATCAACATGATAAACTTCAGTGTAACAAGCTTCGTCAGTCAATGTTGGATAAAGTAGATGATCTAAATACACCGGCAAAAGTTTATTAAAGCCCTCCCAACCCGCTGTTTCTAAAGTATATACGGTTTTATCTGTGGCTGTCCAAGCATTAGTGTTACTGAAATGCATATTACCAAGAATGTCCAAGAGCCCTTTATACGGGAACTTTCTAGATCCCAAAAAAATTAAGTGTTCCAAAGTATGTGGCGTACCGGAATCATCAGGAACTTCAGTAGCAACTGCAAAATAACCATGAACCATTGGCGTTTCTTGTTTAATGGAGATGATTTGTAACCCAGTACGTGTGGATCTCCATTTTTTGATCTCCGAGGGAGCGTATTCAACTTCAAACAGGTTAACTAATTCAAAAGCATTATCATTCATAATATATGTATTTTTTTTTAAAATATGCTTTAATTTGGCTTCTATATTTATATATTCAATAAAATTACTAATATTGGAGACTTTTTCTTAAATATAAATTTATTAACTTTGAGAAGTATTATCAGCAGGTAGTGGCTATCTACAAAAAATTTTTCGAATTCTGAATACAATTTTGATTTGAAAAATCAATGGGAACACAGTATTCATTATGTGCCCCGTAGAACACTTGAAAATTGAAATATATAAATGACTCCAGAAAAAACAGTAAATCAAAATTCGAACATGAGGTTATTAGTTGAACATAAAACAAACATTTTTTCATTTCTATAAAATTTCTCAAACGATTATACGATCTTGCTTAATTGAGAAAGATAAATAAGTGGCAAAAAAGATTATCAACTAGACACAAGATAAGAAATATGGATGAAATACCAGACTTGGTGGAAAACGTTGATCAAATTGACGAAAGTAAACTTTCAACGCTTACTAATCCAGATGTGAATAACAATAAATACATACCATCATCTACACCTAACGAAATTGATAAAAAAGTTCCTGTTACAATTATTACTGGTTATTTAGGTTCTGGAAAGTCCACTCTTCTTAGTAATATTGCTAAAAAGGGTCAAAAGCGAATTGCTGTTATTTTGAATGAATTTGGTGATTCTAGTGATATTGAAAAAAGTTTGACTATCCAAGATGATAATAAACAATACGAAGAGTGGCTAGATTTAGGAAATGGCTGTTTATGTTGTACAGTTAAAGATAACGGTGTATCCGCCATTGAACAGTTAATTGATAGAAGTAAAGACAAGATAGACTATATTTTCTTGGAGACAAGTGGTATCGCAGATCCAGCACCAATTGCAAAGATGTTTTGGTTAGATGACGCCTTGAGCTCTAATATCTACATTGATTCAATAATAACAGTTTTGGATGCAAAGAATATTTTGAAAAATTTGCAAGATTTTGGAGGTCATAGACATAATAAAACTATTAATGAGGAAGAACATGAGCATGAATTAGAAAGTAAGACAACCACAGCAGAATTACAGATTGCTTTGGCAGATGTGATTTTATTAAATAAATATGATCTAGTGGAAAATTGTCTAGAAGAACAAAATAATATCGAGACAGCTATTCAAGACATTAACTCTTTTGCACCTATTTATAAAACATCATATTCTGATATTGATTTGAACAAAATCTTAGATTTGCATTCTTTTGAAACTAATGACAAGAATTTAGAAAGCAAAAGTGAAATGATAGTCAATAATGAAGGCTCGTTTCATAATCCCAGTATTACTACGGAAGTTATTCAATTTAAAAAAGTAGCAAACCTACCCGAATTTTTACCAAAACTTGATAAATTTATTCAAAATGTGTTATGGGAAAATATTATCCAAGGTGAAAAAGTAGATATTCATAGATTAAAAGGCTTGGTACTTGAAAATGGCACTGGAAATGTCAAAGAAGGAGAAATGACTGATAAAATAAAAGTTATACAAGGTGTAAGAGAAACGTACGATATCTTTGATGGTTATTACACTTCAGAATTACATGATAATGGTAACTGTAAATTAGTCTTTATCGGGAAAGGTTTAAAGAAAGAAAATATTTGCAAGGAATTGAAACAAGTAATTGACACAATTGAGATAATCAATTAAAGCTTAATGTAAATATTTTTATAGTTGCAAATATACCCTATTAATGTGACAACAACGGAATACACAACTAATATTAAAATGGAATAATTTTTATCCATATCTAAAGTGTTGAATGTAAGATTTGTCAATCCTGTCAAGACATTGGACACTAAAAATATAAGCATACCATTATTATTGATTGACTCCAATGTGTATGGAACGTTATTGTTTTTATCATCGTCATCAGCACCTTTCGAAATATAAGTGAATAATCTATTAATTAACTTGAAACCAATCAAATAGTTCATATTGTAAGAAACAACAAATAAAACATATTGCAAGTTTGCAAATCTTCTTGATATATCAGTAAAATTTGAGCAACATTGACTGTAAACCACCAATAAATCAAAAAAAATAGTGTACAAGCATAAACAAGTATCTGTTGATAAACTTAATTTTGATGCCAAATATGATGGCTTTCTTTGGAATGTCATAATCTCAGATTTGTTGGAATTCTTAAACAAATTAAATGGGGTAATAATTCCAGGCAATAAGAAACTTCCAATTGATTCGCCAATAAGATAAATGGAAAAATATCCAATCAATGAAAAAATACCTTCTTTATTCTTGTCGAACACAGTTTCACGGATACCATCATCCAATAAATACAGTAATAACTTTTTGCTGTTTCTTTGTAGAAAATATTCGTAAGAGAATGGAATAATTAGGCCGATCAAAATATTAAAATTATTCAATCTTAAGAAATAAAAACAGAATTCCATAATATATTTTATTGGCTGTAATAAACTCAAAGTAACAAAGAAATTCCAATGGACACCATATTCAGAGACATGTTCTTGATAATTCAATAACTTCACCAAGACTAATCTTCCAATACCCAACAAAAAAACCGTGAATGAACCCTGAAAACTTTTCACAATGTTGATAGCAAGCGATAGTAATTCTTGAAAAAACCTCAATTGATAATTAATATTAAATTTGGTCCAAATGGATTTTCTAGCGGAGACAATTCCCATTGAAAAAACAAAAGATCCAACACCCAAATCCATAAGAGATGTGCCCCATGTTTCACATTTAGCAAACCTTCTTGGGAAAATATGAAAGTCAACTGCCAAAATAGCAAGCGCGGTGATAACCATCATCTGCGATCTGTAAACAGTCAAATAGGACCTCTTTGGTAGAAGCTGTTCCTTTGTTATTTTGGAGGCATCTAATTTAAATTTCTTAGAGGCCCTTGCTTGAATATTAGAAAGGGATTTCTTGTTAGATCTGTAACTGGTCAAAGCAAACACCATAATCGGTAATGATATACAATAAACCAAGGAGGTTATATCATCAGAATACGTGGTGATGGAAAGCAATAAGGCTACCCAATTCAAAAAATAATCCAAGAGTAACGAAAAGAAGTTCAAGTTCCGTGCCTTGGGATCCTTATTACTGGAAAAGATGTCAGTGAAAGTATTGAGGAAACAATAAGAGAAATAGCATATCAATGAAATACATGTCACCCAGTAAATGTCACCAATCGTACCACCAGTTAAGCCAGTGACGAAATCTTCCTTTCTACTTTTCAAATCATTGGACATATTATATAAATATTATCTGCTTAACCACTTCTCAAATATGATAATTAGATTTGATTGGAGTTCCATTCAAAGTATGCTTAATATATTATTGTTATAAATGAATTAAGAAAAAAAAGTGTACAGAAAAAACTAAATCGATATGATTAAAAATATATATCACGTGAATCACGTGAACATGAATGATAAGCATCGGCATACATATGCTTGCGTAAAACATTTCTATCTCCAATACTTAGATGAAACTTAATTTACATGTTTAGATACGATCATAATCGGCGGCTTAAGATAAAAAAAAAATCAAAGCAGAAACAAAAATCAAAGAAAAAAAGTGAAAAATGCAGTAGAAACGCGGAAAAACTACAAATTGATAAATCAACACTTAACGATTCTACTCTTCTTCTCCCAACTGATATTTATTCTAGGAAGATCATTTCAGTTATATGCATATATATCTGAACAATAAACTTTACAAAAATGTTCACTAAAGTTCTTGATAATTTTTACTTGGTTTTGGTTTGTGCATATTTATTAGCATCTCCATACTCCAAAGTTGAAGAATCGTTTAACACCCAGGCAATTTACGATTTCATCAATTATGGATTTGATTTCACGAAATTCGACCATTTGGAGTTTCCAGGCGCAGTTCCAAGAACGTTTATTGGTTCCATGATCATTGGATTTGCCACCAAGCTCATCGATTATTTGTTGAATTTGGTTAACAAATATGATACCGATATCTCCCTGATAAAGTTGCAAATACTTGCCAGAGGTATCTTGGGCCTTTTCAATTGGTGCGCAACCATCTTTCTAAGGGATTCAATTAATTATGCTATCAACCATGCCGCATCTTTCAACCAACTGAAGAAAGCCGAAAAAAAAGAAGAGGGCAAAGAAAAGACTGTCAAGGAAGAAGAAAAGAAGGAAGAAAAGAAGGACTATTACAAACAAACCTCGGTGGGTTTCTGGTTCCTTTTGTTCCAAATGTCGCAATTTCACCTAACTTACTACTCTACTAGATTCTTGCCTAATTTTATTGCTTTGCCGTTCACCAATCTTGCTGTTGGTCTAGTTTTAAGAAGCAACTATCCATTGGCATTTGCTATTTTGGGATTCACAGGCATTGTTTTCCGTGCCGAGATCCTTGCTCTTTTGGCATGTATTGCCTTTGTTGCTGTGTTAGTTTTTGGTAAATTCGGAATATATGCATCTATCACTAACGGATTATTTGGTGTATATGTTGGTGGGTTCTTATCAATGGTATTAGATTCAAAAATTTGGAACCCAGAGAACAAGTGGTTTAGTTTGTCTCCTGAAAATAGAGTGCTTCCTGAATTGGATAGTTTTATATTTAATGTCGTTCAAAACAATTCTTTGCAATGGGGCGTAGAACCTTTCAACTCATATTTCACTAAACATTTGCCAAAGATGTTTATGCCACCTTTGCAGTTGTGTGTTTTTGTGTTGGGACTCGTCAAAGATAGAACTGCACCAGCTCTTGGGATCACCATCCTAGGTATTTCTGCTTTATTGCATATTTTTGTAATGTCGTTCCAACCGCACAAGGAATGGAGATTTATTGTGTATGACCTTCCAATTATCAATATTGCTGGTGCAAGCGGTATTGTAGGGATTGCTAACTTGTCAGGGGGAAGCTGGAAAAAGTTGATCAAGACCATTGTTTATTTTATTGCGACAGGTCTGACTTTACTATCTCTTTTAAGAAGTTTATTGATGTTGTATGTTTCGTCCTTGAATTACCCAGGTGGAGCAGCGTTGAGCAGTTTCAACCACTATTTTCTTGAAAGATTTGCCAACGGCACAGTTTTTGCAGAAAATGAGTACACTGTTCATTTGGATATTTTGCCAAAGATGACGGGATCCAGTTTGTTTGGAGAAATCAACCTGCAGATTTTGAAAGACAGCAATTTGCACTTGAAGTACGATAAATCAGAGAATGGGATGCTGGGCAACCAGGCACAGGATGCCGCGTGGGATTTCTTGATCAGCAATTATGATGTTGATACCGTCAACAAGCACGCAGTATCCGGGTCACAGTGGTACCCAGTCCAAGAAGTAACGGCCTTTCATGGCGTGAACATGACTTACTGCCAGTTGAGAGTTCGCGAGTTGCCCTCAATTTTGCTCAGTATTTTGCAAACTCGTAGCATGGAACCAGTCTTTCGAGAGCTCAGCAATGCAGTGATTCTTAGACCGGAAGTGTACATTTACGAGAAACAATTTGTAATTTAGATAAAGATGCATAGTTAAAAAGAGTACATAGAAGACAATTGATTTTAAAAATGAACAACGTTCATGAATACATTTCGTTTCTATTCAAAGGTTGTAAGGTTTATTGAATCCTATGTAGATTGTGTACCTATAATTCAAACACAGCACATGACTTTCACGTGACTAAAGAAAAAAAGAAAAGCAATTTTCATCTGACTCTTGGGGCAGAATAAAAAATAAAATTGCAGAAGAAATAGCAAAAAAAAAGAAACAACAAAGTGGTCTGCTTAGGAAAGTGCCAGATACTTACATGACGAAGAGGCGCTGCCGTCATAGCGATGATGGCTGACTACTGTTGTCTGCGGATTTTAAAATTTCCTCTTATTTTTTTTCTTTTTTTTTTTTTTCTTGTCCTACTTCTGTTCTTTGTAGTCGGAAAGCTGAATAGGAGCTATATAAAGCAACCGTGATTCCCTGAATTGGTTGCAACTGTCACACTATTTGAGAACCGTGTTTCAACGACATACATCTAATCCAAGACTACAAAGGAGTAGAAGCAGAAACAATAATATCCAGTAAATATCAAATCGCTGAACAGCAAACAGAAACGTGAAAATGGGTGCCGCGGATGAATTCTACAACGACAACAGACAGCAACAAAGTAAGGCTCCTCCACAAGGTTACCCTCAACAACAATACAACAGCTCAAAAGGTATGAATTACGACCGTTCAAGGCTGCAGATGCCGCAGCAGGCATATTACCCCCAGCAACAGCAGCAACAGCAGTATCAGCACCAGCAGTACCAGCATGCTCCACCTCCGCAAGGTTATTATGGCCAGCAACAACCCTACTATCAGAACCAGGCTCCACAGCCAGTGTACGTGCAACAACAGCCTGCCAAAAGCGGCAACACTGACTGTCTTACTATCATGCTTGCCACCTGTGCTGCCTGCTGTTGTTTGAATATGATGTTTTGAACGTCGACGCGTTGCTTAACTGCTGTTTTTGTATGCGACGCTTCTTCTTTTGAAAGAAATTCAGCTTTCTTAACCAGCCAGTGTCAGTTTCTTCTTTTTCCTCGACAATGTTTAGTTTTACGTGTGGCGTTTGAAAGAATTGTTCGTTCTTGCGTATATTTACTTTGCTTTCTGTGCTTCATTTTCAATAATATTTTTCTCATTGGGTGTAGAATCCCATTCAAATATTGTCTAACTTTTACATGTAATTGAGTTACAAATAGACAAAGTTTACCGCTATCAGGTGCTTTGAACTTGTCGCGAGTGGATGGATATGCGTATGTTGTTGACATACATCGGTCGATTTATGTCAATATGCGCATGCTATCATAACTGTTTTGCGCGCCATTCGTTGACTATCTAGGAATACTTCACATTTAAAAAGTCAATCCTGATTAACTAGTAATCCTTCTGCTTCCACAATGCTTTATGTATTGAACACTAATACATACATATATATATATACAATTGTTGTAGCAACAAATATATTCGAAATATTTAGCCAAACGTATCTCGGGTCTTATACCCAGTAAGCAATAAGTTATGACCGCTTTGCCTTCTGCTAGTGTGCATGCATACATTACTCATATGCCCTTGGATTTGTCGTGCGTGCTGTTTTCTTAGACATTGAACGTTAATAAAATTACTTGAAGAATATTTTACAATATTTATTTCTTTTTTTCCTATAAATCTCGTTCTAAATCCTTTTCATTAACGACTATTTAATTTGAAACATATTAAAGCAATAAAAAGTGTCAATACGAAAAGAAAAGGAAAATTACGAGAATACTGTATATAAATAGCCTGCTTGCGTTATTATTGAATTCTTGCTCGACTTTTTAGGTTTCCCCAACCCTATTCTCAATATCTAACTCCAAGCAGTTTCCCTTTGCGAAGATACGTCTTTAGGCGCCTTGATCATCACGGAAAATGATTTGGTCACAGTTAGATCCCAACAAAACGCATGTAGCGTATGCAGTAATCGGTTTCTTTACCATTTTTTTCTCTTTAATTTCAGTTGTTCTTAAACAAAAGATTTATGTCGGCGAGTCCACTTTTGCCACCATCTATGGATTGGTTGTAGGTCCTCATTGTTTAAATTGGTTTTCTCCTGATTCGTGGGGAAATCTCGATTATATCACTTTAGAACTTTCTAGAATCATTTTGGTTATTCAAATTTTCTTGGGAGCCGCGGAATTACCGAAGAAATACATGCTTATTCATGGCCCTTCTGTATTATTGCTATTAGTACCTGTCATGACGGCTGGCTGGCTTATTGTTGGTGCATTCATACATTTGGTAATCCCCGGTCTTAATTATCCAGCTGCACTTTTGATCTCGGGTTCAATAACTGCTACTGACCCCGTATTAGCTGCTGCCATTATTGGGAAATCCAAATTTGCACAGCAAAAAGTGCCAAATCATATTAGAAACTTATTAAGTGCTGAGTCTGGTTGTAATGACGGTTTAGCTTTCCCTTTTGTTTATTTAAGCTTATACTTGATTATATATCAAGGAGATGCAGCAAAAATCGTGAAAAATTGGTTATGTGTAACCATTTTGTACAAATGTGTGTTTGGTTCTTTTATGGGCGCAGTCACTGGTTATTTGGGAAGAAACATTCTCAAATTTGCTGAAAAGCGAAATTGGATCGATCAAGAATCTTTCTTATCCTTCTTTCTTTTCTTATCATTCTTTTGTGCTGGCTTTAGTTCTATTTTGGGTACTGATGACTTGTTAGTGGCTTTCGCTGCTGGTTGTGCATTTTCTTGGGACGGCTGGATTGGTAAACAAACTCATGATAACCATGTTTCTTCATCTATAGATTTAATTATTAACATGGCATATTTTGTTTATTTTGGTTCTATTGTTCCTTGGGATCAATTCAATAATGGTGCCATCGGCACAAATATATGGCGCTTAATCATCATTGCAATCGTAGTTCTTTTTTTAAGAAGAATTCCAGTGATTCTTGCATTGAAACCAATTGTTCCTGATATTAAAACTTGGAAAGAAGCTTTTTTTTGTGGCCATTTTGGTCCAATTGGTGTAGGTGGTGTTTTTGCTTGCATTGTTGCAAAATCTGAGCTTGAAGCTTTTGTATATGGTCATGATCATGTTCCTTTAACCAATATGCCGTCACCAGGATCTCCTTATTACCAAGTATTGACATGCATGTGGCCTATTGTAACTTTCTTGATTATTGTGTCAATCATAATCCATGGGTCATCAGTGGCGGTTATAGTGTTGAGTGAATATCTCAACAAAGTTATCCTATCATCTTCTGAGTCAGTTGACTTATCTAGCACTGCATCTAAACTTGATGATAAGCTTGTTGTCAATAATCAATATGGTAATAAACTGCACAATGAGAGAAATTAGAAAATGTGTCTTGATGAATACAGCTTTGATTTACTAATTTACAAGATGAATAACGAAAATGATGAATTTGCGGTTTTTAATGTATCAAATATATCCCAACCAATTTGTAGCATTTCAAGAAGGAAGTACTATCATAATTGAAGATGCTGATGGAGAGATCTTGGATTCCGTTGGGACTGATTCTCAAAGTAGAGCTAATAATAACGACACGAATTCATATTTAAGATTGAAAAATGAGAATAGAACTTCTAATAATACACTTTTCAGAATGAGTACACATATATCTTTCAGAAAGTGTACTCATAAGAAAACAAATGAATTGATATATAAAGAGGGATCATAGTTGCTTGTTAAAAGCTCAGAAGGAAAACTTATCAGAAGATATGAAATTAAAACTCACAAGATTTCTGACAATGATTCGTTCAAACAAGCTTAATCTGAGTTAATTCCTTCATTATCCAATTTTTTTTTTTTTATATTATAACTCAGATATTATCAAGTTGATTCAGAAACTATTTAGATTCAAATTATTTATAAAGTGACTAGTGCTGAAAATTTCACACCCATATCACATGGTTATTGTACTTTGGGCTGTAATATAGAATGAAATATCGTTGCGTGCGTTATAGAAGAATACGTCATACTGATGCATCTTCCCACGTTTTCTCTTCTGATATCTCATGATTTAAATTGCTACTGATTCTGTTCTTGACAGTTTCTTAATATTATGTTTTACTTATTTATAACAATTTTAAATTACAACAACTCATATATTATATATTAGAAAGTGAACAAGATTTTATTATTGATAATCTAATGATTCATTTTATTGGTACCATTTATTTGTTCATTTAATGGAAGTATCGGGTTCTCCAATTAAATATATCGGCATCTATAATAATAAAACAAATTCTTCGAAAGCCAGGCAAAATATTCAAGTGAGGAAATGAAGAATTCAAAAAAGCTTTTTATTTCTTTAGTACTAGCTTTAGCAATATCTGTTTTGTCGATATTTGTGAATATCCAAATATTAATAGAAACTTTATCAGCGAGTGTGCTCCCGCTGAATGGTGACAAGAAACAGTATCAGCGGGAGTTACTTTTTTTTTCAGATTTATTCGCTTTGAGAAGAAATGACTCTATTAGTGCTTTAAAGGCTTATTATTCTGAGATCCAGGACAATTATATTAAAAATATTAATGGTGATTGCAAAACATTTTACAACTTGCATTCCCATAATGATTACTGGCGCCAAAAGCCATTCTTTGACGCTATATCTAGAAATTATAAAAGTATAGAAGCTGATGTGTGGTATTATAAAAAAGATAAGGATCAAGAGTTATATGTTGGTCATAATGAGTATGTTCTATCCAAATATAAAACATTGAGAAGTATGTATTTGGAACCTTTATTACAAACGTTGGATGATATGAATAACAATAATACTGAAAATGGTACTATCAAAGGAGTGTATTATAATTTCCCGAATAAGTCTGTCAACTTATTGATAGATATTAAAAACAGGTTTAGTTTTCCTATAATTCTAGAGCAGTTGAAACCATTAGATAAATATCTAAGTTATTATGATTATAGTTTGAATAAAACTATTGAAGCCCAAATAGTGGTTACGCTAACAGGCGAAATTCCAATGAAAGGTCTTTTGGAATTTGAGAGGTATTTGGCAAAGCATAGATCAAGAAGACACTTTTTTATTGATTATTCAATGTATGGTAGTATTGAATTGGAAAATGGATTAAATCTTGAAAATTGGAGTTTTTTGAGTTCCATAAGCTTTGAAGAATTCCAGCAATTATCTGGTGAGTTTCCGAATAACGGGACAAAATTTTCACCCTTTTTTCATCATAGAAATATTGCTGGATTGAAAAAATTGACGAGCAAGTACAATGTTCAAACAAGGGATTGCATTAATAGCGGTAGCCCTCATGTTGCAGATACACGGATTTGGGGTGTCCCGCAATTTCATCATAATGGAAATGGATTTTTTGGTTACATTGTGGATTACGTTAAAGCATTAATAAGCAATTCTGATAGGAGTGATGAAAAAATTTGGAAAGATTTGGTTATCAATGGAGGAATCTCAATGATGAATATGGATGATTTGGATTTTGGGATGAAAGTCTTTGATAATATTAACGATCATCTAACAGACTAATGAATTTTGTTTATTTCATGTAAAATTCCTTGTGTACTGTTTTTCTTATTCTCGCGTTTTTTTAAAGACATTTCTTTTTGTTGTTATATATATTATCACTATTATTTGAAATCCTGAATATCTGGATACATAATATTTGAGCAATAATTTTAATAATACTTCTTTGCATCCATTTTTCGAATACTAAGGCTGAATTTAAGGCTACATCAAATTAACTGTTTTACCCATTCTCTAGTTAAAGCCTTATCAGATTAGTTACAAAAATATGGTAATTCATATTCTCCACCCAATTTTTATTACATCATTTTTTTTCTCAAGTAGTGCAGATTAGGGACTTTTGTTACCATGATTTATTCTGGAAATTTGCCATGCATTAATAAATTTAGAATTTATGAGAAAAACTTATTTTGGGAAATATGGGAAAATTCAACATGCGTGAAATTATGTGTTGCCGTGCGAATTTTAAAACAAATAGTGAGTGTGTCCTGAACTTCTGAAGACAATACAATATATTAGATAATAACATAATAACAAATGTTTAGATGGCGTCGCTAAAATTTTGTAAGAATGGGTTATTGATATCTGGATAATGTGATACAATATGATTTGCATTGAGAATAAAATATTTATATAAATGTCGATGATTCTACAAGTAGTATTATTTTTTCTAATCTCATGCTATAGTGTTTTTCCTTTACTATTTTCTATTCTATTTTTTCTTTTAATAGGATAAAAGTTTGCTTAAAAAACATCAACATAAACCAATATATTATTATAAGCTCTCAAAAATGCAAGTTGGCTATATTTATTCTCCAGTATGCAATTATAATAAAAAAGCTCTACAGGATAATAATGATGAAAATTCTTGCAATGAGCTCAATGAAAACAAAATGAAAGTAAATCATATTGTTAAAGTGTCCGCTGTTTGCTTAGCTGCTATTTTGTTGTGTTTCACAGCTCTTGCAAATTCAAAATGTCGTTATCACCAGAAGCATATTAATATGATGAAAACTTTGGAAAGACATAAGAATGTAGCAGCAAATATTTCAAAAAGATCCATACCATATGCTAAAATATACGGTAATGAAACTTCAGTTTTGAATTATTATTATCCAAACAAGACAGAAGGACAGACCTATGTTTCTCTTATAAACTCAGACGTTTATAATTTTTATAATATACATTCGCACAATGATGAAATGAGAGCTGTACCTTTATTTGGAGCATTGAGTAGAAATTACAGAAGTGTGGAAGCCGACTGTCACTATGATGGCTATCCAGATATTTATGTTGGTCATTCTAAAAATAGTTTGCAAAAGGATAAAACATTGCTGCGCATGTATTTAGGACCAATGAAAGAGATGTTGGATGAAGTAAACAATTATGATAGTAGCGGAGCAGCAAATGGGACAAGCGGAGATGCTTCCTATAAAGGGTTGTATCAAAATTTCCCGCTGGAAACATTGAATTTGCTTATTGATATAAAGGATAAACACGGTCATACTTTAGTGGCCAAGTTGTTGGAACAGTTGGAACCATTGAGAGAATACCTTACCTACTATGACTACGACGCCAAAAAAGTTATTTATAGGCCTTTATCGATCACTCTCAGTGGTAATTGTCCAGTAGAGTATCTTACAACGAAAAATGGCTCGTATTTTCAAGATCAAGCACAAGATCACAGCAAGAGATATGTCTTCATAGACCATGATATGCTTAACACAAATAGTAATAGCTGGAACAACAAGTTTGATGTGAATGAATGGTGTGTTTTGTCTTCAGGCAGCCAAAAAGAGTTCCTGAATTTGAAAGCAAACAGCTCATATCTCGTAAGTCAGGCGTATAGCAGTAAAGTGTCTAGTAACAACCTTGAAGGATTAAAAGCTGTCACAGCGCAATATGGCGTTCTAACAAGGCTTTGGGGTGTTAGCCAATCGCACAGCTACTCTTCCAAGGAGGACTTAAAACAAACAATCACAAGCAAGTATGGTTTGCCATACACACAGGCGGTTGATAAATATTACGATGCTATGAATGGCACCGCTAACGGGAAGAAGGTTGAGCAGGACTACGAGATGTGGAAAGATTTCATAGTCAATGGAGGAATAACGTTGTCTAATACCGATGATTTGGATTTTATGGTAGAAGTTTATAATAGACTTCAACGTACTACCCCGGATAGCAAAAACTTTTCATAGAAAACTGCAATTAAGTATTTTATATATGCATTTTGTGTGTGTTTCTTTCTTTCTTTTTCTGTTATCTATTTCTTCTGCTTCTGTATTATTATTGGGTTGATTCAATGTACGCTTGAGTCTTTATTTTAAGCATTACGTAATTTATTTATTTATTTGATTATTTCAGCATTTGGACCAGCTCGAAATAACTGTTAAATTATACATGCAAGTGCTTGGCAGAGTAAGCTTCTTCATGCGCCTGCAAAGTCTTGTGTTGAAACTGAAAAAAAAATGTTTCTGAATCCAAAGGCGTTAGTGATTCTAGTGAATCTTCGGGAGATATTTCAACGAGCCCCGCGAAAGACATACTTCAATTGGCTTAATTTGTACATATTATATACCTACCATTTAGTGGCTATTGGACAGGCATTGTAAGTGTCAGCACTGCTGACTTCTAGAAACCAAGCGCTTGGCCTTCTGTTTACTTGACAGACTGCAGCAACAGACTTCTTCATCGCTGGAATTTGCAGAGAATTTGGTATGGTTATTGTAATCTCGGCCAAATTGTAGCAGCGCCAACTGGCAGTTGTTATGCATGTCCGCGAAAGCTTAAAAAAAAAAGGAGACACAGATAGAGAAGTGAAAAAGAAAGAGATAGAGAAGAGAAAAAGAAGAAAAAGAAAAGCAATGGGGAAAAAAAAATCTGTGTAACATCAAGAGAATCCATTAAATGGTTCACTTGTGACAATGCATTCACAGACTTCCTTCGAACCCTCAAGTGCTCTGCAATCCATTCTGGCATTGATATCATTAAACATTCACAATTGGTTATTAGTAGAAGTACTAATTAATTTAAAAACAGGAGTAACCGGTATTTTTAGATTCAACGTATACACATTTGAGCAAGTGTCCGCCAGACTTGAACGTAATAATATCCGCTATTTGTTCACAGCACGCTCCACCAACCAAACAATTACACTACTGCTAAAGCTGAACATTTACACGGTAATATCATGGTCTGGGATCACTTAAACGTTGATAAGGCACATGTAGCCTATTCTGTTGTTGCTGTTTTTACCGCCTTTTTTGCTTTGACATCTTTGTTTGTCAAAGAAAAGCTTTATATTGGGGAATCCACGTTTGCCACTATTTACGGCCTTATAGTGGGGCCACATTGTCTAAACTGGTTTAACCCCAGTTCCTGGGGTAATGCTGATTATATCACGTTGGAAATTTCAAGAATCACTTTGGTGGTTCAGATTTTTGCTGTCGCGGTTGAATTACCTAAAAAGTATATGCTTAGACATTGGCGATCAGTTTTCTTTTTGCTTGTGCCGGTCATGACCGCTGGTTGGCTAATTGTTGGCGCCTTTGTTTACTTACTAATCCCTGGCTTGGATTTCCCGGCCTCTTTGTTGGTCTCGGCTTGTATCACCGCTACTGATCCTGTTTTAGCCGCTGCTGTTGTGGGTAAAGGTAAATTTGCTCAGCGTGTTCCTGGTCATTTGAGAAACATTTTAAGTGCAGAATCCGGTTGTAATGATGGTATGGCATTTCCATTTATTTATCTCAGCTTGAATCTTATAGTTCACCATGGGAATGCTGCCGAAATTGTCAAAGATTGGATTTGTATTACTATCTTATACGAATGTATATTTGGATGCCTTTTAGGTATAGTCATAGGTTACTGCGGACGACATGCAATTAAGTTTGCTGAAAGCAAGAACTTGATTGACAGAGAATCATTTTTGGCATTTTACATAACATTGGCTTTAATGTCAGCTGGTTTTGGTTCAATGTTAGGTGTTGATGATTTATTAGTTTCTTTTGCTGCTGGTGCTGCGTTTTCATGGGATGGCTGGTTTGCCAAGAAAACTGAGGCAAGTAATGTTTCTACCGTTATCGATTTATTGATTAATATGGCATATTTTGTTTATTTTGGAGCTATTATTCCTTGGGAGCAGTTCAATAATAATGCCATTGGAACTGCAGCTTGGAGACTAGTCATTCTTGCAATCGTTGTTATTTTTTTGAGAAGAATTCCAGCAGTCATGGCGTTGAAGCCATTAATACCCGATATCAAGACTTGGAGAGAAGCTCTTTTCTGTGGCCATTTTGGTCCTATTGGTGTAGGTGCTGTGTTTGCTGCAATTTTGGCAAAAAGTGAACTAGAAAGTTTTGATACTACTGAACCGACTCCTTTGAGTCAAATCCCACCTCCAGGATCCGAAAATTATCAGTTAATTGCTTCTATTTGGCCCATTGTAACATTTCTAATTATAACTTCCATTATTGTTCATGGTTCATCAGTGGCAGTTTTAACTTTGGGTAGACATTTGAATAGTATTGCAGTCACTATGACATTTACAAATACAAATACAAATTTTACCATGAATACTGCAATGGAGAAAAATTGGCTTAATAGATTACCTAAATTGGAATCCACGGGTAAAAGTTTTTCTTTACAACGTGTGGACACTAAAGCTCTTAAGCTAAAAAAGAGTAAGAAGCACAAGAAGAATATGCTCGAAGAAGACGATGAGTTGGGAAAATTGGCTGCTGCTAATACTTTACAAAATAATGAAATGCAAAAGGGCAATAATGTTGTTGTTGAAACTTCGGGCATCAAATATAGACCTGTAGGTGCTTCCAGCCATAAATCAAAACTGTCACGTCGTAAACAACGTCGTAAACAAAGAAGATACATTTTTGAAGACGAAGAAGGAAACACGGGCGAAGAACCAAGACGTGCACCACCGCAAGCTGAGCAATTCAACTTATCTCAGCTTCATCAAAATAGACTTCGTAAATATCGTGAGATGAATCCAGAAGAAGTTCTAGAAAAACCAGTAGAAATCGAAGAAGCTGAGCCAGTTAATCAAGAAGCCTTAAAAGAAGAAAGACAATCACAAAATGAAAAACAGCAAGGCGATAGAGAAAGCCTGCTTGAAATTAAATCTTCTGAGCCTGTTGATCTTTCTATACATGATGCTACTTCAACATCAGAATCGCCAATCAGTATTGCTGAAAAGGTTGCACAACCAATAAAAGCATATGAGGAAGGTTCTAAAGTTATTATTGAAGATAGACATGGTGAAGTGATCGACGATGTCGATGTTTCTTCTCCTACTAAGAGCAACCAGTCGAAAGAAATTACAGACGAAGAATCACGATCACATGATGCTGATGCTGAAGCGAAGAGTGTTCTTTCTAGAGTAGCATCAAGAGTATCATCCATAAAATCTGTAGCTTCACCTAGAATGCTTAGACCACATAAGAAGGGATTGGTCTACAGAATTGGTAATAGCTTAATTGTTGAAAATGAAGATGGTGAAGTTATCAGAAGATACGAGATTCATGAACATCATAAATCTGAACTCGCTGATCAAGCAGAAGCTGTTGGAAGTGCAAAGTCAGAAACGGAAGGTGATGGCGGCAAAGACTATGTGGACGTCGTATCTGTAAATGATAATGATAATGCAGGACCACTGTCATTGGTTAATAAAACCTTAAACGTCATTGGTTTGAAAAAATTCATAACAAATAATAATAATAATACTACTAAGAGTTCGGAGAATAATAAAGGTGAAGAGGCTGATACTGACAAGAAAGAATCCCGTATTCAAAGAAATAAATCTTTACCTCCCGAAATTAAGAAAGATTATTACGATGATTACGATGATACTGACGATGACGATGACGATGACGAAGATGAAGAGGAAACTGAGATTGAAAAAAAGAGAAGATTGGCAGCTTTGGGCCATTCCGCTACTGGTCCGAGAGATGAAAGTGACGAAGAACATATTTGAACAAATATTATAGATGAACTTTGATTAACAATATTATACTTGACATTTACTTTTGGATTGTCGTTTTTCTTTTTTAATTTTTTTTGCTTTTGTTTTTAATTTCAACTTTTTTTCTTTTCTATGTTTCATTTTCTATTTTCTATTTTATCATTTTCTTTTCTATTTTGAATATTATTAATTTACACATACTAAACTATTATCATAGCATTCTTTTTTTTAAATAGACTAAACAAATCTACTATATTACATTTGAATAATTACGGTATTAGATATAGCTTTTGATTCTTTTTTTAAAAGGAATTAGAGTTTGCTTGAATTATGTTTTCAATTCATATGGTAAAACATATATTGAATAAAATTTTATATACAGTAAGGAACAAGTAAAAAGATATTTCGAAATAAATATAAGAATTAATGTATAAGATATGAAACCAACAAGAAATAACCTTGATATAGTTGATTAATTTCTAAAATCATTTATACCGATGATTATCCTTTTTTTTGTTAACAAATTCTTATAAATGCTACTCCTTGAACATAATAATAATAAAACATAAATTTTACTAATTAACGTTCTGATCAATTTCCTTGACCTCTGGCTTACTATTGACAGTTGCGTTAGTTCCGGCAGTATCCGTTTGAGAAGCAGAGGCAGGTTTTACAGCCTTTCCATCTTTTTTCATATGTTTTTTAAATATTGGATCTTCCAATAATTCTTTAACTCTTTGAGCAACCAAATCCGTATTTTCAGCATCATTTTTCAAGAAAGAATTAGAATCATCAATTTCAAAAGAAACATCCTTTAATTGTTTTAAAGCATCTTGCAAACTATTTCTAGCAAAAACATTGGTCTTCATGCCAACACCTTCAATTCCATATTTATTCAACACAGAAAACCATAAATCAAGAACCTCAGGATTGGTATCCCAAGCTTTTAATAATCTTTTATGAGTCTTACGTTGGAAATTTTCCTTAGATTTGGCTTTAACGAATCCTGCTTTAATAACGGTCCATTTTTCGGATCTGGTAGGTAATGGTTTTGGACCAGTTACTGGAATTCCTAGATAGTAAGCTGCTCTAATAGCAAAATCAATAAAGAAATCCATATTTTGAACACCGTATGATCTGAAGTGGATTTCTGCTGCTAAATCATTGTATTTGACTTCATGTCTTAATGGTTTATGATAAATTGCTTCGACGTTTATTGGGAATTGTGGATTTTTAGAAATGACGGTATCGCTCTTGGAAACAGATGAAATTGAAGAGGTTGTTTGTGATAATGGTATACTTTTGTTTAAATATGTTGCATTAGTGGAGAATGCATTAATACATGTCTTTCTTGATGTCACACTTGAGCATCTTGATTTTATTATTTGGTTGGACAAGCTTCTATACATTTTGGAAATATATATGAGATTTGTTATGTGCTTTATATAAGTAAGTATTTCTGGTTTTCATAAAGATACTATAATAAAGTATGTATTATGATGTTTATATTCACGTTAGCTGTAACAGTAATTACTTTCAGAAAAAAATTGAAAATTTCATTATCATGAGCGACAAAAAATTTTTATTTTTTATTTTTATTTTTTTCTGTACAATTTTCTTAAGAAGAAACTTTAGCGACAAAATAAGTTACCCGGATTCCATCACAAAAAACAAATTGATAACTAGATGTAAAAGTACCTTATTATTCAATGTTAATTACTACCTGCTGAAGTATCAATCAAACTTATTTGAATTATAGATAAATCTGAAACCTTTGATAACTACTATACTAAGATATGGGTAAAAGTAGTAAGGATAAGAGAGATTTGTATTATAGGTAAGTGCAATAGATTTTGAATTTATAACATGTGGTAACGATGTGAATGAGTAACTAACATTAACCTATAATTAGAAAGGCTAAGGAAGAAGGATGGAGAGCTAGATCTGCTTTCAAACTTTTGCAGTTAAATGAACAATTCCATTTATTTAAAGATGTTCATAGAGTGGTTGATCTTTGTGCAGCTCCAGGATCATGGTCTCAAGTGTTATCCCGAGAAATATATGAAAAAAATATCAGTAGCAATAGCAATAATAAACCACAAATAGTGGCCGTTGATTTACAGCCAATGTCACCTATTAATGGAGTTACTTGTTTGCAAGCAGATATCACACATCCCAAGACACTTGCGAAGATCTTGGAGATCTTTGGAGGAGAACCGGCTGATTTTATTTGTAGTGATGGTGCGCCAGATGTGACAGGATTACATGATTTGGATGAATACATCCAAGCACAATTAATTCTTTCGGCGCTTCAGTTGGCCACCTGTTTATTGAAGTCGGGAGGATGTTTTGTAGCCAAAATTTTCAGAGGCAGAGACATTGATTTGATGTATGCACAATTAGGTTATCTTTTTGAGGAAGTGATTTGTGCCAAGCCGAGAGCGTCTAGAGGAACTTCTTTGGAGCTGTTTATTGTGTGTCGTGGATACAAGCCTAGACCAGGATGGAAGCCTGAGTTGAAATTGAACGAATCAACAGAGGAGTTTTTTGAAGATGCTGGAATGCACAGAAACAATAAGTTGGATGAGACATTGGACGATTATTTGGCAAGCGAAGAAAGAAAAGTTGCACCATTTATTGCTTGTGGCGACTTAAATACTAGCTATGATTCGGATGCCACTTACGGTGACTTTGTTACCAGCAGTATCAACAACAGTTTGAATCCAGTGCAACTGCCTACAGCTCCGCCGTACAAGAAGGCTCTTGAGATGAAACGACGTGGTGAGTTGAAGCAGAAGCAGTATGTTTAAGTTACAGGACGAATGATATTTGTCTATTTTGCTAGCATAGTCATGTATATTTACAATAAGTTCTTTTATTCAATAAATGTAGAGCTATACAGGGTAGAGCGATTTTGGTTATTAGAGTTAGAAGCCTTCCGCCAGGCAACCGCTTGAAGTAGCCCGTACAATGCGACGAGTAGCGCTGGGTTAGGCCTAAAATAAGCGTTCAGAGCGCCCATGGGAAGATTTGCATATTGGCTCTCTAATTCTGTTTGTCTAGGCATATAAGCAGGCTCTGACGCGGCAAGGCGGAATTTACTGACGGGCAGAGGGGCAACTAAATGGCTAGAAACTGCATAAAAAAAATTTATTTATCTGTTGGACAACGTAGAAACTTGTGATCATATTTTTAGCTATAATATTCTACAGATTAGAATACAATCTCGAAATTGATAGGTTAACAAAGTATTTGAATGGTATACAATATCAAAAGATCATACAATTCAATATAATATAACTCAGTGGTTGGATTAATATCTAGTAATACACCAACACACTACTTTCTTATTATTACAACTTCATATTACCATTCTTTGTGTTGCTTGAATATCTGCTAGCTTATCTGTTGATTATCACAAATTATCATCATAGGATCACTCCTTCTGTTGCTTGCCACTGTCAATCACTTTCTATATATACTATCACTAAGATGACCACTACAGTTCCTAAAATTTATGCCTTCAAAGATTTTGATGATGTCGCTGATGCCGTCGCTGACCATATTGTAGCCGCCCAGAATTCGGTGTTATTCGACAACAAGTTGCCTTTAAACCAGCTATCCAATGCTCTAGATGCGCAAAATAGCAGGAATACAACTTTATCTCCTCCTAACAATAGCAATAATAATACAACTAACTCATCTTCTGCGTCTACGCCTGTGCCTAACTCTGTGTCCTCCGCCACCTCCTCCGTCAAGTTCTCCAAAAAGAGAAAAAAAGAGCAGATGGCAAAGAGGTTTAAGATAGCCATATCTGGTGGCTCCTTGATATCCGTATTAAACAAAGGTTTATTAAAAAGAAATGACATATTTTGGGAAAGATGGGATATCTACTTGGCTGATGAAAGATTGGTACCATTCAACAATCCTCAATCCAATTACGGTTTAGCTAAAAGAAAATTATTTGATCTTATTGAATCAAATTACGCAGATGATAGCCCCGTAAAAAAAATGCCTAAGATCTACCATATAGATGAGCTGTTAATCAATGATCCTCAAGAATGTGCTGACGATTATGAAAAATTACTTATCAAGAACTTTGCTAATAAAGAATCAGTTAAACTCCCTCTATTTGATTTATTTCTCTTAGGCTGTGCTCCAGATGGCCATATTGCCTCTTTATTTCCAAATAGAGAACAATTGAGAGAGAATTTTGCTTGGGTTATGCCTGTAGAAAATTCACCGGTCCCTCCAATACTGAGAATCACATTGACAGTTCCTGTGATTTGCCATTCTGCTAGAGTCACTTTTGTAGTCGAAGGTAGCACAAAAGCCCCAATTTTGAAAACTGTCTTTGAAAGGCCTGACAAAGGATTGCCTAGCAGTATAGTCAATGAAAGTGCCGCTGGCAGAGTTGTCTGGTTCGTTGATGATGATGCTTTGGATGATGTCTTAGTATCTAAGAAGAAATACAAGTATGAAGTAGATACGTATAAAAATAAATAATGATAACCATAACAATAAATTATACAAAGTATTTTTCGCTTCTTTTTGGCCATTTGTTTATTCATGTTTTTAGCAAACACTACATGGTCCTAATCTCGTTTATCAATTGTCGCTATCATCATCTTTTTATATATTCTCACTCTCTTTATGTATGCTTGTTTTTGTTCTTTTATGATGCCATCGTATAAATCCATTCCTCTTATTAATGTATGATACAAAAATAGTTGATCTATTGTTATATACAAAAAAAAATATTAAAATACTAATGATTTATCACTTTATCCATTAACTAAGACTAATCTTTTCGATCAATGTAAAATCTTCGTGCTGATCTCAATCTATTGTTGCCATCTTTTCTCCAAATTTCCGCTTAGCTTAGCGCACTAAAGCAAAAAAGGTTGAGCTTGAATAAAGAAAATCCGAAAATGAAAAACTTGGTAGATTTAGCAAAGTTAAGAAGTGAACATAGAGGTATTTAATCAGTCAATCAAAGCTAAGAAGTGACACACCTGATTATCGTAAATTGATTGAAAATATAGTTAGTTGAATAATTCATCAAATAATTTATTCACAAAAACAAGAAGAATATGTATTCACAGAAAATTTCTAAAGCTTTCAACAAGACAATCCTGCTGCCTGTTTTGTTATTACAAAAGCAACATTTCTCCAATTCCAAACTGACCTCTTACTCATCGTCAAAAAGCGATGTTATAGGGGTTGATTTAGGAACTACAAACTCTGCAGTTGCAATTGTACAAGGAGATAATCCATTAATCATTGAAAATGATGAAGGGAAAAGAACAACACCATCAATAGTTGCTTTTATCAAAGTTGAATCTTCAAATAAACCTAAGATTCTTGTAGGAGAGAGTGCAAAACGTCAACAAGTCTTAAATTCGCAGAATACCTTTTTTGCCACCAAAAGATTGATAGGTAGAAGATTCTCAGATGAAGAAGTTCAACGTGATTTGAAAAATGTCACTTACAAAATTGTAGAAAATCCAGACAATAGTGAAGCAATGGTACAAGTAGTTTTTCCGAAACATGGCAATGACAAAGAATCTATAATTAATTATTCTCCTGCACAAATTGGGGGGTTCATTTTACAAAAAATGAAAAGTTTTGCTGAGTCTTACCTTAATAATCAGAAAGTAAAACATGCAGTTGTAACAGTTCCTGCTTATTTCAATGATTCTCAACGTCAAGCTACAAAAGATGCAGGTAAATTAGTAGGGTTAAATATTTTGAGAGTCATTAATGAGCCTACTGCTGCAGCTTTGGCATATGGATTAGATAAAGAACGTAATGATGGAATTGTTGCTGTTTATGATCTTGGAGGTGGAACTTTTGACATTTCAATTTTAGATATTAATAAAGGTGTTTTTGAAGTCGTCGCTACTAACGGCGATACACATTTAGGTGGAGAAGACTTTGATTTGTTATTAATGAATTATGTGATTGATAGTTTTAAGCACAAAACAGGCGTTGATCTTTATAAAGATGGAAGTAAGATGCAACTTCAAAGAGTTAAAGATGCATGTGAGACTTGCAAGATCCAGCTTTCAAAAACAAACACTCATGATATTAATTTACCTTTTATTCATGGCAGTAATCATCTTGAATTAACTATAACAGAGACTCAATTGGATGAAATATCTATGGATCTCATTAGTAAAACAATGAAGGCTCTCAATAAAGCTCTCAGAGACGCGGAATTGGAACCAGAAGATATAGATGAAGTAATATTGGTAGGAGGTATGACCAGAATGCCAAAGATTAGGAATGTAGTATCTGAGTTTTTTGGTAAACCAGTTAATACTACTGTAAACCCTGATGAAGCTGTTGCGTTGGGTGCTGCTATCCAGGGTGCCGTTCTCTCTGGGGAAATCAAAGATATCTTATTACTAGATGTGACACCATTAACTTTAGGTATTGAAACCTACGGTGGTATATATTCTCCTTTGATTCCTAGAAATACTACAATTCCAACTAAGAAAACGCAAATGTTTTCTACTGCAGTAGATGGTCAAACTGGTGTTGATATATCTGCTTATCAAGGTGAGAGACCTCTAGTTAAAGAAAATAAACTTATAGGTCATTTCAAACTTTCTAATATTCCAGTTCTTCCAAAAGGAGAACCTCAAATCATGGTAACTTTTGACATTGATGCAGATGGTATCATCAAAGTTAGCGCCAAAGAAAGAAAAACTGGTCAAGATGCTTCAATCACGGTATCTGATGTAGTCGGTCATTTAAGTGATCAAGAAATTGAGAAAATAATTAAAGATGCTGAATTGAATAAGGCACTGGATAAACAAAAGTCTATTATTTTAGAGCATGCTACAAGATCAGACTTAATGGTTGACGACACTAAGAACGTTATCAATAAATTGCAAGGATTGATAGACAAAAGTGATTCTACAGTTCAGCAAGATGTGGAAAAATTGAAACTGATCTTGAATGATGTTTCTCAATTGATTATAAAAGCTAGAAATGATGAAAAAGTAAACGCTGCTGAATTGAAAGAGAAAACTGACCGTATTCAAAAATTTTCAATGGAAATATTTAATAAGCTTGCTAAAGTTCAGAAAAATCTTAATAAAGATATATATATGTAAGTTGATCTATATGGTATAAAATAATAATATATATTAATACTTATCGATAATAAACAACAATGAAGAGCCCAAGGAGCCTTTGATTGCGGATACATATCCTTGTCAAACACTTATAAATCGAAAAATAATAGGAAAAAAAATACATACATATGTCAATAAAAGGAAACTATATACATGAGATCACGTCAAATTTAAGTCATTGTTCCAAAAGATATTTTCAATATTGATTCTTTGAGTTTCTTTCTCGATATCTTTATCTGACATACCATTAAACATGCGCTTCAAATTTCCATCTTTGTCAACAGAATCAAATTTAGTGAATGATTTACCATTTAAGCATTTTTCAATCATCCATTTTTTAATATCCCCATTGAAGCCTTTTGGAACTTCATAAAGAGTAGAATACATTTTTCTGTTTTCATCAACTGTTTTCACTGACTTATCTATACTATTATAATACAGCTTAAGTTGCACCATTTTTTTCAATTTCGTATCATAGATCAACTTTTTGCTTTTCTTTTTCATGTTAATCAAGAATTTCTTATAGATGAAAGAATCTATGGATTCTCTAACATAAATTTCTAATTCAGAGGGTGCGTAAAACTCATAAAGGTTATAGTTTATATAGTCCAAAATGTGTGACTTCCCATCTTCTGAAGTTGATGTTTCGTTGCCGCTCTCTGTTTTCTCATTTTCTTTGAGTTTTTCTTGCTTTAAATACTTCAAAGTTCTAGTTGGAACGATAGTAATATATCCCAAGCCTTTAATTACAAGGTCAACACTTCCATGGAATGGTGGAATGATATATCTCTTTAAATTTTCATCTCTTAGTGATTTTTTACTATCTTTAACACCTATAATATCAGTAAGAGGTAAAGGAGCATCCTTCGCTATACTCAAGGCCTTTTCTAAATTAGAATATTTATGACCATTCACATGTGTACTAGCATAAACTTGAGTAATAGAATTTTCAGGACCAACTAAGAAAGCAAAACCCCCTAATCCATAACAATCTTTATCCATTATAGAAATGTATTGTGATTTTTTAATGTTAAATTGGGATTTGTTTTTGTTTTCTTGGAGTGTTTCGCTTTCAGGTTTTGATAAATGTTTCACCCATGAATCTTTCAAGATATTATATATTCCAAAACCTTGAGTTGGGGATCTGACAAACCCTGGTAAATCATTAATTATAGTTTTATCATTATTTATTTTGTAAGATAAGATATCTTGTGTTGTATGAGGTAAGACAAAAACTCCTGGAACTTTCACAGTATTTGAAATGAAAGATACTTGCTTTTTATTCTCTAAATATCTATCAAATGGCATTTTATCGATTCTTGCTGTACTTTTATTCTTCTTTTGAATATAATAATTATAGAAGATCAATGATCTAATCAAAGAAGACTTACCGGTATTAGCTTCACCAACAAAGAAAACATTTTTATTTTCTATAATTTTATTGTAAAGTTGTGGAATATTCCAAGTTTTCTTAGAACTCACAATTATAACTTGCTCTGGTTTGATTGTGATTTTCTTTTGTAATTTCCCATTTTCAAAATTTTTTTTCAAAAACATATTTATCAAAGAGCTAAAATAAACCAATATATATTTGTTTATAAATCCAACATTATTAATAACCAAGTCACCCTTATTGATGACAATCGTGATTTGATCTGCGTTTTCAACCTGATTAAATAATGAAAGATTTAATGTATGCGGAAAATCTTGAGCTGATATAACATGACAAATTTTAGATCTACGAAGTTGCGGAACCTTTTCTTTTCTGATTACTTTGTCTAGGTCCAATTTTAGAGATCTATCAAGATCGAAATATTCATTCTTTGTCAACGCATTGTGACATCTTAAACATTTTAAGTTATTAATTTTGTCGGTATTAAGTTGTCTCCTAGTTAAGCAAGTATCATTATCATCTGCAACAGCGTCTTTGTTGTCTTGCTTGTATTGCTTTATTTCAGTGTCTTTTTCTGACTTATTAGGAATGGCAATATCTTCAGATATATCAGTAGTATTAATTAATAACTTTTTTTCATCGTCATTTAAACTATTGTAAACCTCATCAAATACTCTATCAGACTCCTTTTTAAATACTTTCTGTACAATTTCCTCTCCGGTAAGAAGTTTTTCATCTATAAAACCAGGCTTATTACTATCCACAGTTTGTATTTTCACCCCACATGAAGTACAATGTTGTTTGTTATTATTTACTTCAGCTATTGAGCTTGCAAAACTGATTTCACTGGAAACTTTTGAAAAAGAATAAAAATTCTGGCTGCCTTTAAAACTTCTTTCGGTGGTTGCATTAAAATTTCCAAAGTTGTTGCCATCAATTTTCGTAGACAAATGACTCAAAACCAGTATTCTTGTACAAGCCCTTGTTTGTAATATCTTTAATTCTCGGCGCAACATATATGGGGTTATCTATATTTCGTCCTTAAAAATTAACTCTATCTTTTTTATTCTTGTTATTCTCTTTTTTCCATTATCTGGAAATATATATATATATGAAATAAATTACAGATGTTGTTGAATTGTATTGTTATGTTACGATAATTTTAAGTGATGGCATCAGACATTGATAGCTCAATGAACTGGAAAATAAAGTCTTCTGAAATTTCAAGTAAAATTTGCATCTGCCTAAAGCGCACATATTGTTATACGCGGCATAATGTGCATATCTATATGTGCACTTCACCAACAGACTTGCCGTTCATTCCAACAGTGAAGAACTTTTCAACATCCATGAATCGATTCGGGAAAAATATAACCTTCATTGTGTCAATAGTATAAGAATAGACGTTTATCCATTGATTATTTTTAAGAATGAAAATTTTGCTTATTAAAATGAAATATAAATTTCTTTAAGTTTCACATTATAAAAATTTTAATATATCGATACAACAATTCAATTCATATAAGATATTACTTTTAAAGTTGAACATTCCGCTTTCCCAATTTGATTATTACAGAGTTCCATTCAACATGTCATCCACCTCATTACCATATCAATATCAAAAAATTGGAGAGAATAGCAATTTTGAAGAAGAGGATTTGGAAGATCTTATAATGTACAGGGAAATAAATAGTAAAAGAGATAAAAGATCAATTTTGTTTGCAAAAATTGCGTTTGTTTGTCTCGTATGTTTTGTTATTTGTATATGTGCCATAAATGGAGGGAGTAATAAACACTACCAGGAAATAAATCAAAATCAAGATATGAGCGCTTATGGATATTACAACCTGACGAATTCTACTTATAATAATACAGAAATTATGTTCAACACCACTAATGATCCATTTAGCCCAACCATGACAAACTCTTATAAGTTAGTAGCTACAACAGGAACTCTTTTCAATAATAAATACGGCTATTACTATTCCGAAGAAATGCATTTCTTACACTTTAGCGATCCTTCCAACAAATCAACATAAGTGAAAATTAAAATATTTATAAAGGCAAATCAAATCAAATCCTTACAGGCTTGCTACAGTAAATTGCTCATCATAGTTTATCTTTCCTTAAATTTTGTCGTTCAATATATATCTGGCATATATCATAAATACGATTTTTTTTTTTATTCAACTTCTCTCATATTTGGTTTTCTTTCTATCTTTGAAACTATTACGCTTTTATTTTTTTATATTTATAAAATTATCACCAATTGATTCGGTTAACAGTTTATCATTTCAAATAATGACATTATGTCATAATAAATATCATATTCATCATCATCTATTAAAAATTGCATACAATTGTAATAAATGTCAATTTTCGAATATAGCGATTAACATTTTCAATCTCTGAAGATCTCAATAAAAAAAATAAAAATAAGAATGCTGCCAACCAAATATGAATGAGTTCAAGACCAGAAAGAAATGGTTGAAAAAAAAAATCAAAAACGTGAATCATTGAAAAACACAATATATATAAAATCTAAAAAAAGCAAAAACCAGGAAAAAATTATAAAAAAATATACAAAGATCATATAGCATCAAATATATATATATATATATGTATAATAATAATAATAGTAGATAATCACTAGCAAATAATTTCAGTACCACTTGCTCTAGTACCAAATATAATCAATTGGTCACAAATTTCGGCTTTTAAGTTTGAATTAATTCTATCAAAATTCTTAGTAAATTCATTATTTGAAGTGCCTATCCAGAATCTCAAGCATAAGATCAAACTTTCAAATATAAAACTGTATTCTTTTTCCGAGATATCGCCGTCTATCTGCTTTTCAAAATCAATCAAAACTTTATAAATTGATACAAAAGATAACAAACTGATCTGTTTTCCTGATTGCATCAAATACTTATTTCTATTTTCATAAAGATTCTTTAATGAATTCTCTGCAGCTTTCAAATTTTTTTCATTCAAGAATTTGGAAATTAGGCAAGAAATCAACGTGATATATAATTCTCCATTGATAACATTACATTCCATAGAATCATCAAGATATTTCAAGCTTATGAATTCTTCACCATCATCGTTGAAATCGTGGCCAACGTATGTGCTATCATCATCATCCTCATCATCATTATTGTTATTATACTGATGTTGTTCAGCATCGTAAAAAGATTTGAAGTCTGTATTATAATTGAACATAATTCCATGATAATCATTCAACATTGAACTTCTATTCAATTCATTACTTTTGCAGACTTGCTCCATAGCCTTTCTCACAATTTCAGTAGATCGACCAAGCTTTTCAGTATATAACAAAGAAGAAAATAAACCAATTGTGAGTTTAAGAATCGAATCCTCAACCGCTAGCTTCTCAGCTTTAAGTAAACGATCATTTAACTTTTTATCATTCATCTGCTTATAATTACTATTTTCATCGTCATTAGGAATGAATTCATTATCATGCTCATTGCATATGTTTATCATTGAAAGATATAATTGGATACTATCTCTAAAAATATGATTAGCTTTAAAGTTTCTGTACAAGTGGATTAAGTTTCCATTAATTACTGCATCATTCATAATATTAACATAACTTTCATCATACGAAGATGTCATCACTGACATATTGACATCGACCTTATAAAACACATTTATCAATCGCTGAATTACATCGAGATCATCATCTACCATTGGAGAACCAATGTATTTCAATAAAATTTTGAAAATGAAAGATGATTGAGAAATCATTTTTTGTAAAAGGGACTTGTATAACGATAATTCTGGGGTTTCTTTATATTTGCATAAAGTATTGTGAAAATCCCACAACATAAAAATATTATTATCAGTTTCAGATTGATTATTATTGAAGAAACAATCATTGATCAGTTTGATCACATTAGAAATCTGTTGTTCATCATCAATGTGATAGGATACGTTATGACCTTTTAAAAATGGAATTCTTTGAATGAGAAATTTAGTGAATAATGAGCCATATTGAAATCCGTTACTCTTACTGTTAAAAAACGGCAAATTGGACAGCGTGTTGTAAATGAAAAACACGTAGAAACAATAAACCAACATCAAAAATTTGAAGAAAAACACAAATAATTCAGTGTGATTATAATCTGAAGCAGAACTCAAATTTCTAAAGAATTCACCACTAAATGGTAAGGAACTCAAACTTTTGTAATCATTGTCAGGATTTCCACCAGTCAATAAATTGCTACCCATCAACCCAATCATACCACCCATTGCAAGTTTCATTGGCATAGACATACCATTCATCTGTGGTTGTTGTTGTGGTTGTTGTGGTTGTTGTGCCATTTGTTGAATATTAGCTGAAGGGGCTTGTGGCATCATTTGTCGCATGAAATTATTATTATTGCTGTTGTTGTTGTTAAACATGAATTGTTGTTGTGATTGAACAGGAGCAGCAGGCGGTGTATACACAGGAATTGGATTCATAGATCCAGACATACCGAAATGTGGCATGTGGATAACATTTGGCATCAAATTTGCACAATTATGGGAAGTGTCAGCAGTGCTGTTGTTACTATTATTGGACGTCAATCTATTACATAATTTTTTCAAATCATCGACTTCCTGAAGTAGTTGTTTGTTTTTCTTTTCCAAATGGCCAATATATTCGGCTGCCTTGGTGAGGACAGATGCTTTATTTAATTTTGTGGCAGGCGTTAATCCTTCCAAATCTACAGATTCTGACCCACCCAGAGCAGTGATTCTTAAAGAAGGAACAGAATCGCGTAACGCCAATATCTTACTATTTATATTAGTTCTGTATTTTTTCTCAATCATATTATGTGATGTTCTTCCGCCTTTAGCCTTGCCTAAAGAGATATTACTGGACAAATTCTTAGATGCTTTCCGTGTGTTTATTGTAGTTGAGGGAGATGACGCTTTAGAAGCGGAGTCTATAGCATGCTTGTCGACTTCAGGAGAATTGTTCTGTTCTTGTATGGAGAAAACGGACTCTGAGTTATCGGATTCCACACTGCTACTTATGGAGAGCCCGTTTTTATCAACGTGGCTGCTGCGGGTTGGAAGCTGGAAAGCATCCATGATGAAGTTATCATCTTGGCTAGAGAACATCTTGGAGGTGAACTCTATATCTTTTAGGTTAAAAAGGGGGTTACTAGCATTATTGTTATTATCAAAGTCATTTAAATCACTATACGGCGGAAACGCGCCATCTCGTGTCAAATCTTTGTGGTTTGGATACTCGTTCAGCTTAGATTTGGGAGAGACCTGGGGAGCGTTCTCGTTCAACTGCCCGGAGCCTTGGATGGCTTGCTGATTAATGTCGGACAGGGCAAGCAAGTTATCAAATGGATATTGGGGCAACTCTTGTTTAACCATTTTTCTTTCTTTATTTCTTTGATATTGTTTTGTGGTTTTCAGAATCACGTATATAAATAGTGTGTATGATATTTTTTGGAGACTGTGGGTGAAGGAAAGCAGAAGAGATCGCTTGGCTATTACTACATTGAATATATATATATATATATATTTTTTGCTTATTTGAACAATAGCACACCAACAAGCAGCCCTTGTATATGAACGCTTTTTTCTGCTTAAATGTGGAATTTCTTTTTCAGGGATTTGCTCAACATAGAATTTTCTTTTGCGCTTCTATATGCGTGCGTGTATGCAGAAAGTATAAGAGAATCGGTATAAGTATATGCGCACTAAAGTAAAGCAGAACAGAAGAGCTGGAAATTTCCATATCTAAGTGACAAGACCTCCTCTGTTATGGTAGGTAATTAAATTACTTTATGAATCCTGCATTAGATCTTCTTTTTTTTTCTTTCTTGTGCTTCCATGGATGTTAACTTATTTATTCGCTTTCTTTCTTTTACATGCAAGAAAAAAAACAAGCTTTGTTGTAAATAGAAGAGAAATATAGAAAAAAAGATCGTCCGCATCTTTGCAGCACATCCATGCAATAGCAAATGTCTAGTGCACCCGTTCCTGTATTCTTATGTATACATGCATCTTATATATAATCCTTCTTTCCCCCACTTACCCGCTTTTATGTGCCCCACTTACCCGCTTTTCACAAGGTGAGCTAATTCTTTCAAATCAAGTTGATTGGTGCAATCCTACATGTACGTCTTTGTTGATACTGCTCATCAAAGCCTGTTTTTCTGACTCACCCGAAGATGGGCATCTCGTCCTTGATACAGGTTCACAAAACGTGAGAGTGAGCCTATCTCTTGTAATCGCAGTATAAGTGTTTCAAACTTTATAGTTGTCGCCGTGTTTTTTTTTTTTTATGGGCGCTCTTTGGAGGTTCTTTGACCAAAGCATACATAAAAAGTAAATAAATGCCAGATCTAAACAAGAACAAGAGTTCTGCGATTTGAGGAACGGCCAGTTAAATTTTGGCTTCATTTAGAGCAGTACTTAATTGACAAAGAGATTCGGCCTATTCCTGTTTTAGGGCTCCTTCGCACATTTCGGATGCAAAAGTTTCTTTCTTGTTAGGCATTTGCAGCTGCCTCAAGAGTCAAGAGCGTGCACACTAGCATATACATGCATATGTGAATATATTCAACTTCCACGTGGTTTGCGCGTGTGTATACATATTGGAGCATTCACTATTTGCACCGTTTGTCCTTTGTTCAGAGCCAAGTGGTGCCATGCCGTTTGTTGAACTGCCTAGTATCGACATTGACATATATATATTTTGTTTACTTCAGATGCTCATCGGAGAAAATACCAACTACAGAAAGTTCCAAAGCCCATGGTGTGTAATGCATGTACCTAACAGTAGGAGGAGTTAGTATAACTATATACATACATATATGAAGCATACCAATGACGGTATCTATTACTTAACAATCTATTCAACTAGCAAAAAATAAATATTTCTTTCAATTTAAAAAAAACCACCCATAATATGTAACTGAAAACACAGCGCAAAAATACATTCATTATCAGATCCCAGGTCCATCATATTGTTGTTCGCGTATCATCTCTGATGAGATACAGTCCGACAATCTATCAAATATAGCAAAACTTTAAACAGCAAACAAACGTATAAAAATAATCGCTTAATCATTTTTCAGTTCATTTAACATTACTTTTTGAAAACTAAAGCAGTTCTTCTCTTCTTCTTCTTTATCTTATTCTTTTTGTATGTCACATGTCTGCTAGTTCTCCATCCGCTTGTAGAAACCAGCTTTTTCTGTTCTTCGCTGTCAACTTCCATCTTGCCTTCATCAGCATCAATCGAATCTTCCTTCTTCAATAGTTCTTCTGATTTTTGTCTCTTTAAATCTTCGTCCAATTTCTTTGCGAGTCTTTGATCTCGAGCATCAACAACATTCGCGAAGAAACCTTTACGTTTCACAGACTTGGCTGCCAAGGATTTACTATTTCTAATGGAACGAGCCATTGTAAATTTATTAGGGTTGAATTGTTAAAGTGGAGGTTTTGACTGGATGTGTTTTCCTGTTGGAATGATAATAGTATTAACAACGAAGTTGGTTGACTGGTTGAATACAAGATCCTATACAATATAAATCTTAACATTATTTTTAAATTTTTGTGTAATACATATATAATCTCATCGCATCAAAAAAAAAAATAAAGAAAAAATTGATAAAAAAAAAAAAGAAAAAAAATAATTGAATAGTTTCAATATTAAACCACGTGCTTCTTTTAAGGGCAGAACTATTTACAGCACGTGCCTATATTTCAATTGAAAATATGTTTATTCAAAACAAATCATAATTTCTTTGAATATTGACAATACTGTATAATTCTTAAATAGAAAACTTTTAACACAAACTGGCCAGCTCCACAAAAAGAGGCAACACCAAAATACAGCTAATTTATTTGTACATTCTTACACCAGTATTTAATTAATGCTAGTAAGTAAGCAGGCAAAAGTATTTCATACAAAGTTTAATATTATCATAGAATATTGGAAAGCCAGTTCTAACCAAGAACAAAAAAAAATTCTGGCGTGGGTAAATACTCCTTAATGTATGGATGGGTTCAACAGAAGTTGATGGACGGTGGCACTAACAAAAAAATCCATACACAAAAATAATAGGAAAAAAAAAATTTGGGCACTGCAAAAAAAAAACTACTGAGAGAGGGCAATAATAGATTACAAGAGAAAAAAAAAAAAAAAAAAGAGAAGAAGAATATTATTGAAGTTTAACCCATCATCTTTAATATTATAATTAGACCTAGATAATCAGTATATCAAACAAAAAAAAAAGGAAAAATGTAAGTAAAATTGCACAATATTGATGATATGATGTTAATGATATGGCAAGGGATTAGATAGACAGTGAATGCCGTGTATAGATATTATATGGTGACCGTCTAAAGTATCGAGAACTCGTTAATCTGGAAGGTAGATGACAAACAAATGTGGGGATATCAAACCAATAAACCTTTATTTAATCATATAATTTGAGATAGAGTATATATTGTAGGGTGCTGGATGCAGCAAAAAGTGATTTGTTTCCTCCTTATAAAATGAAATTGGCAGTATCTGCAAAATTTTCAATGCCGCAATTAATTTTCACGTCCATTGCAAGAGCAAGCAAAACCTTCAGAAATCATTCTTGAAGGCAGTAAAGAAACGGTAGATTCCGTATATAACTAATATGATTTGATTTTATAAAATATTTCCACACTGTGATTCTAGCAACTCCCCTTTGCATGTTCTCTCGTTCCTATAAGGTATATCATTTTGCATCATCAATCTTAGTGGATTAATTCCACTGATTTCATGAACATTCATGCTAACTAACTATTCTATAGGGCTAATTTGAAGACTCAAAAAAGACTCGCCGCCTCTGTTGTTGGTGTCGGTAAGAGAAAAATCTGGTTAGATCCTAATGAAACTACCGAAATTTCTCAAGCTAACACTCGTTCTGCTATCAGAAAATTGTACAATAACGGTACCATTGTTAAGAAGCCTGCTAGAATCCACTCTAGATCTCACGCTAGAAGATTAGCTGAATCCAAGAGAGCTGGTAGACACACCGGTTACGGTAAGAGAAAGGGTACTAGAGAAGCTCGTTTCCCATCTTCCGTTTTATGGATGAGAAGATTGAGAGTCTTGAGACGTTTGTTAGCTAAATACAGAGATGCTGGCAAAATTGACAGACACTTGTACCACAGCTTATACAAATCCGCTAAGGGTAACGCTTTCAAGCACAAGAGAGCTTTAGTTGAACACATTATCCAAGCTAAGGCCGAATCTCAACGTGAAAAGGCTCTTAAGGAAGAATCCGAAGCTAGAAGATCTAAGAACAAGGCTGCCAGAGCCAGAAGAGCTGCTAGAGTTGACGAAAAGAGAGATGCTTTGCTTAAAGAATAAATTAGTTAATTCAATGATATATAATTTATTATTAATTTTAGCGCTGTTTTATTATTTTTATTTTCAGTTTGTAAGAAATTTTAGTATTACGCACATAAGCAAGTTTAATCAACACTTCACTCCCTGTTTCTCACTTGTAAAGCATCTAAGCATGAATTAGCTATTAGTCGTATACTGAGTATCCTGAATATATTCAATATTTAGTCAGAATGCACAGTCTTTTTCTATATTGCCCTGGAATTTATAAATTGCTCTACATTGTTTCTTTTTAAATTAATTATGTGCCCGGTGGCATTTATGGGTGGAACACAAATTAAGTGACAAAAAAAAGCCAGCGACACCAAGAAAGAAAAAAAAAAAGAAAAAAAAAATGTAAAATAACAAGAACAAATAATATGGCATATACTCACTTCAGCCATAAAGAAGATCTTGTTGTTAATCTATTCTATTATAGCCCTTCTGCTTAAGAATAATTACATATAGAAACAGTACTCTACAAAAATGGACGCCAAAACATTTTTTGATGAAATGAAAAAGTCATTCGCTGATGTTTCCGTCAATGAAAACAACGAAATTGACACCGTTGAGTTCTTGGAAGCTTCCGAATCTGTTGTCAAGTTATTTGATTTATTGGGCTCCTCGGCTTTTGCTGTTGTTCAGAACGATATGAATGGTAATATTAAGAAAATTCGTGACTACTTCCTTGCCAACCCGGAGAAGGCCAAAACTTTGCAGGGTTTGATCTTATCTGAAGCCGGCACCAAATACAAGACTGCCACCCAAGGACTTTTGTGGCTTTGCAGAGGCTTGCAATTCACTGCCCAAGCTTTGCAAGACACTATTGATAACCCAAGTAAGGAGCTCAGTGAAACCTTCACCTCAGGCTACAATAAGACCTTGGTTAAATACCATTCATTTATTGTGAAGCCAATTTTCAAAATTGCCATGAAGGCATGTCCATACAGAAAAGACTTCTTTGCCAAGTTGGGCTCTGATCAAGCAAAGGTTGATGAGCAATTAAAGGCCTGGTTGGCTGCTTTACAAAAGATTAACGACATTAACTTTGCTTTTTTCGCTTCTGGGAAATATGATAAAGGTTTATGAGCAGAAATTTTGTTGGCTAATTAAGATACAGGTGCTTGGAGACATAGATTGGATGGATGAGTAGCAGCGGGGCTGTTGAATTTTAGAATTTGATCCTTCACAAAATTTCCTCTTCTAATGTTACTGTTTTTTTTTGTATCTTTCCTTTCCTCGATTCCTTTGAGCAGCGTATTATCTTGGTTTCTTTATATGGTTATTCGCTCAGCTATATAATGGTGTACAGTTCATCTATAGATTATTTATTTATTAGTTTCTATGTTGTAAGTGGTGTATTCGTAGAACCTGAAAATCAGCGCTTCAACGTGTTTTTAAGAGTTAAGACAATGCGTTTTTGACACACAAATTCGGTTGCAATAGCGGGCTCTTTTTTTGCGCCTATTATCCATTACATCTGATGTGGGACACTTTCCAAAACTACATTTCTAATGAATAGTGCACATTGTTGCTGAATTTCAAATCACCTCCAGCGTAAGTATGTTTCCGAATCTATATATATTTTGCTTCAGCCCTCCTTTTTCTTCAACTTATTTCTTTTCGGGGTGAAAATTGCACAGCCATGATTTAGCAAATCATTACTCGAATAATACCTCATTGGAAATCTCGGTCTTTTCTGTGAAACAACGACTTTTTTTCTTTTGCTCTCACATTTATCCGTTGGTTTTATTTTTTTTTTTCAACTTCTGTTACTGTTAATTTTTTTTTCATAGGACATTTATTTTGACCTGTATGTACAATGATAAATTCAGCGTTTTATTTGTAATTTTATTTGAATCTGAGGCATGTATATTAGAAATGCATATTTCTCATTCTAAAAACACTCATTAAGAATTTATCAACCTAACATCTTGTTTATGTTATATTTCATTTTTTTACTATTAAGTTTTGCCATGATTATACTAATATCAACATGCAAGAAGTTAGACAATATATAGATAGTGACCAGTTACGAATTGATGGCATAAGCGCGGATGAGAGATGGCTACCACTGCTCATGTTGCAATTAGCAGCCTTGATCTGTTTTATTTGGTATTTTGTGGTGTTATTTATAGCTAATTACGGTGTCATTGAAATATTCTTGAAATTTAACTCGGTAAAAAGAATTCCTTACTTGGTTGATCCCGATAAATTGGATCCCGGCCTAATGAATCACAGTGATGCTCCCACAATGTCGGCTAATGCTAGTACACATCCAGAAGACGACAAAAAATTTGAGGGTGTCACGATTCTTCGACCTTTGAAAGGAATAGATCCCGAAGTTGAGGCTTGTTTGGAAAGCTCGATTCTCCAGTATTATCCGATTGATAAATTCGAGGTTTTATTCTGTGTGGAAGATCCTCGTGATCCAGTGATTCCAGTGGTACAGCATCTAATGAGCAAATATCCAGCATACAATTTGAAATTACTTATAGGAGACCCTGAAAACCCGGATTATTATGGCCCTAATCCCAAAATCAATAACCTCGGTAAAGGATTTGTCGCTGCAAAATATGATATTGTTTGGGTAATGGATAGTAATGTTTGGTGCTCATCGGGTACTTTATTAAGATCAGTCCATGCATTGAATAACTCTTTAGATAATGGAAGAAAAACTATCAGTGACAGCTCCCAGCGTGGTATGAAAGTTAAAATTGTCCACCATGTCCCATTGGCTATTACTTTGAATAGTGGTGCCAAATGGAGTAATTTCGGTTGTAAATTGGATGAAGTTTTTCTTAAGACTTCGCATGCTAAATTTTATGTGTCGTTCAATAAATTAGCAGTAGCTCCATGTATCAACGGGAAGTCGAATATGTATAGAATATCCGATATCGATTCTGCCGTGTCTAAAATCGCTGAGAACAGAATATTAAACAATAGTAATTTAAGAGAGAGAAGGTCGAATTTCGATGGTCAAAATAGCGATTTGGCCCAGGACGCTGCTTTTTACACTTCTGGAGTCAACTGCCGTGGTCATGGTATACGTTATTTCTCAAAGTTCATCGGTGAAGATAATATGATTGGCATCGCATTATGGGAAACTGGCGGAAGAAGTGGTTTAACAGGTGATTGTGTTATTCAGCCGCTAGGTTCAACAAACGATGTCAAAGAATATATTTTGAGAAGACTGAGATGGCTACGAGTAAGGAAGCACATGGTTTTAATGGCTACTTTACTTGAGCCTACTACAGAATCCATATTAGCAGGTATCTATGGTACTTTTGGTGTTTCTGTTTTGTTGTTAAAGTGTAAATTTAGTTACTGGTATTTTATGCTCCATTTCTTAGTATGGTTCATTATAGATTATTTTCAATTTCATGTTTTGTTGAGGTTCGCCGCAAGTGACGACGGTATAGTGAATTCCTATAATGCCAGTAAAAATCATGAAAAGCCATATTTTACAGATCCTAATTATAATATAGTCAGCAATAATGCTGGCAGAATAAAGGATTCCGCAGGTAACACCATATTAATGAAAAATAAAGATTTCAAGGAATATTTAGTGATGTGGATACTTCGAGAACTACTCGCATTTCCTATTTGGGCGTATGCAATGGTCGGAACTACTATCGATTGGCGTGGTAGACCCTTCAAGATCAATTCAGATTTGACTGCCACAAATCTCTGATTGCTGAGATTTTTAAAATAGCATCGTGTAATCACTTGTATATATTAAGAAAATAATAATACTGTAGTTATTTATTAAAATAAAGTTTTTCTTTTATTAAAAAAGATAGGGTAAAGTTCAATCATCTCTTATCATAAAATAATATACATTGTCATAAACATTTCATATCACGTGCCTTGGGTTAAGTGTAAATATCACTAACAAATAATAGAAAAATATGTAAAAAAAAATGAAAAAAATTCCGAATATAAAGAAAACTTCTTACAAACTATTGATAGTACCAACCCAATCATATCAGGTTGTATAATCAACAGATCCCACTGAAATATAAAGGAAGATAACTCTAAATGATTTACACATCCAATTGTTTTATTTATTTTCTCCTAACATTATTTTCCAGAATTGTGGTATCAAATTCTGTGCCTATTTTCATAAGAAATGAAGAAAATGATAATATTCAAAGATTAGGTGATTTAGCTTATAACAGCACGTATTCTGAATTCTTTTATAATGAGGAATATGTGAATGTAGTTAATAAAGAAATAAGTATCAAGGAAATAATGGGTGGAGATCGTGTTTGTGTTGGATTCAGGTCAATTGATAAAATTTTCAATTGTTTCAGTTATAAGGAAGTATGTGATTAAGTTGATTATCATTTTTATTAGTTATTTACTATTTTACGTCATCATTTGTGTTTGATTCAAGATAAAGTTCTAATGCATTATACTAACACTGATTAAATATATAGTTTATCCCGGGTGCTTGTATAAAATTTACTATATATTTACAGGAAGATGGTTCCCTTATATCATACAATTTTGGATTTCAAGAATGTAACAATAATGAATTATTGGTTGAGACAGCAATAGTATACCCACTTAAAGGCAGTACACCTACCTTGAGAAAATTTGATGTGAAAGAAAAGAGTTTACCCAAATCTGAAACTAAAGTCACGAATAACGTTAAAAATAAAAATAAAGTAGCGGAAGATGTTACTGAGGAGACTTTTTTCCAGAAATATTGGGTGGTTCTTGTACCCTTGGGAATAATGTTGGTTTTTTCAGGATTAACTAGTAAAGGTGAATAAGTGAATAATATAAATATTTATATGTATGTAGCATATACATTTAATCAAGTCATAAAATTGAAGACCAAACAATTTAATCGTTTGAATAAGGTTACAAAATTATCAAGTCACAATTACTCCACTATGGTTTATTTATTACAACTTCTAGTTAGGAAATCCTAAATCTGAACACATATATCTTATATCTCCGTCTAACCGCTATAAAAAACACCAATCATCCTTTAAATTTTGAATTAATATTTTCATTTACTTTTACTTTTATATTTTTAAGGCAATTCTACACTTCTCAATACAAATTATACCGACGAATATTACAATATGTGCTTAATTTGAATACAGTTTCAAGAAGCCTTAACTTCGATTATAAATAGAAATATACCTGGATTTGTATGAATTAGTAATATTTTTTATGTCTTTCAGACAATCTTCACGCCAAGATATGAACTATCAAGCGAATAATTTAAACATATTCTTTATTTTTTAAGCTATAAAACCTACGTCAAAATGCTAACTAAAGTATTTAATGCATTTTTCTGCATTTATCTGCATGTATCATTTGATGTGATTTTTTTGGGACTTTTCCATCGCAACTAAAAAAAATAAGAAGAGCAGGTTGTTTTTTTTCCCCTTTTTCTCTGATTCCTACTTCATAAAAGAACCTTGAATAACCGAAATAGAGGTACACAGTATAGTTAAATTTCAACTCATTTTCGGTATCTGCTGATAATTTATATATCTTTTCTGCTTGTCTAATTCTAATATATATCAGAATGAATTTAGAAAACATTGGACAACATGATTTAAAAAGAAGAAAAGTGTCCATTGCCTCGTTAACAGACGGAAATAGCAACGATAATGCTACAGATAATATAATAGAGCAGCCTGTAAGTTCTCCTTCTTTGATACAACCATCTTCTAGTGCTCATAATATATATACTCCATCTTCATCAGTTTTGCCAGCTTTACATTATCAGCCTGTTCCCAACAAACAATACAAGAGAAGTTATAAAGCGTGTTTGAGTTGTCGTACCAGAAAAATCAAATGTGACTTGGGATCTCCATCAAGTCCTTTTGAACCTCCTTGCGCTAGATGTAGAAGAGAAAGAAAAGAATGCATATTTACGGAATCTAGAAGAGGTGGAAGTGGCAGAAGAAAAAAGAAAACCGAAAGTTTGATGCCCCAGAAGCCTATAATTCTGATCAATGAATACAGTAATAATTTGAACGTCCCCGACTATGTGAGAAATGGTTACAGAAATCCTACCTTGGAACAACAAAAGACAATTGTTGAAACATTCAGTAAAATGCAAACCAGAAGCCGTAACACTTCAGAGGTATCAACAATTCAAGGTGCTCTATTATTTTTGGCAAACGCTGCTGGTAGTATAGCTAAAGCAGATGAAAGGGATCGCTTGACAAAATCTAAAAGTTCAGTCTCTTCAACAGACCATAAGGCAGATGATCAACGAGCTAGACAAGCCAAATTAATAGCCACGGAAGGAAAATCTCCAGCTAGTTTCACACAGCCACCTATTGTCAAATTGACTGATTTTGAATATATTGGTGAAGGCAAACTCTTAAATGAAGAACACGCCAAAGAGCTAATAGATTTCTTCTTTGATTATATGCATCCATTTTATCCTTATATTCCCCCTGATATTAGAAGCCCGGAATCCTTGGCAGCTTATCCTATCTTGCTATGTACTATTTTAACTATAGCGTCGCGCTATAAGCCATTGGATTATGATGAATCTGAAGACGAAGATGAAATTTCTACAAGAAACTTAAAGCAGGAACAGCTTCAAACAAGATTAGCCACACATGATAGATTATGGCTGTACGCTCAAAGATTGGTGTCACAAACTGTATGGGGTGAAGCGTCCACCAGATCAATAGGTACAGTACTCGCATTTTTATTGTTTACTGAATGGAATCCAAGAGCTATACATTGGAAATGGGGAGATTATGCCAATAGTGGAGAAAAAGATGAAACAAATTCCACCAAGAACGATTCTTTAGCTGGTATTGGCGCACTTAGGAGAGGTAATAGAATGACATGGATGTTGTGCGGAACTTCGGTAAGATTGGCACAAGACATGTGTTTTATGGAAACAAGTCCTAGAACTTTTGTAGCTACTCATGTCTCTGAAACTAGTGTGTCAATGACTGTGGGTCAAAGAAGTATGTTATCACAATCATTGTCAGAAATTGATTTGAACGATTTCAATGATAATGATGAAACAAAACATGACATTGAACAGCTGGAAAATGATATGGTTTTACGAGGCGATGAAAATGGCTTGAAATTAAAACCTACAGAAAAACTAAAATTTACAACGTTGCAAAAAGCTACGGTTGAACTTTTAAAAATTTCAGCTTTAGCTTATGATACATTATACAATACCAAGACTATCAATACGTTGGACTTAAAACAGATTCTTTCAATGCTAAAAATTTTATCACCTGTGCTAGAAGGTTGGGAATCGAAATATAAGAAATTGTTGATACAACCTGTGGTTCAATTTACACACAGTTTCTATAATTCTATAAAGACTGCAAAGAAATTGACTAATGAAGAAAAAGAGCAAATAAATAAAATTATGGAATATGAGTCCTTAAGACTTGATTTTTTCTATACGCAATTGTATATTTATTCCATGGCATTATTCAGCGACTCATCCTCAGTATCATCCAATAAGCGTGCTTTAAGATTGGATGAATTAGCTCAGGCAGCTAAATTTATAGGTTTAGCATATGAAGCAGCAAAACAAATATTAGTTATTGCTGCCAAAATACATAAGATGCATTTGCTTCGTTTCATGCCTGTTAGATGGGTTACAAGAATCGTTAAGTGTTCTGCATTTTTAGTCAAATGCTATTCCACTTTATCTTCTGGTATAAATACTAGTAATACAAACTGGTATTCTTCTGCTATAGTTGGCCTTTCTGTTATCCCTACTGATGATATCATCAATCTTTTTCAAAAGACTGCTATTGCTTTACGAGAAGCGTCGCCAGATGAATTACATCTTTGTACTAGATATTCTACTATATTGATGTATTTATGTTCTGAAATGAAATCTAAAGCAAACGCTAGCAGGAAAGCGTCAACGATTATCAGCAATACTAATAATACTAGTGGAAATAATGATGACAGCCAACCTGAAGTGGATATAGAACAAGAATCAGTATTGGAAAATCCTATTGAAAATTCTATAGAGGTTACTGATAATAATGGAAGCAGTTTAGATGCTCAAACTTTGGATAGCGAAATTAATGGTAACACCGGAAATGCTCCGAATATGCAAGAGAATAGTTACGATACTACAAATGCATATGAATCATTTAGTCCTAATCGGAAGGAAAATAATGCGCTGGAGTATTCACAAGCATCCTCAGAAATGAAACCAAACCATAGTGATACTTCGTTACGCGGATTCTCTCAATTGAATAATCTATACAGTGAAGAGTCAAGTTTGGCTAGCTCATCAACAAATATTATGCCTTCTATGGCACTGATAAATGCCGCTAGTCTTGCATTTACACAATCACCTTATTTTAGAAACACTAATTTCGGCGGCCTTGCAAAAACCAATCAAAACAATGATTATCTTCAATATCCACAGCCTAACAATGATATGCCAAGTGATAGCTACTCTCAACAAACATTTACACCTAATTATTTCCCAAATACTGGTTTGGATGATATTATTAATAATAGTTCTTTGGTTGGATTAAATTTTGCCGATCCTTTCACAGATCTTTTGGAACGACAAGTTATGGGGAATACTACTTCTGAGAATGCTCAACCGAAATCTAACCAATAGATTCTGTTATATGTATAATAAAATAAATAGTTATAATTACTTGATTTAGTTATTTATGTTCAATTCTACTAAAAAGCGTTCAATGTGCTATGAGCACTTATTGGTTTTTTTTCTGTTGTTGTTTTCGCTTCAGTTTTTTTCTTGTTTTTCTACAATTTTGTGTTCAAGAGAAGAAAAAAGAAGTTTATATCGTTTTTATGGCAATAAGGATAGGTTGTAATTAAAGTAAATTATCATCTTGAAGAGATTTTGCCAACCATCTCATATAACAAACTAGCAAAGGCAAAAACTAAACAAAAATTTAAAATGTCTGGAAGACAAGATTATATTTATAAGATTAGATATAGCAATGATTTGCCTGCACCAGAGTGTCCACCAAAACTTTTGAAATTTTCAAGTATAGCTTCAAACCATGAATCTTTGACATCTTCAGGAGTTTTATCATCATTATTCAGAAAACAAAATTTTAAAAAATATGTTTCTTTAAATAAAGACTCTAATTTGAACGACCCATTGTCGTTAAACTTGGATCTTATTGAATTGCCAGGAATTTTTGATCAACAAGATAATACAGCGTTACATTCTCTTCCTTTTAGTGATGAAGCACAAATCCAAGATCCTGACGTTAAGATTGTTTTGCATGAAAAAGATAAACTTTTGTTAAGAAATCCAGATTTTAGTTTAGATGCTAAAAGCAAAGAAAAGGCAAAGGGTTTGCAAAAAGCTGCCAATGTATCTTTCTTAAGAAAGACTGAATATATTTCCAATAAATCACATTTCCTTAGTACCAATAAGAGTAATGCAAGTCAGTTACAAGAAAAATCCAAAAACCAGAAATTGGATCCGGAATCACAATTACAGAATGTAGAGCTTGGATTTGCACAAGCCGCAGAAACTTTATCAGGAGCCGGTTTTGAAAAATTAAGACATCCAACCAAGAAGAACTTGAAACCTGTTAAAGCGTGGTCAATTATTCCAGATATTGAAATGATGGATCAAGTGTACTTCTCCACTAAATTTTTGGGTTCAGCGTCTTTATCTAGAAGCAAGAATAACAACAATAGTTTGGAAGATGTAACTGATAAGTCTAACAATGGTGTCAACAATCATAATCCAATATATACGACATCTATTTTCAAACCAATCACTTTAACCGAGGAAGAATGGATGTCCTTTTTTACGATAAATAATCTTAAAAGTGCTCATGGATTGAAAAGAAAAATTGATGCCCCTGAACTTGATAGTGAAGAAACATTCAAATACAAATTTTCCAAGAATTACGATTTGAAATATGAAAATTATGATCCTACTCAAATTAAACAAATTTCCATGAGTTTAGCTGCTCAAAAGAACAAAAATGGTTCACATCTTGAGGCCAAATATTTGCCGATTCAAGGTAAACTTGAGTTGAAAAAGAAATTGGCGGCAGAACAAACAGTAGAAGAGGAAGAAACTGAGGTGTATTTCGATGTTATCAACTTAAATATCAGGACACCTACTGCGAAAGAAGAGGCGATTAGAGATGAAGAAAGAAGTAAATATGACCCATATAATTATGTGGCACAATTTGAGGATGATGAAGAAGAGAGCGATGATGGAAAAACCAATGACGAAAAAACCAATGATGATTTACTTGGATAAAATACATAAAATTCTTACAACATAAATATGTAAAATTACTGATAATGAAAAACTTTACTTTGGTCAAAAACAATTAAGTTGATCAGATTATAATATATAAATGTGTAATTCTACAAACTAATTTACTATATATTACACATTATAGTTAGTATACATAGTTTTGTAAAAGAACTTGCTTCTTCTTTTCTTTTGTTTTTCTGTCTTTTCAATATTTTTTTTCAAATATACATATCTTCTTGAGTAAGGACACCTAGTTCATTCATGATGAAGTTAGCTTCTCTCTTACCACTCAACCAAGCACCATGAGCACAACCAGCACCTTCGAAAATAGTATGTTCACCAGAAAATCGGATGGTATCACCATAACCTTTACTCAAACTGATGATCAAATCAGTTGGGTCATCACCAGGGCCGCAACCTGCATAAGACCCTCTTGAAAATGGATCTCTTGTCCATTTGGATGGGAAGATATTTTTAGGAATTGGTAAACTGTCTGCATCTTCGTAAATTTTCTTACCCTTTGAATTATTAGCAAGAACATAAAGAGGGCGTTTTAAAAATTCCCAAATTTCATCCAACGATGAGTTTTCAATGAAATTGGTTACAGGAGATTGAATAACACACACAAGACTAGGGACTTTCTTAGCTTTGTAATAGTTCAACATTAATATTGGGTTTTCGTGGTATTTTGGGATATTTTCAGGGTGTTCTTCAAAATTAAAGTAGCTGTCATGAATGTCTATCGGTAAATGATGTAAATCGGAATCGGGTTTTGAGACTAAGCTGAAATCATGATTGGCTCTACTATCAGCCACACTGGAGGCAAAGTCACTGAATAATTTATCAGGCTTGGCCAAAACTAAAAATTTATCTAAATCTGGATTCCAGAAAATGTCATCTTCGCTTTTAAATTCTAATACAACTTTACCTAAAGCACTGAAATGCATTTTTTGAAGAGGATCACTTATGTATCTAGGAAGCTTGGGAGTGAATTTAATGCTACACATATCAGTTTCTGGTAGAGCAAGAATTGATTGAGGTACTGTTACGATAACATAATCAGCAATAATTGATTCATAAGCAGCCGTGGTGATTTGAACTTTAGTGTTATTTTCTATTTTAGCAATTTCTTTGACTTGAATACCCGTCTTAATGATATGCTCAGGCATATCTTTAAGTATATCTTGTAATATTTGAGAGTAACCGTCCAAATTTATAGCATTACGGCCTTCATTTTCGCAAACAGAATACTTACTGCTCATCATTTTCCAACTTATCCCATGATACATTTCAACAGATCTAATCAATTCAGGAGCGTATTTGATTTGGTTGGGTGTCAAAACACGATGTCTGTTATACATATATTCTATTACTGTGTTGTATAAAGTAGTGTCATCGCTATTGAAATCAAATGAATCTGGCTCAGCATTTCCACTGTTTGGGCGATTTTCCAAACTACTACTGCTTCCGCCACTAAAGTTTGCCATTTCAATGAATTTTTCAATTTCCTTTTTAACAGGTTCTAAACCCCAGTCCTCAGGGATCTCAAATCCCTTGTCTAGGGTCTTATCATCATCGCTAACATCATCATTATAGCAATAAAGACCGGTAGTTACATCATCATAGTAAACTTTAGTGGTTCCTTGGTTCAAGACGTATTTCTCAAATAACGGATTTGATAAGCTGTCATGAAACCAGCTAGCACCCAAGTCGTATGAGTTACCTTCAGGTGTTCTAATCGTTAACAACCGGCCACCAACTCTGTTTCTTGCCTCCAAAACCAAAATGTCTTCAATTCCGTGTGAGTATAAATCGGCAGCTGCTTTTAAGCCAGCAATACCGGCACCTATAATGATGACCTTTTTTTTCTGTATGTCTGTCATGTTATTAGCAGTTTGTTGATGAACTCTTGTAAAACTATGTGTTTTTGGTATTTTGGTAGTGGTGAGGTCTTTTTTTTCTTTTCTTTTTCTAATATTACAAGATCTGTTGTCCTTTATCTTTATGGTTTCGTTTTCTTTCCCTGTTGCTAGTATGTCAAGCGATATTGGATTGGCTATGACAAACGATTATATATGGATTGACAAAGATTTCTGGAATATGCTTTCGAGGAATAAGCAATCAAAAACAGTAAAATATGTTGATATTTTTACAAGATATGTATGTGTTAACAGCTAAATCGAAGAAATGACATATACTTCTATATGCTCTATTGCAAGCTACTAATGTAACTTTTCTTATGAGACAGGCTCCGGAGCCTGAAAAACTTTTAGAGAATCAAAGCTAATATAGAATAATATTGGCAACCTGAAGAAATGTCGGAAATCTCAAGAATATGCATAATTCATGGTTTGTTATGTGCCCTTTTTTGGTATGCTCTTACAGGAATTCGCTTACGCGCCGCGCGCGCGTAGTTTGACATAAGATTCACTATGCGGAAGAGAATAGTACGATGAGGTCAAACAGGCAGCACATCATAAATGTGGCCTCCGAATGCGGAAATTGTCGTTTGATGTTGACAAATTATCAATAACTACAAACTATATTGACCTCTTACCGCTTGGTGAATATAACATTCTATTGGGAATTTATTGTAATTTAAAATACTTGGCTGTATCTGTCTATAGGTACACAATAATGGAAGCTCGAGACACTGCCAGTTTCAATAAGTTTCAAGGACCATATGTACCAGATTAGCAAGCATTTGGTGTTCCAATGTAAGAGAATGTTTCTCCGTAAGACAATATTTGCGCTTTTTGTTTTACTGAATAGCACACTTCTCTTTCTTGTACTTGTCCTTTTTCATCTTTTTCTTTCGCGACTTTCTTGATATTACAGTATACAAATGGTGTTGTGCGTCACTACCTGCAGCATTATTGTTATGATGGTTAATGTTTCTTTGTCCCGCTGTTGTGTTTCTTACTGATGTGCTATCATCCAAGCTGATACGTGGCGGATTCACTTTGTTGAGAGTATTCTCTGATAGTCTTGCATCTGTGGCTGTTGTTGTTGCGTCCGTATCAGATAGATAAGTACTATCTGAACAATTCTCTATTGAAGATGTAGCACTGTGTCGTTTATTCAGTGAAAAAATGGAATACCTTTTAGACGAATGTGTTTTTACTACCTCCAAAGACGTCCGTGTTAATTGTTGGTTCTCTTTGACTTTTTTTGTTGGCTTTTCTTCCTCATATCCATACTGAGTTTTGAGTTTCCAATAATATCTATCTTTAATATCAATATACTCACTTGAATTAGGGTATGGATAGGTGGAGCTATGAAGAAGTACCTTTGATTTCAAATCATGAGACTTCTTAATAGGGCTATGTGCTTCGGTTGCTATATGACCATTACTAGATGTCTCTAAATTTTGATTTTTAGCATGGCTGGAGTCACTATGTTCACTCGAAATTAAGGACACTTCACTTGATTTAAAATGTTTTGCCAAATTAACTCCTATTAATGATACGTCTAGATGATTATCATTATTTGAGTTATTGTTATCATTATTAAGTACCTCTTCATATGGTGCCATTCTATAAAATAAAATATACGGCGCTTCTTCAGAAAAAGCCTTCTTAAATGTTGTTGCTTTCACTCGTTGAGAAACATTTAGGTCATCAAATAATAACCATGTTGTTTCGTCTTCTTCTTTTTCAGTTGTATTTATGTTAAAATCTTTTTCTCTAACCAATGCAACATAATGACCACAATTCACATTTTTTCCTCTATGACAAACAGCACTTTCTAAAATTAATCTAAAACCATTAAATTCAGATTTTGTTGACTTTCTATGACTTTCTTTGCCCATATTTTCTTTATCAGCTTCCTTTGTTTTTATTTGTTCCTCTATGTCTTCATCAGCAATAAATCTAGGCAAATCAATAAAGGATGGTATTATAACTTTTTTATTATTTTTCATAGAGTGTTGTTCATTATACGAATATCTCTTGAGACAAATTGGTAGAATGGGTCTTTTTGCAGCAAATCCTTGTTCAGTTTTGGATCTAGGTTCCAAATCTGTGTAAAATGGTAGCAATTTTAAAAACATCCAAGCTGGTAAATTGACTTCACGATTTTTGTTTTCCGAAAAAATTGAAACAGCAGAATCGGCCCTACTTCTCACTGACACATTTATTTGATCCTTCGTAAGAGATGATCTTCTTAGTAAAGAACGATTTGTAGTTTGCTTATTCTCTGCTGATGCCTTTGGTTCTAAAGAATCGTCATTGTCCGTATATGTTACAATTCCTCTTTTATTACTTTTGTTTGTAATTACAGAATCATCTGCATCGTAAAACAGCAGATCATAGTTTAAGCTATCATCATTGACGTTTACTTCTGTAACATCTGTATTCGCCTCATCAGCCAGTGCACTGTTCTTATTATTTTTCACTGTGTCAATCTTGATTAAAGTATTACCTTTACTTAAGTCAACATTTGGTTGCGAACTAGTTATTGTTGCTCTTCGTCTTTCTAATTGTCTTTTTACTTCTATTGAATTATTAAAATAATGTTCCAAGCATTCTTCCAATAGCACATATTCGTCTTCATCATCACCACTATCACTATGGTTTGAATGGTTTTCATCACTAATATTGTCATTTGATTTGACCACTAAATATTTATTTTCTTTTTGTTCTGCTATCTTCTTGTCTGATTTATCCTGTTGATCTTCGGTAGTTTTAAGATTCAGATTATCAGGATTGATTTCTTCTTCGTTCAAATTCAGATTTCGATCAGTTAAGTATGCCTTATGATGTTCTATATCTATCAATTCATCAATGGGTTTTAAATTCTGTACGTCCTTCTTAGGCAATGTTTTACAACTTTTAATACTACTGTCCACAATTGCTTCCAGTTCTGATATCTCTTTATCTACGCCATTATTATGTGTATTGATATCTGAAATATCATCCTCACCTGGAATTGATACATAAAGCATTCTTTCTTTTGTGAATTTATGATCATCTTCTTTAACTTCCTTGCCACCATGGGCAATATCTATTTTCAAAGTCAAAAGAGGCAATTTCAATAAATCAGCCATATCTATAAATAATTGGCTACTATCTTCTTGTTTTCTTGACATTGCTTCCACAATACCATTTTCTTCCAATGATTTGCATAACACCATCGTAATATCTTGTGTTATTAACTGTCCGGATCTAAGCAAACTAACATATAACCTTAGAATGGCTCTCAATTTAGTGATTTTTATATCTTCTTCTTCTCTATTGAGCCCCAGGTATGAATATAATAAAGGTTCGAAATTTTCTATTTTGGAAAACATAGAGAATAATAATGCGTCTAAATAGCACATAACATTTCCCCAATTTTCAGCACCTTTCAAGTAAATCTTATCATTTGTTGTCAGTGTATTTTTATATTTGTCGTTATTTGAAACTAAATTGCCTCTGTCTACAAAATCAAAATATCTTAGAAGTTCGTACGCTTTAGTTATATCTTTTCCCCCACAATAATCTGACATTAGCGCTGCTTGCACTTTATTGGAAGTCATTGTCATTGGTACTGTGGCGTCTGTTTTGCTATCATTTAAATTTGTGGAAGCTGATGAAGGGGATGATAATTCGCATGAATTTTCAGCAGGTACTTCTAAATTGCTAGTGTCATTATTGCTTGTATTTGAAGAACCATTCTGTAAATTTTCTGATAGTAATAAGCTCTTCAAGTAAGAAGCTCTTGAACTCAAACTTTTCTTATCTACTTTAGCGGCAGTTGAAGATGTTTGGCTACTATTATTCTTTTTAAGTAAATCATCATAGAATTCTGTCCAAAAACTGTCATCAAAAACTATTGTATCAAGTTTATTCTTATTATTGGGTTGTTTATTGTTGGTTGCATTTTTTCCGGAGGTTGGATTCCATGAGTGGCTCCCTAATTTTGTTGTGTATTTCATCAGTATTTATGTGTCAATAGCTGGAGCAAATAATAATCAAATAAATTTACAAAACCCTCTTCAATATAACTAGTGGGTAGAATAAACAAGTATAGAATATAAGAGAGAGAATCTATATATTTCAAATCAAATTATTAGAATTATGTATGCTGATTTCAAAGCAAAAATGTGTACTATCTAATTATACATACTAATCAAGTTTAAATTTATTTTTTTTGCGTATAACGATATTCCAGAATACATCTTATCCCACAACACACATAAAAAGCTAAACTACTAATGCAACTTGTCCCTTTGAGGCATTCCCGTGGATTGCCTGTGTTCCTTTTTCTTCTCGGAGATGATGCATCTCTACCGCCACTCATCATCTAGAATACAGGTAACAAATGATTAAGGAATCATCGATTATACAAATATAGGAATCTGAAGAAACAAGTTAAATAGAAATTGCATCGATGTAGTACAAATGCATATATGTATATAAGTATACGTAATAGCAGTTTTTCTTTTTATTATCATTTTGCTGTTGTTCGCTATTTATTGTTAGTTCTTATCGCTTCCTATTGGACAATACATTACCTGGGTAACAAACTTACCGCCATATCTATTAATGCAAGCAACTGCTAGCACGTTATTCTTAATACTAGTAGTAATCAAGTGATTCAAAATCACATGGTTAGGAACATTTAAAATGTTCTTATCATTCGTAGGATTTGTTCTTGGTGTGTGTCTAGGCGAACTCAAAATACCCAGGTTTTCATAATTCCACGAACTTCCCCCAGATAACTTGCTATCTGATCCTGGTGACATTGGAGAGTAATCTGCTTGTTGACTTGGTGATTTTTGAGATTTTGGTTTCTCTGCTAAGTGTGCATTCTCCTTTTTGTTCAAAAGAACATTATTAAGATATGGTGGCAAAGATGGTGGTTGAGGTAACTTTTTAATTTTCAACATTGTGGAGCTATCCATTTGAGATTCATTAAAATCATCTGTGTTAATATAAATGTCTGGTATCTCTGAAGTATATTCTTGGAGAACTCGCGGAACAGGGGTTAAAATAGGTTGGGAAAAACTAGCGCTGCTATTATAAAATGGCACCCTCTCATTTAAATTATCATCATCTAAAACTGTACCATTTGATACGGTATACGAATTAGTTGATCTTTGCTTCATTTCGTTTAAATTATTCTCATCATCGTCATTGATAATTCCAAAATAATCGTCATCATTATTATTGATCACTTTACCAGAATAATGTTGTTGAGGCTTAGATACAGATACTCGTTCTTTAATAGCATTTGCCTCGGGTGTCGCCATGATGGTTTTATTTGTATCTTCAAAAAAATAATTTCCATTTTCTTGTTTGTCCTTTGAAATGGTTGACAGATAAGGATCCTGTTGAACGACCTCAAACCAATTAACAAAATTTCCGTTTGCTTCTGTGGCTTTTGGTAAATTATTTGACCATGTGGTTTCACCATCAACTATGAACTGAAATCTGTAAAAACCAATCTTCAAAAATAATTGAATGGCGAACTCATTATCTGAAATTCTGTTCAATTTTATTTTTTTTAACCAGTTTGAAAAGGAACCAATAACAAAAACTTCGTTAGCTTGGCCTTTCCACTTAATCATAACTGGTACTTTTAAATTATCAAATGTATGGTCGTTATTAATATAATCCAATAAAACATTGGCTTCAATTTCTTCGTCATTCTTGTTGATAATATCACCATGAATAGTATTGTTTACCACATTTGTATTTACATGCTCAAAATTATCATCTTTGTTATCCTCGTCTTGAATGCTCATAGGCGAGTCTTCTTCCTCTTCTTCGTAATCTTCTCCATACATTCCAGTATCAGAAAGTCTAAACGGATATTCGTCTCGTGTTTCTCCCACGGGAAGATTCATATCATTCTTATTGGTAGTGTTATTGGTCTCTCTTGCAGCAACTGAGAAAGTTGAAGTAGGGCTGATGTTGATCAGTTGAGCATCATGTTTAAAATTGCCTTCATCATTATTATCAACTTTTTTCTCAACAGGAAACACCTTTGAATTCTTAAATAGCTCATTGACAGCCTCAGAATCACCATTGACATTCATTCTGCCACCTTTTATTTTGTTGTCTCTCACACTTCCAATATATTTGTCAGTGAGATTTTTACTATAACTATCATCATTTTTATTCCTAGAGTTCCCTGAAACTTGGGGGATTGGTATGGGTTGAGATAATCTTCTTTCTCTGGCATAATTATCAGATACATTGTTACCATTGTATGCCTGTTCTTTTTGAGCTTTGAGCTGACTTACGATAGATGGCAGAGAAGCTGTGATATCATCACTATTATTCCTTGTGGTTTGTCCTGTGGCGGTGGCCAGCGAAATGGTAGGAGGAATCAAGCTGTTGTGACGAGTTTTTTCCAGAAAACTAGAAGTAGTTATGTAGTTGTCACTACCCTGTGAGGCATCTGAGCATCCTTCAGCACTTTCCGAGTTACTATTTGAATCTTTTCTGAAAGAGTTGAGCCTGAGTTGTTTACTCCTGTTTGGATGTCCAATAAAATGAGACTGCCTTCTAGAATGACTTCTCTTATTTGTATCGGCCAAGTTTCGTGAGAATCCAGGGTTTTCCTGTTGATGCGACAGAAGTGAAGACGACGTATTGCCCATTTTGTGCTAGAGAGTATACGTTTTTATCTGTTGAAATACTTGGAGAAAAAAACTATACGCTGGAATGAAAATTTGCAACTTTCTATTCTTGTTTTATGCTGTTAGTATATTTCTTTTGTCAGTCCTCTAAAGTATTATTTTTAATACTAAGTTTTATAATATATATTTTTCTGTAATTTCCGAGGCTTTAAAAAAGTTTGTGTGTGCAAAATATCAATTAACGATCAAATATACATCAAAGGTTAGTTTTATACGGCTAGTGGGTTTCCCATACTTTTTTTTATGTAATATTTTGTGCAGAGTGTGGGGATGCCACAGAGAGTTATTTTGCTTGCTTTGATTATATCCTCTTTGTTTTTTGACAGATGCATAAGCAAGCAGCGGCGGCGGCACATACAAAGGGTGTGGCGGTACGTATGTAAAAAAGACTTATTATGTACTTACTATGTTTTCTACAGAGGGCGGCTGCATCTGGGTTCATCTTGAACTTATGTATGCAAGCGTAATTTAGAATGTTTTCAGGCATCCAATTAACACTAGTTACAACACCAAATCAATCAGAATGCTGATGTTATACTGTATTCATAAAGAAAAAAAGGAGATAGAATGAAGTCATCATGAGAAGGCTATAATATACAATTAAATATAACAAGTAGACAAAACACTAGGAGAAAAAATAATAATAAAAATATATCGTTAACAAAACAAAGTGATAATGTAGAGATATTGAATCCAAACAGCTTCATGACACTCAAACAAAATGAATATCTGGCGTTAAATAAAAAAAAAGAAAAGTGAAAAATAAAAATATAGAAAACCAATTCAGCTAGCAAGAACGTAAATAAACAGAGAACATCTTAAAAACCAAACAAAATAACAACACAATCTGCACCGATGATAATAATTTGTTAATCAAACTCCTTTTCGACCTCGGCTACTAGATCTCTTAATGGTTTCTCCACACAACTCTTATAAATGAATCTACCAAGGATATCATTTTTCAATTCGATCATTAGCATGATCGCGTATCTTTTAGCTTCCAAGTTTCCGCAATATCTCAAAGCATAGCAAATTGCTTCAGTTCCAGAATTTCTTCCACCAGCAGTATCAAAAAATTCATAGGGACCATCACTATTACCTTTGAAAATATTAATATGGTTAGGTAACAAGTATGTCAAGCTCAAGAAGTTTACCACGGCGTTTCTGTCGCCGCTTTTAAAATACATGTATAGCTTTCTCAAGCTTAGCAAGAGCCTTTCCTCAGTCATTGTATTGTATGTGGTTTGTAATAATAGTATTTGATATCCAATATCCACTGGTACTTGATTGTTAGCTGTTATCAGTTGAACCAGCTGCGATGTTGTAATGCCTCTATTCGTATCTTCGTGATTTTTGCTATGATTATTACTAGCTTTATTTTGCGACATCGTCATTCTAGTTTCAAATTCAGGGTCAAAATAATATTTCAAAGACGAACTTGCAGGAGGCGCAACGTACGCCATAGCTGCAGAATTAGCTAGTCCTGATCCAGATGATGTAGAAGCTGATGTCGATGATGACGATAATAATAAACTTGAACCCTTATTTTTCTTGGATAATTTACCTGGCACTTTCGTTGAATAACTTATTCCTCCGCCTATTTGATCTATTTCTTTATAAATAAAGTAGTAGCATCTCAATTCCGAGATTTTAACATCCTCATCCTGCCAGAAATAGCCAAACTCACGATCTCCAGTAGGATAATACTGAGAGGTTTTCAATTTTTTCAAGGGAGAACTATAACTGTTTAAACTAGATGGAGATTTCATGGATTGTTGAGTAGATGGAGACTTCATAGATGAATTTGTCGAAGATCCGGATGATGAAGCAGATGAATCTTTACGAGTTCGTAATGCCAAAGTTGTATCATTCTTATTAGAAAATGATAAGCTTTTCTTAGACGACTTCAACTGGAAAACATTATCTTTATTATTGATAGTATCATTATTTTCATTATTGACAGTAGCGCCTGATGATAATTTTCCATACGAAGATAAATTGAATGAACTGCTTGTCTTTCTGGTACCACTGCTCATGATACTGTTAGACCGGAATCTTAAAGACGAAGAACCCTGCATCAGAGATTGTTGGGAGACTTCTTCTTGTAGTATTTCGTACTTTTGTAATTCTGTAATTAACTTGTTTCTATATTTAGGGTATTGAAGTCTCTGCAGAATTAAAATACGGAATATACTATCAAGATGCTGTCTAAAACATAATAAAATAGTTTCATCATCATGTTTGTTATTGATCAACCAGTTTAGTTTCTGTAGAAATTGCTCGTCTTCAAACGTGAATTTATTATTATCAAAGATAAAATTGAAATCTTCATTACTTAATAATACGTCTTTAGCTAAGTTTGTAATATCGTTTATATCAGTAAATTCATTTTTACTATCATCATCGTTCTGATTATTTGTATTCGTCGTAAATGGATTAGTCTCCTTTTTACCTTTATCTTTGAAAGAATGTAAGATGTTGGATATCTTTCCAGTTTTCTTACCAGATCCATTTCCATTTATACCCAAGTTATTACCATTATTAGCGTAAACTTTCAAATTTTTATGTACGGATTCGACGACTTCTCGAAGAGAATAAACGCCCATTACATGAAGATCAAAGATGTTATGCCTGTTATTAAGATGTTGTTCTTTGGCTGAAAGAATTATTTTGTTTTCATCTAAATCATAAAGGACGTCCCATAATTCTTCATGATCTCTAAACGTGGGATTTGCAGTACCTGCAAAAAACCAATCTTGAGAAGCAATTAAATCAAATTTACTTAAATCCACATACGGAAAAGTTTTTTCTAGTAAGCCTTGAATTAAACCACCGCTAGAAATCAAAGCAAGTGTAGCGAACACAGATTGAATTATTGTCAGAGCTGGTTGATGATAACTCAAGAAAAAAATTCTTTTTCTAGTTAAAAAGGTATTAATTAGAACAAAGATTATTGGAGTGTATTTACCATAGATTAAAAGTTCTGGAAATTGACCATTTCTAGTATCTAAAGTGGCAGTTATAAGGTTTCGAATAAATTCGCTTACAGAGAAGTCACCCAATATGTAGGGTGCTTGATTCAAAGGTAACCTAACAGGAATACTCATTTCCAAATACTTGACAAAGACTTCCAAATTACAATTGACATCTATTGGTAAGCCAGCTAGGCCTGGGATTGTGCTTGTCAAATTTGAATTGAAATAATCCTTCAAAGGCAAATCTGTTATGGAATTCAAAAGCAATTTAGCATTGAACAGAAGCATTGGGAACTGTTTCAAAGGAATCAGTTTATTTATGGCATGATATAAATTCTCCAATACACGATCTTTGGTGGAACATATGTTTGTATTAGGATTTGTTATTGTCTCTGTTTTAAACAACTGGTCTAAGGCAAGTAACATTAGAGGCTTAAATGTGTGGAAGTACTCAAAATTAGTCGCGATGGCTATGCCTTTGATGATGGTGTTTCTATGTGCTTTATCATCGAACCTGACATTAACGACATTCAACACGTACAACGGGGTACTTTTCGGCGATGCAGTGTACTGGTATTGACTGGTTGACTTGTTCTTGTGGAGAATCACGGTGGTCCAATCTTCTTCTCTAGTGTGGATCTGATCTGGTAGAAGAAGCTCTGCAAAGAAGGGCAAGTCCCCTTGGATCGGCGACGGGTATTGCTGTTTGATCGTAGGGCCCTTGTTGATATCAAACTCCGCGTATATCACGTACTTGATGATAGGCATTTATGGACAGGTAAATTTTGAGTAGCGAGTGGAGATCGAATTAATCAGTCCTGATCGTGTTTGTTGGAGTCGTTTGACAGTTGTGGGAGCAAAACCTGAATTCTTTACTGCGGGTGTTTTCTCTTGTCTTGTCGTGTCTTGTTTTTTTTTTTTTTGCAAATCCTCTGTTCTGTATTTCCCCTTGGATAAATCAGTTTAGCTCAAAACAAACAGTATACGCGAATATATATGGCTTTACAATCAAAAAGAAGATCAAAACGAAGAGTAGACAATTAGAGTATATATATATATCTCTGATATGATCTGTCTTTGAGGAAGTTTCAAATGCTGAGGTGTTGTCTGTGTATATATAATATTTTTTTTTCTTTTGTTGGGGTTTTTTCCGTGAGTTTTCCTTGTGTTTTTGGATACCTGCGTATCTGGATCGCCGCCTAAATGGTAAGTGCCAAAGACCATATTAACTGCAATTTTTTCCACTACTTTCGCCAGCCTTTTTCTTTTTCTTTTCTTTTTGTTGATTTCCAGGGGCCAAAAAGGCCCATGAATCCTAAACTGAGCGGCCTGCAGCCGGCTGCTGCAGGCCACCGCTCACATATATATATAAGCGGCGATGGATCGACCCACCCAGTTCCGTTGCAAACCTTATTTGTCTTCTTGCTTAGTCTTCGTCTCTTGAGTCTGCTGAAGCCAGAGAAGGTGGGCCAGAGTTGGCGGATCTGATGTTGTGCGAACTAGTTTGGTTTTGCTTTGATTTGGTTCACTGGAAGACAGAAACTGTATTTACAGTAGCTTACAAAATAGCCACATAGCAGATCGATTCTATGCATTGACACACACACACATCTCTCGTACACATTTTGCAGGCAAACTGGTATTCGGTGTCCTTCTACCATTTCTGGCCTAGTTGGTGCAACATCAACCCACACAGCTGTAAATAAAGGTCAAAAAATAAGAGTGACAATCATGATCGCGACAAGTACAGCAAATGACAATAAAGGAAATACGGACAGCATCGAATAAGGCACAGATTTGCATTGCCTCAATTTCAGCTGTCTTCTTGCTGGGACCACGCAGGCGACTCTTCTTCCGGACTCTCAAAAATTTGCCATTCTTGGATTTTGTGTTTCTTTCACCTATCATAAAAAAGATTTTGTTTATATGGTATGTGTTGTCTTTTTGCAACTTATGCTCGCAATGTACAATATTCTGCATGAGACGTACGTGAGCTGCTTTCTTCCGGTGTTTTGGGTTTTTTCTCAAGCTGAAACGTAAGCTTCTTGTCAAACATACACGATGGAAATAAATTAACCATGCGGTGTGAACTACTTGATTGCTGTTTGTTAGTTCTTCCCTCAGTTAAATATTACAGATCGATAATATGTACGCGTCGTGTTTTTTATGATACAGAGTACATTGGAAACACGGTTGTTCTTGCTTCGATTGAAATTTTTGAGATTTCGTTTCTATTCGGAGATGGGTGTCTGCCACACCATCTATAGTTGATGTTACAAGTTCATATGGAGCTACATTTTGCAAGATCATGGGATCTCCTATTGTATATTAACATGGCTAAAAACTGCCTATGTATATGATCTATTGTCACACACCCAACTTCAACTCATTTTTTTCATGTTGGTTTTTTTGTTTCTTTTTTACTACATCAAGCAATATTCTAAGTAGAAAAAAAAATGACACGGTCGCGTGTGACATGACACGCAAAAACAAATCACGCGCGTCGGTTTTCGCTAAGAATAGATGATTATTTCAGCAGAATATTAAACAAACAAATAGAACGTCATTAAAAAGTGTTTGCACAAAGTGTAATCGAGAGAACAAATGAATATTAAAGAAAATACTGGCTCAGACCTATATTCAAGTATTAGGGCGTATGACTGGTTTAATTAAATGTTATGTAGCAATGAGGGGGAAAAAATGTAACACAAAAACAAATGTAAAATTTTATTCTGGAAATGACTTTACGCCTTTTACCGTAAGCTTAATGAATATCAGGTCTGTAACTCATACCTTTATCTTGATGGTATAAGTTTTACAACTGTTTGAATGCTAAAAAAGAGTAACTTTTCATTTTATTCAAAGAAATAGATGTATATAAATAATATTTTTTTCCGCAAAACAAAGTGTATCTGAGGTCAAAAAAAAATTATAGTAGCTAGTATCTGTCTGCCCATGGTTTATACACGAGCCCTTTGGAATTACGAAACACTTGCTCAAACTCCTTAAAAGTATCGTAGTTCTGTGATAGCTAATGTGTACTATCTTTTTTTCCCGTTTTAAAAAAAATTTAGATTTTTTTTAACGCGATGACAAAAAACATACTGTAATATTTAATATCACTCAAATTGTAAGACGAAAAGCCAAATGACCTAATACGTTCAACTAGACTATGATATTTTCAGGATGAAGGCTCTTTACTAACTCCTCGTTAACTAGAAAATTTCACGGATCTTAGGAAATTGGTAACTATTTCTAATTGTTTGTTCTTATTTCCAATATTGATACCAGTTTTTAATTCTATAATCATAAGTCTGAATGCAGACCTGCTTTAACCTTGCCTGATACTACTAAAGGTAGCTAAATGATCCTCCAAATTCTGGATCAATCTCTTTGTTTACTTCTACCTAAACTTTTACATACGCAAGACAAGTCTACACTTTTTACAGGAACTATGCTCAGTAATAACACACATACGTTCTAGTAAACAAAACAATAATAAATAAGAAAATAATATAAAAAAAAAGCAAAGGAAAACATCACCGTGATCGATTTGCTCATACATCACAAATGAATTGCCGTTTTCAAAGGCTACAATATTGATTTTATTTCGTAGATCAGAGTCTACGTAGCAATAAGCAAGAAAAGCAATGAAAGCCACACTGTTGTACCAAATATTCAGTCCATGTTGTGACCAACTTATTTTCTTAAAAAATTCGTGTTGCTTTGATAATTTTAGGTCGACAAATGGATTTTGATAAATGCTACCGTTGGCATCGACAACTCGATAGGTTAGATCCTGATACGAATATCTGCCATCAGCGGTAGAGTAAGCTCGTATGTGTTGACTGTTTCAAATTTTGAGCCCTGCTAGTTCTTGTGTCGGGCGTATAGATATAGTATAATTCCTAATTATGTATGTGTATATGTATTTTTTTTTCTTCTTTTTCTTCTTTTTCTTCGTACAAATATTTTGGTGGCGTCTTCTTAGAATAACACGGAAAAAAAAAGATTTTTTTTTCATTTTTTATTTTTTTTTATTTTAGTTTAGCGTGAGAATTGATCAGCCCTCACAAAGCAGGAAAAACCCCCCAGTAGGATCTGAGAAGACAAATTGAGAAGAGACGAAGACGAAGAAGAAAAAAAAAATTATTCTCCCTAATTTTTTTCTCGTTTTTCTCGTAGTAACAAAATTTTACTTTTGCTTGCACAGAGAAAGAAAAATATTTGCATTTCAGTTTTTATTTTTGAATTCCTTTAGAAAGAAAAAGCTTAAGGTATACTGGTCTCTAATTTCTAGCATCCACTTACTTGCAAAGAACCTCTGCATCTAATCAAGAATAAATCAATAATCGTCATCTCAAATGTCTGAAGAATTAACAAACAAGGTTGAAGATTTAAACATTAAAGACACTGAAGTTAAACCTGAAGCTGTTACTGTTTTATCTGGGAGTCCACTTGGTAAGGAGCTAACCCATTATCATCCCTTAAATGCTAAATGGACCTTATGGTACACTAAACCTGCTGTTGACTCTTCTGAAAGTTGGGCTGAGTTATTGAAATCCGTCGTCACTTTTTCCACTGTTGAGGAATTTTGGGGTATTTACAACGGCATTCCTGCCGCCTTGGAATTGCCATTGAAATCTGATTACCATTTATTCAGAGAAGGCGTTAAGCCAGAATGGGAAGACGATGCCAACTCTAAAGGTGGTAAGTGGTTCTGCACCATCAAGAAGAACCTGGAAATTAACGACTTGTGGTTAAGAACCTTGCTTTCTGCCATTGGTGAAACCCTTGAAGATGAAAATGCGGACAATGAAGAAGTCAATGGTGTCGTCTTAGGATGTAGAAAAGGTATTTATAGATTTGGTGTGTGGACTAAGTCTACTGACGAAGCCGCTGTTAAAGCAATTGGTACCAAGCTCAAGAAGATTTTGAACTTGAAAGAAACTGACAGATTGGATTTCAATTCCCATAATGTTACCAGCAAATCTGCTAAGGCTTTGTACACTGTCTAAGCCATTCGTTCCACTACTGTATGGTTGATTAATGAAATGAAGAGAATAATAATGATAATAATAAAAAGCAATACGAATAACTTCAACGCTATTATAACTCCATGGATATAACTTTCATACAAATATTGATGAAATTGTTTTTTTATTATCAAAAAAAAGTGGGTAATTTGAATATACAATAAAAGAAAAGCGGTAAATGACTTTGTGATCGTTCTTTTTACTTAAAATCTTTCACAGTAAGTTCAATGTTTGCCGACTCTTATTGTACTATTTGCTTTTCATAATGATGGTTCTTCTTTATCTGCATTTCATTTCTATTACTACAGGTTATCCATTATAAACATAAACTAATTACTTGCCCAATCTTGCATTTTGCTATATCTACTATATTTTATTTTTGTCTCCACTTTCAGAATCACCTCTTGGTTTATCCATCAAGTTTAAATTAGGTGTGCTATTCCAATAGTGATCAAAGAAAGAAAAAAACAACATCTCCTTCATGCACACCTTGTTCACTTTGATTTACAAGCATCTCTCACACATCTTCCAAATCTCTTATTGCTACACTGTTCATCTCTCTATATATGTATATTTTTCACTTGTATATGTATTCATATATCTATACTCACTTATTATTTTTTTTTTCTCAAAAAAAAAAACACACAATTTGTAGAAGTAATATTTCACAATATTTACTCTGAACTGGTGAATTCCATAATATTGGTTTCTCGGCGGCTAATTTGTTTTATATCATAAGCGTATATTTCAAACCCTTAATAAATTACCAAAAAGAATCTTAGATGACCTAAACATTTTTGAAAAATTAATTTATCAGCATCAAAATTGTAGTATAACTGTTAATGATATTCTTTTGACATCTTATTGTCTTTTTTGGGAATTATTGAACCTGATTTCATCTACAGACATTAAAAAATAATTATGTAATTTTTATGCATGAAAAAAAAATAATTAACGCTTTGAAATTTTCTATCTTTCTTTTCTATTATGTATATACTACAGTTGAGTCGTTTTTGATTATTAATGAAATTATATTGATAAGGTTGATTTGGTTTATTCATTATTTGATTTATTATATTCATTACTTGATTTATTATATATATGCAAGAGATGAATGGTTCAAGCTTTCAATTAATGTACTACACCGAATATCTTCCCAGAATTTCAACAATAACAGTCTCGTTTCAACCGAATAGTAATCAATGGAAATTAAAAGACATAAAACTCGGCAATAAGAAACATTCGATACCATCCTCTCAACAGATTTCATATTCATCATTAGAAGTAAAATTTGAGAAATCTGCGGAGAATCAACTTGCTATCATTCAAAGATCAGATAGTATCCCGTTACCCGTCAATGTATCACAACTATTAAATGATCTTTCATTATCTTCCGTAAAGTTTGCTCAAAGTTCAAATGATAATTTGGATATTCATACTTATAATTTAAGATTGAAAGTGGAAACAGAGAATGAAAATTCCTCTTTAACGTCAAGATCAGAAAACTACTTAATGTCATCAAATAGCCATTATAAATGGAATGCTCAGTATCTTAACAAACTTAGAACTTTTCAGAACGATTCAAACAAAAATTTACAAAATCCAAAAAAATTCTTTGTTCTTAGTTGTTCTAATTGTAACTCAACTTTGATTCATTCAGATGAGATCAAATACATTAAAGAACTTCCCTCAGAAATATGGTCTGAGTTAATGGAATTTTGGCATTGTCACAAACCTCATAACGATGAAAAGCAAGGCACAAAATCAAATAATTATTCAGCATCTGTATTGAAGCCAATGCCCTTTTCAATAAATGTAGGCCTTTATTATTTTTCCATAAATGATAAAGATTTCAATATAACTAAATCATTTGCAACGAATAATAATGATAACAGAAAAAGTAGGAAAGTTTTTGAGATAGATTCAGAACACATTAACTTCAGAAATTCAACTGCTCCTGTTACTTGTCTGACTTGTTATAAACCTTTGGGCGAATTTGATTTCAAGAATCATTTGATAAAATTGTTTAAGTGGAATTTCAAGTTGTTATACGGCCGAGTAATTAATACTACTACTGAAAATGCTGATATACGAAAAGGTGATATCACTATAAGTAGTAGCAGTAGCTGCTTTGAAATTTTGCAGGGCCCAAATTTGGTACATGCACAATCTTTTCATGCTTATTGTTTTGCATACAGTTCAATAATCGATCTGATCAATTCCATGGCATCTCGTGTTTTTAAAGTAGTAATTGATGAATACGACTTTGATGGTATTCAAGGGGTAGATAATTATAATAATTGCAAGAAATTATACATATGGGCATTTAATACAAGTATCACAAGTACAATTACAAATTATGAAAATAAGTTAGAGAATTGTCTTAAATTATATTATTCATTGGTGAGTAATGAGGATGAATTACCTAAAAAACTCCCGGAAATTGAAGAATTGGAGCTTCCAAATGATGTATACACGGATTTATTGAATGTTTTACAAGATACAAATTCAAATTTGCCTTCCAGCTCAAGGAAGCTTAACGATTTTTGGAATTTAGGTTTGTTACCTTTTGACGACTAATAAGGATTTTTTTTGAATCTATTCTAATGTGTTTATCTTCAGTTTTTTAGTTTATAGAAAAGAAATTTTTACTGTGATTTATATTTATTGATTTATATTTATTTTTTTAACCGAAAAATTTGGCTAAACTCTTTCTAGTATTTTCTTTTCTATTTTCAAGTAACTGTTGAACAAATTCAAAATCTTTAACAATCAACGGATCTTCACCTTCATTCAAATCCACAGCTTTTTTCAAGAATTGCTTAGATTTTTCTAATCTATTGAGTTGCATATAACACTTACCAATTCTATAGTAACATTTCACAAACTCAGATTTTTCAGCAATAAACTGTTTTTCATATTTAGGATAAAGTTCAAGCATGTCAATCATATAATTGCTATATTTGATGGCTTCGTTATAATTTTTTAATTTTAATTCAACTAAAGAGAGATTGGAGTAAATGTGTTTCTTCAAATGGACAAATTCAATATACACCATGTAATTACTCTTATTCTGTTCAGGAGTATTTTGAGGTAAGATTAGTACATCCTTTTCTGGCTGTAATTCATTGATATATCTTAAAGCTTTTCTATACTTGAAGAAAGCATTTTGGAAATCTTTTTTTTTAAAAAGCAAATTTCCCGAATCCTTGATTGTTTGAGTAACTTTCAACGCTATAAAGAAATTATCTTTATCAAAATTTTCATCATCGTCCGGAAATTCTTCATATATATCACCACCTATTTGATCATATGACGCATTAAAGATCGGAACACTATCCACATCAGGATTGAATTCACCACAATTTGCAATAACTATGGCTTTCACTGGAAAATAATTATCTTTGGATACAACGTCAACTTTTTCAATCTCTCTAATTACAGATTTTCCTTCGACTACTCTACCAAAAATACTGTGCTTGTTATTCAAATGAGGAGATGGATAGGTATTGATGAAAAATTGAGAAGTATTTGAATTTTCATTATTATTTGACATGGCAACATTGAAACTTTTCTCAAACGTCGAGTTTTCCAAATTTTCATCTTTGAATTTATTATACAACTTCAAATCCTCAGTTACATCACTTTCGTTATCAAGATATATGGATGCGCCGCCAATACCTATGATTTTCAAATCTTCTTCAGATGGTGGGTATTTATCATCTTTCTTCAAAGATGAACAGTAGACAAGATCACCTGCTTGCACAATGAAGTTCTTAATTACTCTATGAAAATAGTTACCTTTGAAAGTCAACTTGATTCCTTCTTTATTCTCTTTAACTTCTCCAGTACAAAGTTCTAAGAAATTTTGACATGCTAATGGTGCTACATCAAAGAAAAGTTCAATGACAATTCTTCCAACGGGACTATTTGCTATTTCAATATCCAAAAATACTTGTTTTTTTATTACTTTGATTTTCATTTTTAATTCAAAATTTTCTACTTATATCTATTCATATTGTGCTAGAATGGCATACTGATAGTAAGTGACAAATCAATTATAATATCTTTTAGAATCACGTCTTCATCGTAATTATTCGATTTGAAAAACTCCATCAAATGTGCGCAAAGACCTAGGGTTGGTGTACATATTTAGAAAAAAAAAAGCATGAAAATCTAAAATAAATAGAAATGTAAAAGATTTGTGGCGAAAGAGAGAAATCAGATCTTAGTTTAGAAGAAAACACAGAGCAAAACAAACAGAAACTTCATAGATTTTATATTAACTGAAACTTTTTTTTTCATAAATAAAATAAAGAAAAGGAAGTAAATCATTCAATAATAACTTGATAATATTTCAGTATATAATACCAGTTTATTTTGCTAGAGGCTCGTTTATATACTTTATTATATTATCAGATATTAATCTACGATGTCTACTCATGGAATTTCTGTTTCTATGGATCCAGTCACTCTTGTTTCTCAAGAATGTATTAAAATTATTTCTGAAGTCCGCAAAAATTCAAGATTTTTCCAATCTGGCGTTGCTGCTATTTTGTCATCGTCAGATACAATTAACTTGTTTAATGAAGAATTTCTTCATAACTTCAAATCCTTGAAGTTCACTGATGATTCAAAAAAAACTAATATAAACTTAGAAAAAGATATTCACGTTTTGCAAACTTCAAATACTACTAATAATTTCATTAATAATTTCACAAGCGGAATTAATAATACAGGTGCATCATCGTTTGGTAACTCTAACAATGATCCAATCTTGGGCGGTTTTCTTCAATTAAAAGCTTTATTATCTGAAATCGACCATTTAAATGAAATCGATACGCTTACTATCCTACAACCATACTTTATGCTTATAACTTCTCCAAATACTTCTGGCTTAATAACATCTATAACAATTGGATCTTTAATTAAACTTTTTGAATATAACGTCTTGTTAACTGAAAATAGCACAAAAAAAGGGACAGATATTCTTTTGAATATTAATCAACTTGTGTATTCTTTAGTTCATACCCAATTTGAGTCTTCTGATGCAACCTTAGATGATTCTGTTATTTTGAGAGTATTAGATTTGATCTTACGTGTCATCAATAATGAGAATTTCAATAAATATTTGACAAATGAAATTCTATTTGAAACTATCCACGTCAACTTGGCTTTGGCTTGTAATAAAAAGAGGTCCGAAGTTTTAAGAAGATATGCAGAACAATCATTGAACTCCATTACAATTATTTTATTCAATAAATTGGCTTTAGATTTAGAAAATTCAAATAATGAGGTAAGTATTGATTTCTTCTACAAATATCTTTTGAAGCTTACATCTATTATTCTGATTGAAAATCAATACTACCATACCGAATCAACTAAGATTTTTGTTTTGGGTTTACTATCGACTATTGTTGAAGTCTCCGGTAAAAGTTTTTCAAAATATTCTATTCTTTTAAGATTGGTTCAAAATAACTTATTCAAGAGTTTATTAACTATTATTTTAAAAAATGATAATTTGAATTTATTACAGGCTGCATTACAGTGCTTTATAAGCTTGAATTTGATTTTGAGTCAGCATTTGACTTTACAATTGGAATTTGCTTATGAGAACATTTTCAAGAGTATTTTGCCATCAGATGAATTTAATAATTTAGATGAAAGCATTGATGAGGAGGCTAATAAACAATCAGTGAAAAAAGAGAATCAACAACTAATCGCCCAGCAATCAGTTTCCGCAATTGCTAATAGAAATGCACACGCAAAAGAGTTGATTATTGAATCATTAAGCTTGCTATGGTCTCATAGTTCTCAATTATTGATTGAGTTGTTTATTAATTTTGATTGTAAATTTGACTCCAAGAATATAGGATTAATTTTTATCAAATTTTTGAATAAACTTGCTGAATCCTCGAGTGCCGAGATAACTACAAACAATGTCCCACCAATTTGTTTAGAGGGTTTATTACAGTTCGTTAATGGATTGAATACTAGAGTAAAATCATTGAAAAAGAGCAGCACTCAATTCAGCATAGATAAATTTCACGAAAACAAGATTTTAAGAATCAAAGAACGTAAAGAAGAATTCTTGAAAATTTTACACGTGTTAAATACTGTTGATTTCAGTAAAGGTTTAGAAGAATTGCAAGAGAAAAATTTTTTGCATTCAAATTATGATAATGATGATGAATACCATAAGGATTTAGCCGAGTTTTTTTATTTCAAATCTGATTTGATTAACAAGAAAAGTGTTGGTGAATTTATTGCCAAACCAAAAAACTTGCCTATTCTCGTTAATTTTTTATCCAACTTTGAATTCAAAGGAAAACGTGTAGACGAAGCTTTACGTTTGTTATTGCAAAAGTTTAGAATTCCTGGTGAATCTCAACAAATTGAAAGAGTCGTGGAGAATTTTGCGGATAAATATGTTAATGACCAAAATTTTGAAGATATTATTAAGAATTATGAGGCTAAATTAGAACTTGTCAAAAAAGGCGAGTTGAAAGAAGAACTTGTCGAGCCAGTTACTCCAGAAAAAGATGGTGTTTTTATTTTAAGTTATGCGATTATTATGTTAAATACTGATCTTCATAGCTCAAAGGTAAAAAATCAAATGACCTTTGAAGATTTCAAAAAGAATTTGAAGGGAGTTTATAAAAGCGGTACTGATTATCCAGAATGGTATTTAAATAGTATTTACAATTCTATTAAAAATAAAGAAATAATTATCCCTGAAGAGCACTATGGTACTGATAAGTGGTTCGAAGGTAGTTGGGATCTATTAATTAACAACGTTTACAGAAAGGATAAAAGAAACTTTTTATTTTCTTTTGAAAAGAATATTGACGAACCTCATAGCAATGAAAGTGATTTCGACAAAATTAAAAACGGAAGTATTAGGATTATCGATTTTGACTCCATAGTTGTGTCTCAATTTGACAGAGTTTTGTTTGAAACTAGTTTCAACATGTTATTGAAGACATTTATTCATGTTTTTGAAGAAACCAGTGATGACCACAGAATTGCTAAGTTAATGAGTACTATCGATAAGTGCGCTAATATTGCCAGTTATTTCAAATTAGAAAATATATTAGACATTATCTTGAGTAAATTGGCAACAATGACAACACTTACTAACGAGAAACAAATTGAAAAGGTTATTAATGATGATGAAAATATTAGAACCGATATACCAACTACTCAAATTACTCTTGTTAGAGAAAAAGAGGAAAAACCAGAAACACCACTTACGGAATCTGCAATTTACAGTAATAGAAGACATTCAAAGGATAAAGATGTTACTATCACAATAAGCTCTTTTACAATTACTGTTAGCGAGTTGTCCACATGGTTTGGAAGAGACTTTAAGGCACAAATTTCCTTTGTGGCTTTGTTCAATATAATTCGAAAAAATAATATTAATAGCTTTTCAAAAAGCTGGAGTAAGATTTCTCGTATTATTTTGAAGTTATTCAAAAATTCTTTGATTGATGGTAATTTCTTTGGTGAGTTCCAAAAGCTGCACTCTTTGGAACCATTGCCTGAAGTTCCTCCTCGTTTCATCATTGATAAGACGAAGGAAAAGAAAGAACCTAGCAACGACTCTGGAGTTTTTAGCGCCTTCACTTCTTTCTTAAATATTAGTAATGATGATCCCCCAGAGCCGTCTATTGAAGAAGTTGAAGCAACTTTACTGACTGTGAGCTGCATTAAGACTGCCAAAGTGGATTCTTTATTTGATGCCCTTAAACAAAATTCTAATACTGCTCACGGGTTGCAAGATGTCATCTCAAACTTCATTAGAGCTATTCCATCATTCAATAAAGATACTAAGGATACATATGAGATGGAAGTTCTTTTTGTTTTTGAGAGTATTGTTGCTTTATTATTAATATATAATAAGAACTCTAATTTTACAGCAATTATCAAAGATTTAGATAAATTGATAACAGTTAATGAGAAAAACAATAGAAAATTGTTCGATGGAAATGCTTTAACAAGATTGCTTTGCTATATCTTAATTTTAATTAACAATATGCAGAGCTTAGATAACGAAGTTGATATGATTTTTACGAAAAGCATCAAGTTATTGAACTCTTTGGATAAGAAAGTTCTTAAAAGATACGGAATGTGTCTTTTACAAGAGTTATCGAAATTCTTGATTCAAACAGAAAAGGAATCCACAATACTTGCTTCTGAACAATTTTGGAGCTTATTACGTAGTATAGGTGGTATTGCGGATTATTCAGAAGGTGTTTTACAGTTACTTGGTGATTTGGTTTACAAACACTCTTCTAGAATTACTCCTGAAAACTATATGGTTGTTTTAGGATTATTTGATGAAATTTCTTCTATTGGTGCAGTTGGAAGCAAGTTTGAACAAGAGCTGGACTTAAAACGATCAGAAGGACAAGAAGTTATAAATGAAAGTCCTGACCAAACCATAATTGATATTTCATTGAAATGCATAGACTTGACAGTTGAATTAAAGAATGTGATTTCACGGGCAGATTTTATGGAAGCTGAGACTAAATCGAAGACATCTAACTGGTATGCGTTAGCCCAAGCTTTAGGTCACCAAACATTTAATCCCTGCAGACAAATCAGAAACCATGCAATGAAAGTGTTGACGAGCAACATTTTGGCATTAGATATTAATAAACAACCTTATGTGACTGCGAAAGGTATATTTGAATTTGATATTTTCCCATTAATTACTGAATTATTAAAAGATGAAGTTTTATATTGTGACTTCTATGGTTTAAGAAAAACAAAATTTGATATTTTGTCAAATATTACGAAGATTTATTTGCAATACTTGAACAATTCTTACATTGTCAAGGAGAAAAACTATAGTGTCAATTCTGAATTGAACTACATTTGGTTAACTCTATTAGATGTGTTCAAGAATTTGGTGGATGATGAAAAGAGACAAATTAATATTCAAAAGAAAAACAAAAAGAAGTTTCCTGTAAAGAAGGATGAGTTTGTTATTAGAGAAGCTTCTAAGGAATTTATTAAAAACTCTTTATTATACATGCAAGACCACGGATACTTGGAACATGATAATGATAAGCACAAGTATTTATGGGATGAAACTTGGAAGAAAATTAATGATATTTATCCAAGTCTCCAGGCAGAATTTTTTAACGAATTGAAAGAAATTGAAAGCCAGGAAGAATTCACTGCAGAAAAGAGTGCAGTTAATGCAATTACAGAGACACCATTGGAATCTTTAAAGATAAACTCTTTTGAATCAGAATCTGATAAGAAAGAGAGTGATGTGTAATAATTCTATGAGCTGTAGCTATATATTTAATTTCAATTTTTTTTGGTTGCATTTTGAAAAGCTGTAAGGACTACATCTTGAAAATTTAGAATTAAAATAATTATTTTATATTTTGATGATCACTGTATACACATTTGATTATCATTAGTTTTTGATAACAGCATTATAAACTTCATCAAAAGGAGCATTCAAACCAGTCCAAATGTTGAATTGTTCAACGCCTTGGTGAACTAACATTTCCTTTCCAGGAATAACAACGACACCATAATTCTTAGCCAACGCCATGATTGGAGTAACTTCAGGCTTATAAGCAGCTTCGAGTAAAAACGTACCTTTTGGATTAACAGAAATCTTTGACCTTAAAATGGCATCTAGCTTGTTTTTTAAAGAAGAATCAAGGGGAACATTAGCTGGAACACAGCTAATAATCAAGCTGAAGAAACCATCTAAAGAGTCAATTAAAAAATCTTCAGTTAATGCATTCACGTTGAACTCAGATGGAAAAGATTTAGCGACATCCACAGACTTGGATGTTGTTCTATTAAGAATGTAAATATTCTTACATCCTAATTTATGCAAAGCATAAACAGCAGCTCTAGAAGTACCACCAGCACCAACAATAAGACCGTTACCCAGCTTACCGACCAAACCACCAAAATTTTCAAAAGAATGCGTGATACCTTGCCAGTCAGTATTGTCACCGCACAATTCACCTTTTGCATTTTTGTAGACTGTATTAACTGAACCAATGATCTTTGCATTATCAGAAATATGTGCTAATTCATTCATAATATCTAACTTCAAGGGAATTGTAACTGACGCACCTCCAAAATTCTTATTTTTGAAAAGTTTTGCAGCAACTTCTTTAGCATCTGAAGATTCGAAAGATAAATATTCGTATGGTAATCCTAATACTTTGAAAGCTGTGTTGTGCAAAATTGGCGATCTAGAATGAGCGATTGGGTTACCGACAATAAAAAATTTCTTAGCCGTAATAATATTAATTTCGCTTGCAATCTTGTTAATCTGAGGCAAAGTTAGTTGAGATGGAGCGGACGAGCATGGTAAGTAGGATGAAGTGATTGGTGTCATGATAGTATTCAAAACACGAGATAATTTAGCATTTTCACCCATATTAACACAAATTAAAGGCTTACCTTGAGAATGTTTATCTCTGAAAGATTCTAAGACAATATTATCATGAACGGATGTAGCAGTTCCAACAAATTTGATTACATCAACATCGACTTGATTGGCCAAGTTGTACATGTTTTCCCATTCCTCAGAATCCCATTTTACATTACCAGAGAAGTCGTGATGAGAACCAATAATTTTAGTGAAATTTTTCTTGGCTCGCATAATTTTGAATTTCAAATCATCTGGATATGTCAACTCCATATCAACGAATTCTACACCGAACTTCAAAGCTAATTCAGTTAATTCATAAATATCGGCAATCCTTTCATTTGGAAAATTTCCACCTTGGTCGATAGTTCTAATGGTGAAAATAATTGGAATATTATCGTTGTACTCTTTCAAAATGGCCAATTGTTCAGAAACAAAGGTAGAATCCCATGATTTCAACAAGTCGATTCGTAACTCAACGTACTTAGCACCATATAGAGTTTTTGGAATCAATCCAACATGTTTGGATAAATCATCAAAAGTCAAACAAACAAAATGTGATCTTTCAGTTTTTGAAACACCATTAGTAATCTTGCTACCTTGAATGACATCAAGATAATTAATGAAAGATTTTCTTAGTCTGAAGAATTGATCTGTAGTATCGCAATGGTTTGAGTACCAATAAAAGTTAGAACATTCCTTATAATAAACAGATCTTCTTTTCCAAACTTTATGAATTTCTTCAGAGTATTGCGGTCTTCCAGTTTCCTTTTGCAAATAATCAATGACTTCTTTAATTTCTCTATGACAATGAAGAACTTTACCTTTATTTCCGCTAGTAAATTTCTTCAATAATTCACGAGCTTCAGCAATTTCAACAATACCACCACCAGTAGAGATGACGTGTCCATCACCAAATGACTCTATAGCTTTTTGAAAAACCTTCAACTCTTCCTGTCTGAACACTTCCCAACCATTTTCGTGAATGAACTGTTTAATGTTACAATTTAACACTTCTTCAAAATAGTTATCGAGATCAATCTTTTCATAACCTAGAGCTTCAGCTGCCCATTCAGTCAAAAAAGTCTTACCAGCACCTCTCATACCAACTATGATAATACTACTTTTATTTTCAACTTCTTTAGAGACAAATTCCAGATCTCTATGATTCAACGGATCATAACCTTTTAACTGAACATGGAAGTCAGAATGTAAAACATCCCACCAACCCGGCCAGGTCTTACCAGTAGTAGATCTTTCTAAAATTCTCGTTGGTTGCTCATTAGTAGCAGCTAAACCAGCCAACAAACTCAAAGACATAGCAACTCTGTGGTCATCATACGTGTCAATTGAGACAGATGGGGCTTTCAATTTGGTTGTACCATACACTTCAATACCATCATCAAATCCAGTAGCCTTAACTCCAAACTTTGCAAGCTGATCAACCATAGCTTGAATACGGTCACATTCTTTAACATGCTGATTCGCAATTCCAATAATTCTAGTCTTTCCCTTGGCAACAGCAGCAACAACAGCAGCGGTTAAGAAAGCATCAGTCATTGGCTCCATATCAATTTCTTCAAGGGCAGTTAAATTATTCTTACCAGCCAATATGGTCGTTGATGTTTTTGTTTGAGAAACGGTTGCACCCATGGCTTTCAAGACATCAATGGCGAATCTAGCATCACCTTGTAAAGAAGAAGAGCCAATATTAGGAATTGTAACCTCTGAACCAGTTAAAGCAGCAAAAGCTAATGGATAAGTAGCAGATGAAGCATCAGATTCAATGACATATTCCGGTGGGTTAACATAAGGTCCTTGGGGAATATGATAGGTATGTTCTTGTTTTGGATCCTTAGTTACAATAATACCGAAAGATTTCATCATGGTTGTAGTCATGTCAATATATAATTGAGAAATAGGTTTACCGCCAACAAGCTTTAAAGTAACAGGGTTTTCAGCATACGGAGCACACATTAAGATAGAGGAAACATATTGTGAAGAAACTGTTGCCTTCAATTCAATGATACCGCCTTTGAATCCAGCAGATTTGATGCTCAAAGGCAAAGAGCCAATACGACTCAAATAAGAGATTTCTGAACCATTATTTGCCAACGCATCAACTAATGGACCAATAGGACGCTCTTGCATTCTAGAATTACCAGTGAGAACAACATGTGAATCTTTGGAGTCACCTTTTGCCAAAGTAACTAATGTGGTCAAAAATCTAGAAGCTGTACCAGCATTGCCCAAGAACAATTGATTATCATTAGTAGAAACAAACTTACCACCGTTGCCATTAACAATTAAAGTTTGGCCATCAGTTTGATCTACTTGGAAAGTAGCGCCACGTAATTCTGTAATTGCGTTTAACATAACTGCAGTATCATCACTATGAAGCAAATTTTTTAATCTACACTCACCAGAACCCAATGATGCCAATATCAATGCTCTATTACTAATAGATTTTGAGCCTGGTGGAGTAATTGTAAATTTCTTGATTTGGGATTTCGAAATATTGCTGAATGGGTAAACTAAGATTTCATCTGTTAAAACAACGCTGAGATCATCATCATTTACATAAGAAGCTTTCGGTTCATAGTATTGACCAATTGCTTTTATAAGAACAACCTTCTTCTTAGAACCGTCATTCTTTTTATCGATGGACATTTTTTGTAAGAGGACAGTAAGCGGACATTTTTTGTAATTAGTAAGTTTTGCAAAATCTTTATCATAGATAGAAGTAGGTAAGCCATACGCTTTAAAGATTTTTTGAATTCTCGAGACCGCAACAGGCGATAGAAGACCCAAATATCTACTTAGTTCAGCCTCCTTTATACAACCAATAGAGACACATTCACCATGTAAAGCTTGCGGAGTCAAGATTGCTTCATAAGCATGACCTATGGAGTGACCAAAATTCAATAAATTTCTTAAACCCCCTTCTTTTTCGTCAGCTGTTACAACCTCAGTCTTACAGCTAATAGATCCCATGACAGACAACAAAAGATGATCTCTGATTGACGACAAATCGATTCTTTCAACTTTATTAACTGATTCACGAGTATATTCAGATCTACCGGTTCTGATAGCTTTTAGGAAAGAGTCAGCATTATCTTCCAATCTCTTAAATTCTTTGGCATTCCAGAAACAAGCGGTCTTAATTACTTCTGCCATACCATTGATTAATTGTCTCGCTGGTAATGTTTCCAAGAATTTGATATCAACAAAGACGTATCTGGGTTGATGGAAAGCACCAATAAAATTCTTACCCATTTGGGTATCAACAGCGGTTTTACCACCAATACTGGAATCAACCATAGCTAATAAAGTAGTTGGTATTTGGATGACTCTGACACCACGCATGTAGGTAGCAGCGACGAAACCCACCATATCACCAATGACACCACCACCAAGGGCAACCACAACGGTATCTCTGGTACATCCTTGCAATAACATATAATCTTCAATGGCAGCTTTGGTTTCACGAGTTTTATTGTTTTCACCAGGAGGCACCACATAGGTCAAGATTCTAGCATCAGAGATTTTGTGAGAGGATAAGTAGTCCTTGAATTTTGACGTATAAGAGTTCAAATGACCCGCTTTTTCTATATTTGTATCAGTGACAAAAACATAGGTAGAAGATTTTTCATTTTGAATAAGCGTCTCTATGATATGATGGTCAATGTTGTAACCAACATGGATTGACTCTCTATGTAAGATAGAGATTTTATGGATTTTCTCCAGATCAATAGACATTTTTCTTCTTTGTATGTTTGAATTGCGAAATCAAAATAAAAAGATAATAGGGACTACGAGGCAAAAATAAGAAAGCAGCAGCAAGATGTCTAAAAAAACTATCAAAAATTATTAAACAAACAGAAAAATCAAGAAGTAAATGTGATTATGTGTTTTTTCAACGAATATTCACTTCTCGGTCACGAGCAAATTTCAATGAATTTTCTACATATGTTATTCTCCTGCCACCGGAATTTGCAAGAGAAAAAAAAGATGACTCAATGGGTGAATAGGATGTTGCATGCAAAGGTTATCTTATGTACTTATATAAATAGTTTATGTAGAGGTGTAATTAGAAAATGTTTTAATACTATTGGATAAAACAATGTTGTGTTTAAAAGATGTGGTAATGTGAAAGCAGAAAGCGGAGACCTCGTTGAGAAAAAACATACAGGAAGAATCGCGGTGTCAAAAAAAATGTAGTAACAAAACAGCAACCTGGGTTTATCTTAACATACCAAAGTAAAAAAAACATAACATGGTTGCTGTTTTTTGACAGTTTTTTTTTACAGTATGGATGTTTAGCAGGATCAACAAATTTACCCAATTCAATATTTTTTTGCCAGAAATTTGCTAAATAATAATAGTGTTTTTCCTCATGTAGCTATATAATATCGCCCAAATATAAATACATTGCATGTCCCCTATTGTGGTAATTTAATTGAACATAATTAACCCTTTTTATTATTATTTCGATATTGTATTTTTATTTATTTTTATTCTCAATTTTTTAAGCTTTAATAACTTTTTCTGTATCAAAACAGATATATGGGTTTTCTCATATCCTCATTCTATTAATATATTCACACAACTTTACTATGATACACAATATCAACTTAGTGTGCAAGATAACGAAACACAAAAATAGAAAATGTAAATCAAGAAGCTCAAGTCCAGGCAGTTTCAAATCCTATTACCTTGCCAACCAGCAACATATTTTCCAGAACAATTTAAGCATAAGCACCACCAGCATAAATATCAAAACACTCTCGGATACTGCCGAAATCAAGAGAAATATTAGTAGCAGCAGTTTCAACTCACTAAATTTGGTTTCCCAGGTTATAGCTTTGGATGATATATCTGAAGGCAATCTCCTCGACAGGAACAATGATACTAACAAAAATACAAACGGAAATTATTACAACGATGACTGGACTCAGATATTACAGACACCTTGCAAGTATTATGTGACCAACAGAAATTCGTTATTAAACAATAATGATAATAATCACGATGATATGAACCGTGACAAGATTTCAGCAATAAACAAAAAGATTTCAGCAATAAACAAAATAATTAAGAAATCCAAGAAACGTATCTTTGAACAAGATGATGATATTTTCAGAATGAATACAGTTTTTGCATCCCCTATTGAGTTGGACTTGAGATATCCTGTAGAAACCAATGTTGATATAAATAATGGTGATAGAAAATTTAATAATAATAATGGAAACAAACAGAGCAAAATTCTACTCTTTTAATATAAGGAGGAATAAGTAAATTAATCTATATTTTTTTACTCTATTATTATTATGCTGAGGTTCTTTTTCAGTTTTTTTTTTTTTGTTAATTTGTATTTGTTGAGCCAGGTTTATTCGGTTTAACTCTGAGTTATTATTACTCATATTAATTTGAGAGAGACAGGTTATTCTATT